>OW804097.1:27850253-28324934 GCA_942159475.1 Sthenelais limicola | reverse complement strand
AAAATACGTTTGTTAAATACTTAATTCATTTATTTATTGCCATATATTCTTCCAGGTTTTACCACTTTTCGCACTGTCAGTTTGTTTAGATTTCTTTTTCTTGGTCAATGGTATTCCCGGTGGAGGTGGAATAGACCTTAAAGGTTGACTTGTGCCTTTCTTTTTTCTTTGCTTTTTAATTGGAATTTTTGATCCATAACCAACCAATGTTTCCTGTAGAAGCTCTAAAAGCTGTCTCTTCTTTTCCTCCGAAGACAGCTTGTTAGTGAGCATAGGAAGTACATCTTCACATTCTTCTGTATCCTTTGAGTTCTTTTGAATTTCTCTCGAATCATAAGCAGATAGTTCTTCTTCGTATCTTCCATGATCTTGTTCAATTGATTTTGCTATAGAATCTGTATTATTTGGTGTGCTGTTTAAATCAGGTTGACTTCCATCTCCTTTACCAGTAATCCTACTTTTTTGAGAAGAGGTTTGTTTTAAAAATAGTTGATATCTCTCATACGGAATCAATATCATTCGCCTCATTATCAATAGTTAAACTTTTACTCGTATTTGGTCTTACTTCGCCCTTGTTTTCCTTCTTGTGCTTGGCTTCGTCCTCGCCACTCTCTTCCTGGTCGTCGTCGTCGTTGTCCTCTGATGATGATGATTCGGTTTCAGATGTTCTTAGTAATCTATCCTGATATTCTTCTCGTTCCCAAAGATACAATAGTTTCAATATAGGCTTTTCAACTGCTGATAATACCTCAAGTATAAGTCTATAATGTTTACTTATAAGGGCGGCTTTTGACTTCTTTGATAGTTTAGACTTTGGAGATAACTTCTCTAATAAAGATTTCCTTTTCACAACAACGATCCTAGATTTAGGAGGTAGTGGTAAACTTAACAAGTTCATAAAAATATTTCCCAAGGCTTCAATTTGTCCATTTGTGCATGTATCCAACAAAGCAACTGTTTGACATCTACTTGAACAACTAAATAGAAGTCTCAAGTAATCTTTGTGTTTCATAAGTATTTTAGACATTGTCTGTTGTCTGTTTCTCTCCATCAAATATTCCCATCTTATGCACTCTGTGGTCTTTACAGCTATGACACACATTCCAACAAATACTCAGTTTTCACATAGGCACGTATGCGCCCTCTCGATGCGTCGCTCATATGTATACAATAATAGCTGGCTCACGATCGTTCGTCATTTCAGCTTCATGTTTGTCTTTATCGTCAGTCATTTGCAATTTATTTTCCTTTAGTAGTACATTGCTCTTTAACTTATATTGAGTGCTGTTATGAGGTGACAAATCCACAAGTAAACAACCAAATTGTTCTGATGTGGCGCTTTTATAAGACTCAACTAAAAGTTTTCCTAAACCTAGCTGTTTTCCTAGCATTGCAATTTGATGAATATCTCTGGGATTTCTAAACAAAACCAAATAGTGGCAATTCAAACTTATTGTTCGAGCATATCGACCTTGACAAAACATATTTTGATTCAAATATATAACCGTAATATTTCTATGATGAGATCCTCGAATGAATAGTTGTTGAACTTTAGGATCTTCCACAACTAATTGCATTAAATCATCTAATATCAACAGTGTATGATTATGTCCATCTCCTATGCTATCTATATCATCAGGTAAACCATTTTGAAACGTAACCCCTGGCATATCTTCAAACATTTTTTGCCATGCGCCATAGCAATATATCACTTCTGCAGGAGGTATTTGAAAAGCTGTACTTTTGTGTTCAATCAGTCGTTTAGTCCACCAGGATTTACCTGAGCTTGTACACCCTGTGATATTTATTGTAGCTGGAGAATAGAATATGAAGCTGGGAATTTCAACTTCCATGACAGTATTTATATTTCCTCTGTTTTCAATTCCTAAATGTCTTGTTGAGCATCAACATAAAGTAGCATTCGAATTTCCTCCCATATTTTACCTAGTTGGTTTCTCCCTTTTAGCTCTGACTCTGTAGTAAGCAATAGCACCCTGCTACATACTCCAGCTCCCCAGTATCTTTCTCTTTTGCAAGCATAGACTAGAGGTCTATTGGCTGAAGCATTTAGGGTATCTGATACGTCCGCGCATGATTCTATTTTTAGAATAGCTATGTCCTCCATCACATCATCCATCACAGCATTCCACTTTGTGCTTTTCTTAATTCTCTTGTGAATAGCTTGTATATCGCACAATGATATAAACTGTTTGGTTAACTCTTGAGATGCATCTGTATCTCCCAAATATATGGCTTTTCTAAAAACATACAAATGTTCTGCTGATGAGAATGTAAAGCCTCTATATATCAGATCGCATGGATATTCAGGGGAGAGTGGATTTGATTTGCCAGAGAATGCATACCAGTCTGGAACTAAAGGCCAAGGACATAAATCTATCATGAGCGGAGTAGTAGATATTCCATCTTGACTAACAATACGCTTGCAATAAAAATATGAAAATGCATTTCGTTGTTGCGTATACGTAAAAACTGTGTTATTCACAGCTCTAAAACCTCTAATACTTCCTTCTCTAATCAATCGATGATCCAGTACCGATTTGTAAAGGTCGATTGGATTTAATACACGACATTTGTTCACACCCTTACAACTCAGTTTTGTATCACATCCATTGCTTATCACATATGTTTTGCTTCCTAATGCTACTATCTCATCACCTGTAGCTTCTTCTTTCATTATTCCGGGAGCTCTACGATCATAATTCTTGTGTTTCTCACAGCACTGTCGTATAAACCATTTTGCATTCATACTATCTGAGCATCGATTGTATATTGCCTCCAAATATTCAGCTTTTCTACTGGGTATGACTGCTGATTCAAAGTTTGATTTAGACAGGGTTAAGTATGCACTGTCTGTATCCATGGTATTATATTGGAACGTATTTCTGTGTAAATAAACATCCACACAATCATAATAAAATTGCAACATTTTAAGCTTGGCATACTGTAATATTGTAAAACCTAGATATATGGGGAGATCTAAAACGATCCTCTTCTTTGCAGACTCAATCTCCCAGAAATCAGGCGCTAGTTCTGTTAGTTTTCTAAACTGCGGAGCGTTAACCTTTTTGGAAACTTTCATTATATCCTTGGAATATGAAACATTTTTATGGTTTTGGCGGTCGAGAATGACCCCTCCATAGGCACTGTTCCCTACGAGCTTAAATAATTCTGCTATAACTGCCTGAGATTCATCCCTATCTCCTTTTCGTCTTGCGTTTGTTATTTCCTTTTCAAACGAAGCAAAACAATTCTGAGGAACAAACTCAACAACTTGATAAATGCGAGTTACAACAAGCCCAATATCGAGATACCATTTGAGCAATGGTGTGCAGATAAGAATTTTTGTAGCTGACAAACCACCTACAAGTAATCTTCTAGATTTAGTAGATAAATTGTTTTCATTCATGTATTGAATCATGTGTTCTCCTATTTCGTCCATAGGAATGTCAGTTGTGCAAAATAATGGAGACATCTCCCCAAAGTATTCCATAGGAGGTAAATGTTTCTCCTTATTTCTTGCCCATTCCGAAGGAATACGAATATCCACTTCCACCGAAGCAAACAGTTCCTCATTTTGTACAGCTTCTAGAATTTCATTAGTGGATACTTCCTTAGGATGATTTCGATAAAACAGAGGAAATAATCTGTTCGAAAATTCCTTTATTTCCGAGTTGGATTTCATATCAAGTCTAAATTCACATTCCCACATTTCTACTACCTTTATGCCTTGACTTTGAATGTACTCTCTCCGAGTTTTAGTTCTATTAAAACTTTTTACTCTGCGAGCTTCATCCATTTGACCCTTCATACAATCATGGCCATGGTAATAACACCCATAAAACTCATACGCAATTCTATCTCCATTTGATAAGTTTGAAAAACCGTCTAAAAGATATGCATTAACTCTTACTTCATTGGAATTGTTCAATGCATGATGTATTTTAACCCCAGATATGTACTGCATCCACTCCAACCAAACATACATTATAGTATTTGTAGAATGCTTTTCTGGTTTAAAGTCTTTTTCTGCATCTCTACGCACAAAAAATCCTGTAGGCATTTTCTGAGCTATGCACCATAAATACAGTGCATTGCTGTCATATCCAATAACTTTTTGAGCTAGCTCTTGTCCTCCTCTTATGTATGTTTCATTTGCTTTGTGATGTCTCTGAAACACAATAGAAGGTCCTCCAACTATGTTCTTCTTATATGTCATGTATAAATCTTCATTGGCATTACCCATTCTTGGGAAATATGCCCCGTCATTCAAAGCTGATTGAAATAGAAGCCTTCTGGCTATTCCAGGGACAGATAATGATATCTTAAACATATCAATGTTGCGATCGAAATAAAATTTCTGCATTCTAATAACAGCAGTCACAAATGGACGAACGTCTGTAAGATTATAATGCACAAGTAAATCTCTAACAGTTAGCATTCCTTCGTCGATCCAAAGCTCTTTCACCTGTTTATATTCATCTTCAGAAATGTTTTTCCCTTTCAACTCTGAGTAAAATGCTTCATAAGGTGGTAGTTCTGTTTCATCTAATTTCATCGGATCATCTAGATATTCATAAGGAAAAAAACCTTTCTTTTCTTCGACATGATATGCAGCTAGAAACTTTGAATAACTAGTACCAGGTGCAAGATATTGACAGATATCTAAGAACCTAAGTTTTTCATTACATATTGACATGTAAGCATTGTTTCGTTTTACAACAAACGAGTTCTTATTATCTCCCAAGTTCAGACTTTCAAAAATTTCAGACTTGAATAAGTTTATATCATAGTTTGAAGAGTTAAATCCTAACACAGGAAGAACGGAAATATACTCTGTAAATCTCTGATAAAGACAATTAACAGCTCGTGACATTATTTTAGAACAATCGCTTTGAATCGGTATTTTCAATGTTTCAATGCTGTTCTCTTTCTCTTCCTCTTTCTCTTGCTCTTTCTCTTCATCCTCCTCCTCTTCCTCCTCCTCCTCCTCCTCCTCCCCTTCCCCCTCCTCATCCTCCTGCACTTGATCTTCCTCTTTTCCTTCCTCCTTTTTCTTGCCATTCTCCTCCTCCTCTCCTTCCTCCTTATCTTTATCTGTCTCTTTATCTATAGTCCATTTGTTTTTCAAATCTTCCAACTGAATAAGGACATTATGCCATTTCTGTTTACATAGTTCCTGAGATTTCGATTGAATTTCATATAAATAATCTGTCAAAGAGTTGGTTAGCATTTTAAGATCTGGATTAACAAAGCAAATTGGATCTGTATACCCAGGAACATTGCTACATACAGCTACGGATATCGCTCTGTGAGCTTGCTTCCATTTTAATTTGTCAGCGCATCCTTCGTCAATTTTCTCAAGAACCGCTTCTGCATCAAAGACCGAAAAATATTCAAATATCCTATCATTAGGCGGAACAACAATACCATACTCTTCCATCTGTTCGAAAATGGTCTTTGGATTTGTATGAAACCCATTCTTGTAGTGTAACTGAGTAATGTTTCCACATACTTTGGAATGCTTCTTGTAGTACTCATTCTTTTTAAACAATCGATTGCATGTTAAACATTGAAATTTATGAGCGTACACTTCAAATTTAATAACATAAGAAAGGTGGTGTTCATGTACATTCAAATACATCACAGATTCATATTCAGAGGTGGATAGATATGTAACAATAACAGACTTGTCAGGTTGCTTGTCATAGATGTTTATCGAGACACTAAAGCATCTTTCTAACTCTGGAAGAAATGTGAAATCTAAACCTTTGTATGCCTTGGGATCATTAGGAATTGATATGTCCAGTCGTTCCCCTAAATATCTCCGCCAGTCATGATAATAGTTAACAGATGTCTCTTCCATACATCTATCATCCTTCCCAGCATGAGCGGATAAACATCTAAAGATACATAGGTTATCTTTGATAGGAGTTCCGCTTCTATGGATGTCTAGTCCCCTAATTGATGGGTCATTTCTTATGTGATCAGGAAGGTTGCCTTTCCCTAAGGGATAGTATGTATTGGTAACATAAATTAAGATATTTGTTACCATGTACAATTCCCATTTTGTATTCGGTCTATTGACTGCATAATAGTTCATCCAATCCATCTGACGTAATGTCTCAATAACATTCTGTAAATCTCTTCTTGATGAGACTTGGATTGGTTCATTAAAAAATGTATTATTATTATGACCAACAAAGTATCTGAACTCATCCCTTTCTCTGTGCCTTAATACCAATCCTAAAGATAGGTTTATCTTAAACGTATTTGTTTGTTGTTCAAATACTGTTTCTAAATGTCTAATTAATTCTTCAATTCCTCCGGAAATATCATCTGTTGGGAAATTATAAATCGATGCTAAGTTACCGCGTCTGTGATTTGCTAGAATATGACCTCTGTTTGCTCTAAAAATATAATCCAAATCATCGTTTATTCTATTCTCTTCATCAATCCAGGGTTGTCTAGCCCAAGGTTCATCTTGTAATGCCTGACCATTGTCTGCTCCTCCATGCATAACTGATCGGTGATATATCAAATCTCTCCTGTTTGCAAATTTTTGGAAGCATTTCCTACATGTAAATCAAGCTCTTTCCTTAGCATGTTGCCTGTCGTGTGCAATTCTATCTTTAGCGGTCTTGCTTTTATGACCGCAAACGCTACAGGGAGTCCGAGCAGGACATTTTCCTTCATGAAGTATTGCAGCCTTCTCAGACTTAAACGTTTTACGATTGCAGTATTTACATTGAATTTTCTTCAAACATGTTTTCATGTGAATATTTAACGCTTGAGAACAATTAAACAGTTTGTTGCATGTCGTGCATTTATGAGATGGAGAATTGTTTTGCTTATTAAGACAGCTTTTCATGTGATTGTTCAAGCTTTGAGAAGAATTAAACAGTCGGTTGCATTTTTTACACTTATGAAAACCTTTATCCGAACGACAATGTCTTCTGTGTAATCTCAGTGCTACATTAGATGCAAATGTTCTCTTGCAGTTATCACATGTGTAATTACTATCTAACGTATTCTGTCTTCTTTTTGAACATGTAGTCTGATGATTTTCACAATCATTCCTAGTTCTAAACTGAACATTACAAAATGGGCAGTTGTAGATCCGTACTTCACACCCATTAGCACCTCTGTTATTGTTATTATAGCCTGAAGATGAGGGACGCGGATGTTTCCCTATATCGCCCTTATCTCTACGTCTTGCTGTGTTGTCATTTATGGAGGTGTCAGGTGTTGCACCAGTAAAGTACTGACATGTCGTACGCCTGTGGTGTTCACTGAATAAACCAAAGTGGTGTGACTTATGTTGTTGATTCACGTCGCGTGTGTGTATCGTGTTAGAGCAATTAGTTGAAGGTTGCCCTCTCGCTTGCACCTATCATAAATAGATAAAATAAGACTTGTTTACATACGCAGGTCAATCTTTACTCATATAGTTAGTTAGTTAGTCGCTAATCCACTCACTCGCTCACTCACTCACTCACTCACTCACTCATTCACTCAGTCATTCACTCAGTCACTCATATACTCATTCATTTGTTAATTTTATAAATAGATTAAATAAAACTTGTTTACATACGAGGTTAATCTTGACTCATATATTTAGTCGCTAATCCAGTCACTCGCTCACTCACTCACTCGCTCGCTCGCTCACTCACTCATTCACTCATTCATTTGTTAATTTTGATTAATCTTAATGTGTATACTAGTGTATTGTAATTTAAAACAATTATTAAACTTACCTGTTCTGGTGTAGATTCTAAGGTCCTAAGTCTTTCTTGTACAATGCGATGAGAAAGAACACAGTTCTCCAAAGCCCATATCACCAATGATAGTCGATCGTAAAATCCTCGAGTAATTAATTGCAATTCCCAATCCGAAAATGCCATATTCATTCAATTATGTATGTATATCCTTTTTGCATATCACAAATGTATTTATATTGCAACTAAATATCACACTATCAATATATCACAATATCAGCATATCACAATGTTGTCAATCAATTAAAAGTAATTCCAATTCTAATTGATTATAGGTGAATGTTCATGTATCCCTTACTGCTCTCTCAAGATATCACGGTCGTAATGAAAATGAGACCTGCTCTATTCCTCTATATATACCTATAAACCTCCCACCTTCAATCTCGCTGACTCCTTCCTATGTATGTGTATTAAATATCTCAAAGTTATGATTAACGATCAAAATTTACACAACTCAATGTCTTAGGTGAATGTCTAAGGTCTAAGGTCTAAGGTCATATGCGAGGGGGTAGGTTTTTATCCATTATAATAAGGTATATGCTTACAGCTCACTTCAAAGCTAAAACCGATATCTGCAGCTAACTGTTATCTACTGATTTCTTTCTTTCATCCTTTAATAGTTCCACCAATCTCCACTTCATGACACCTGTAACCTATCATCTCTCATGTCTCATCTCCCCTGTGCATCAATCCATCATATCTCCTGACTTGATGTAAATCTCTAAGGTCTAATGTCAGGGTCTAATGTGTTACATCCAGATGTGCAGGTGCCTGGAGTTAAAGGTCAGGGTCGGGATCAGGATTAAGAGTTAAAGGTCAGGGTTGGGGTCAGGGTTCTGGGGTTAAGGGTTAGGGGTTTTACCATTATAATACCTATCAGGTTAAAGGTTATGGTGGGATTTAACCCATTAAGGTACTTAATAATAATTTATATGTTTCCATATGTCATAATGGCGCCAGACAGTCTAGTCCCAGAAGTCAAAACCCATTAGACAGGTGCGGCAGGGTATTGGGTTCCCTTTGATCCCCTTAGATCTTCTAGGGGTCAGGGTCGGGTTCAGCCTCGACCTAAGGTACGTTTCAGAATGTCATCTAACAACTACTAACTGATATTTGGGTTTCTTCTGTATCCAAAGACTAGCTCATCTCTAAAATGTCTACGATATAAGTTTTGCAGGTTTTTGTATATCTTTTTAACGATTTCGGTGATTTTTGTGGAGGTTGCATTATATACTGTAACAAAGGCAATAGCTCCCGTTTCTGTCAATTTTATGTTCATTCCATTAGGTTCGACAGTGTTGAGTGGAGTTGGGCGGGGGCTGAATTCAGACATGTTACAGATTCCACAGTAATATATCATATTGTAGTGATTCTGAGTCGCAGGTTCGTTTCCCTTGGCGTATCCGAAGCTTATTAATCGAGAGTTTATATAGAACAAAAGGAACAAAGGCAGGCGCTACCTGTTCACTTGGGTTTTATACATGAGGTGTTCGGAACTGAGCATCAGTTCGCTTCCAGACCTGATTTAGACTGGGGATTTCGGATCACCTGGCCAGCCAGGTAACCCTCATCCAAAGGTGTCTATCAGACCTACATAATAGCAATCAACATTCCACATTCAGAGATGTAAGTAACACTATCCACACTGAGAGGTTTATCACAGCCTCTACAGCTCACATAAAATGGTAGAAACCCGGGTCGTAGTTACTATCGACCAACAGCTGGCTGCTGTTAAATATATAAAAGGTAACAGGCAAAACATATCATAAGACTAAAAAGTCCCGCGGACCAGTAGTGACCACTGGGGAGGTTCGGATGAACTGACCCTCAGCGGCCACCTAAACCCAATAACACCACAATACCCCCTTTTTTCTTTTAAGAGTTTGAAAAGAAAAATCTTGAAAACTCGACAGGGTATAAGAAAAGTACAGTCTACAAGTAGGAGCATATAGTGTGTCCTCTCTACAATGAACAAATAAATCAATCTTATGAAAACTTCAGGAATCGACAAATAGGAGCATTTTGTGTCCTAACTAATGTGAACAATTATCCGAAGTAAGAAAGAAAATTTATGAAAAACCTTTTCACGTTTGACAGGCAGGAGCATACAGTGTCCTCACTAACAAGCAAACAATCTGTTCTACAGACCTTATTTATGAAAAAGGCAATCACTTTCATTATTGTAGACTACACATAAATGTCGGCGCCACACACCAAGGTCATGATCCGAGGATCCAGGGTGTCCGAACAGCATCCGAGGTGGTTCAATCGGGTCGAAGGGCGGTCCAGTCATCAGTGTCCATGCGTTTCCTCCGTTCAGTCATCCTTGCCGTCGTTGTCTTTCTTTCCATCGGGCGTGTCCTTTGCAGAAGGTCTGTCTGGAGTATCGAACATACTGCCAAACATACCCTGCTCGGGAGGCGCCCGGCCCAACGCAGCCGAAGCCACAGTTCGCTGAGGCTGGGGTGGCTCACGTTGGGACTTCGTCTGGTCCAGGAGATTGGTGAGGAAATGGATTTGTTGGTCGTTAACCTCCAACGTCCCACCAGCTCGACTGGACACCACGGTCAAACCAGGAGTCTCGCCCGAGCCTGAAGAAGGCAAGGCTTGAGCTTCCTCAACTGGTTTGGCAGGGAGAGAGGTCGGCTTTCCACCCAGGGAACTTTCCGACCTGCTCACACCTTGATTGGACTCGTCCGAATCATCTAAAAGCAAGCCTTGGAGTCTGGTATTCTCCTCCAAGAGCTTCAGGATACGTTGTTCTTTCTCCTGATTAGATGCCTTCAGAGTCCGGAGGAGGAGAGCCTGCTGACTGATCGTTTCTTTCAGCGTCCCTACCTCATCCACCTTCGCCCTCACCGCCTGAAGCTTTTTCAGAGGAGTCACAAGAGCGGCCACGGTCACTTTGACCTGCCTCTTGGCATCCTCTGCAGCTACTTGCAGGGCTTTCAACGCCTGGTTCACGCCAGTCTCTGATGTTTCCACCAGAGCAGCGGACTCCAAAGCACAAGGCAGTTGTGCTTTGAGTTGTGTCAGAGTTGTGTCCACCCATTTCTGGGCCTTCCTCGAACGTCTGCTCCTCTTGGCAGGAGGAGCAGTCAACTCAGCTGCCTTCGACTGGCTCGGACGCTTGGAGGCTGCGGCCTTCGAGCTAGTACCAGCACTTGGCTTGTCCGAAGCCACTGTGCTAGACTTTACCGGGGTCTGAGTTGGTTTGGATTTTCCAGTACCAGCTCTGGAAACATCCACCTCACCAGCCTTTCGAAGGGTCTGAAGATGGGCCATCGAAAGATGGGTAGTCCGAATGAAAGCTCCGAAGGGCTTCCACTCAGGCTTCACTTTCGCCGCCTTCTCCATCGCCTTCGGCCTTCCCTGGTTGTGTAGCAGCTCCTCCCCATTCATGATGTGGCTGACCAATTCTGATTTTCTGTCAAGCTGCTGCCGACAGTTCTCATATGGATAGACCCACACTTCTGTTTGAGGGGTGTGAACCTCGCACAGGTGCCTGAAGAACCTTTCTCGGGTGGAGAAAATTCGGACACCTGAAGCATTGAGCTTCACTCGCCTACACACCAGGTACGGACAACGAAACCCAGGCTCCCACAGAGTTGGTACCAGTCGGAGCTTCTCACTGGTACCAGGTTCCATTTTACCTGCCTTCCACAACCCTGGGTAGAGACAGGATTCATACCGGAGCATGAGTCCATGGTCATCTTCAGAGTCAGACTCTGTGGCCATCAGATGACGTGAGCCTGGTCGATCGTGCCTAGGGTTAAGCGGGACAATATCAGAGGCCTTGTGCAACTCGGCATTGAACTTGGTCAGCAAGCCCAAGTGCGCCAACTGATCCTCCCTCACCTTAGCACGATGCACATGGACCTTTTTCAGCTTCCGGAACTTCAACTTAGTAGTTCCAGTCGCTGGGGCTGGTGCCTTGCCTTTCGAGCCCGACTTGGGGTCCGAGCTCCGGGGTTTGCGAACCTGACGGGCAGAAGACCGGGTGCTCTTGGCCGGTGAACCCATGAGCTCCTCAGTCGCTGCCGCCGAAGAATCAGCAGGATCTGGAGATAGAGTCCGCGGGGACTCGTCCATCTCTCCATCCTTCATCTTCGGCTTGTCCTGTTTTCTGGGGGATCTAGGTTTCTGCTTAGAGGTACCGGCCGAAGGTACAGACTTGGCTTCGGGAGTCTCGGACTCAACCTCAGCCATGTCTACTACCGACGCCGCCTTCTTTTCAGCAGCTGCCATCCTAGCATCCTCGGCCTCCATAATTGCACCCCAGCAAGTTAGGGTGCCGGACCCAGAGCCATCTGCGTCAGCCTGACCCATGCCTACAAGGATCCGAGATCCTTCCATGACCTTGGCCTCCTCGTCCGACAATACCTCGCAGTCCGAACCATCCAGATCCATTTCTAAATCGGACTCGGACAGCTTGGCGTTGAGGGAGTCAGCCAACTGGTCCTCGGTCATGTTCTCATATTCGCCAGAGGTAGACATCACTAGTCAATCGGTACCTGAAAGTATAATGATGGTATGGGTAGTAATAAGTACAGAAAATACCTGTTATTTGCTGCAGATGGACCTTCGGACTCCTCTCGGACACGCTTCGGCTGTGGCTGACAGCTACTACGAGCGTAGTGGTATCGAGAAATCCAAACCTTCACTACATGAATATACCCATGCTTGAGGCACAGTGAGTTGGTTGATTACTTCCAAAACACAAAGATTGAACGTTTATTGGTATATCAGCAGTGGATACGCTGTTCAAGTTTAGTTTAACACCTTCGGATAGCAACTTTCATTCATTCCTACACCAATGGCGAAAACAACATGGCCGCTATAGGTCCCACGCCAGCCCGCGCATTATCAACGTGCCCCAAACACAGTTAATATACGACCCAAAGCATTCATGCAACTTGACTACTCGAGCAAAGGGACTACAAACACAGGGCAATATATTACACAAGGATCATCACTTGATAAAACTTACTGCACAGTTCTCTTTCTAAGAGGTAGTCTCGGTGCTTTGCTTCGCGGAAGCAGGAAGTAGACTGACTGAAACGGTAAAACACCAGCGTATTTAACCACTGCAACGCCAGAGTTGCATTCAGTCGCCGCACTACTGCAGCGACAGTGTTCCTTCCCACGCTCACTTTCTGAGCCTGAAAATAGCTTTGGGCGCGTGTTCCCACTCAGCTATTCGGGTCTCTGCTGAGACGATGCAGAGGTGTAATCATTCCCAGATTTCCTCAAACCCACCCCGGGCGTAGGCAACACTCTATTTGTCCATAAATAGATTCCGATGCTGACACTGAAGTCTGTGGCCACTGAAGACGTTTTGGATTTCCAGTTTAATATACAAGCGGTACCCAAGGCAAGGTTAAGTACTTTCCGAGACTCATGTTCGTCTCCCAGTCACAAATGGAATTAACTGAATAAAGTCCATTTTTACTGCTTATCAATAGGGGACAGGGCGGCTCTTAGTTCGGTCCACCACCCGTCTGACTTCTCGTTGTGTGATTTTTTAGTTCGGGTAGAAATCAGTTTGGAGATTCCTACCCTCGGTCCAGTACTATAATTAGCTCATCTGCAACCGAACTTGGGCCTTTCGTACACGTTTAGCCCTTGCTATGCCAGGAGAAGAAGGATCTGGTGGCTTTGCATTAACCACAGCTCCTTTCCTTGGTCTACCTGGTCGTTTCTTCGGCTGCACTGGAGGTACAGGAGCAGCTTGGACCAGCTGTTTCCTAGGCCTTCCGCGCTTCCTATTCAAAACGACCGGGGGCGCCACCGGCTGGTCGGACGTATCTGTGCGAACCTTCGGCCTCCCGCGCTTCTTCGGACAGACCGTAGCTACCTTAGACTTCTCTTTTCTAGATAAAGTCTTTCCCGGACCCAAAAGCCCAGGCTGGGTAGCCGTAAGTCCCGAGTCTGCTAAGGAACTGTCAGGTTTGGCAACAGATTTTCCTTTTTTACCCCCTCTTTTCTTTAGAGGCAGAGATTTACTGGAGGTTTCCTTGGAACTACCCTTTCGGATCTTCCTAGGTCTACCTCTCGGCTTGACGCCTACAGTAATCTTCTCTTTCTCAACCAACTTTGGACAATCTTTCCCTGGCACCACTCTCCCAGCTTCTAGTCTAAAGATTTCCATACCAGCCTGTTCCTGCTTTTGGAATTCTGGAGCCCGATCCAAGTTAACTGCTTGAATCGGCCGATTTTCATCAAAAGCCGGCTTCAGATAGTCGATATGGTATCGCATTAGACCTTTGGCTGTCTCCAGTTCACAGGTGGTACCTGTGAACTGGAGACAGCCTGGAGATCTGGACAGCCTGGAGATCTTATAAGGCCCGTCTCACTTGGGTCCGAGCTTCTTATTCGCCTTGGGGGGACAGAATCGGTATACCACCTCCCCCGCCTCAAAACTGGGGGGCCTACAACGTTTGTTATAATCCCTAATCTGGTGAACCGCAGATATTCCGAGATTATCCCGCACGTACTGGTGTCCCTTTCTCATCCACTGTTTCAGGTTCTCAACAAAAGCAACCTTGCAAGGGAAATCAAGACTTCCTCTTTCAACTCCATGAACTATATCCATGGGCGTTACCAGTTCTTCTCCGAAGACTACTGAGTTAGGTGTGCATAAAGTAGCAGCATGTACTGTCCCTCTGTATGCATGAGCAATGCAAGGGGTCAGCATATCCCAATCTACTTCGTCCGAATCGGTCATACAAGATAGCTGTTCCACAAGAACTCTATTCAGCCTCTCGGACTGCCCATTACTCATAGCCCTGTATGGGAGGGTAATTAGCTTCTCGATTCCCAGCATGTCAAGTAGACATTTCAAGAGTTGAGACCGAAATTCAGGAGCTCCATCTGTCTGCAACGACACAGGACATCCGAATCTCAAGATCCATTCTCGAAAAAGAACTTCTGCACAGCTCTCAGCGGTGTGATCGGCCATGGGGTAGGCTTCGGCCCATTTAGAGAAATGGTCTACTACAACCATAATATAGCTGTTGCCTCTAGGGGTACTCCGAAGAGGCCCTAGAATATCCAACGATATTCGGTTCCATCTACCACCATGTTTTTCTTTCTTAAGGTAAGAAATCCCACCACCACCTCTAGTCTTCCTCATATTACACTCCGGGCAAGCTCGTACCCACCGCTTCAGATCATAACTCATACCAGGCCAAAAATATCTCATCTTTGCTGACCAGACATTCTTGAAGGTTCCGAAATGACCCGCAGTTTTGGCACCATGTATGCCCTGGAAGATCTCTTTCCTCATGGAAACAGGAACAATTTTCCTCCAGTATTTCCTTTCGGTGGCTAGTCTTGTCCACCCCAGACATAGCACACCTTCTCTGACCTCCATACTACCAAGATGTCTGACAAATGCCCGAAACTCATCAGATTCACCAGCAAGATCTTCCTTGCTAGGAATCGGGATAGTTCCATCTAACATTTTCAGCAACCTTTTTACAAGTGGGTCGGCTTGCTGAGCTTCTTGCAACACGTTCTGCTGAGTCCCTAAGGAAACTTCGTTAGTGGCAATAACAGCATCATGCGCACCGCAATCTAGGCAGTCTGGTCTTCCACATTTTCTGGTTGGCAAGCACAACAGTGCATCAGCATTTTCATGCTGTTTACCAGCCCAATGCAAAATCATGCTCTGATCCAGTCCGAATTCCTGTAAGGTGAGTAGCCAGCGAGCTAACATATCGGTCGGATCCTTGAAATTGAGCAGCCAACGCAAGGAGGCGTGATCTGTCCGAACAATAAAATCCTTATTACCCAGCAAGTAATGTCGGAATTTTTGCAGGTAGGTCAGAACGGCAAGCAGCTCACGTTTTGTTGCACAATAGTTCCTCTGTGGCTTAGATAAACTATGGCTTGCAAAACACAGAACCACCTCCCTTCCTTCCTGGACCTGAGACAGGATTCCCGCCATGCCAAAACTACTTGCATCTGTATCAAGGATAAACTTACCCGAGGGTTGAGGATATCCGAGAGTAGGTGAAGAGATTAGCAAATTTTTGCATGTATCGAATGCATCTTGGCAACGAGGAGTCCACTCTATGGGTTTAGCATATCGTTTATCCTTGCCTGCCGCGGTTACAACTTCCTGCAAGGGAATCACTAATTTACCAAAATCTTTCATAAAATCTCGGTAATAGGAGGCGAATCCAATGAATTGCCTTACTTCCCTAGCATTTGTGGGGATTGGCCAGTCCTTGACTTTCTGGATCTTCCTCGGATCCGCTGAAATGCCATGGCCTGACACAATCCGACCCAAGTATTCCATTTTCTTGCGGAAAAATTCACATTTCTTGGGTTTCAAACGAAGACCATAATCCCGTATACGCTCAAGGACGAGTCTCAGGTTGTCTAGGCACTCTTCAAGAGTTTTCCCAAAAACCACAATATCATCCAGATAGACCAGACATGATTTCCAGCGAAGGCCATCCAACATCTGATCCATCATGTGTTGGAAGGTAGCGGGGGCATTACACAATCCGAAGGCCATAACCTTGAATTGAAATAACCCTACACTGGATAAGAATGCAGTCTTTGACCTACTATCTTCATCCATCGCTACCTGCCAGTACCCACTTTCAAGATCAAAAGTACAGAACCACTGGTTTCCGCCAAGTGACTCTATGCACTCATCGATCTGAGGTAGTGGAAAGCTATCTTTTATAGTGACAGAGTTTAGCTGACGATAGTCAACGCAAAAACGCTGTGTACCAACTTTCTTGGCCACCATGACAATAGGAGCACCCCATGGGCTACTGCTATGTTCAATCCGACCCTCTCTGTACATTTTCCAAATCTCTGCCTCTGCCTTGTCTCTCTTCGCCACAGGAATACGCCGGTATGCTTGTTTGATCGGGCAAGCATCTCCAGTGTCTATCACATGGCGAACTTTATCAGTACAACCAAGGGCTTTGCCACCTGGAAGAGAGAAACAATCTCGGTATTCCTCCAGCAAAGACAGAGCAACGTTCTTCTCGTTTTTCTCGGACAAATCCGAATCATTGACCAGCTTCTTCAGCGGGCACTCTGCACTCGGTGGTACTAAGATGTCGGGAGCTATCAGATCATCATCCGCCACAGGCGATTCTGTAACCTGTATAGAATTAATGATTGCTTCTCTGATAATATTGCTACCGTCATCTCCAGACAAAGCAGAATCCTCTGCCACAAGAGTAACTCTACTTAATCTGCCCACCACTCTTTGTTTGCCAATTTTCATTGGGCTGCCAGACGGATTGCTGAAGGCTACCAAAGCGGTTGAACCTCCACCTGAAACATATGTATTCAGGCTCCCTAAGGCGAAGTCTTCTAGCAATCCTTGGTCTGGCTCGAACATCCAAGCATCCGATGTGTCTGAGCCACTATCAAAGTCTAATTCTGCAAGTGTAATAGATTTGGGCTCCATGATCACCGCTTTCCTAAGTGTCACAGCTATTCCAGTATCTACTTCGCTCACAGTCATAGTCTTTATAGAGGAAACTTCTTCACCTTCGGACTTCTTCTTCCACTGTTTACATACAACAGAACGTCCGAAGTTTTCCAAATAAAAAAGTCCTGACCAATCTAAACAACAACGGTGCACATAGTAAAAATCTGCACCTAATATCCCGTCTTCAGGGCCCTTCAGACCGCTGACTACCAGACATGTCATCATGTATGTCCGACCTGACACTTCATATGGACAGAGCACGCTCCCATATGTAGTTATAGGCGTTCCATTACCCATCGAGCATGCCATACGCACCGAAATCATAGGCGGCGCATGTGGAAGGGAATCATAGAAATCCTTGGTAATCAAACTTGTCGTTGCGCCTGGATCTACCAAGAAATATCCACTCTTCCCACCTATGCCTACAGGGGCATACCATCTCTCCCTCACTAATAATTTAGAAGGGATCTCCAGAGTTTCCAGCTGTTGAACAGAAACTTTCTGAATCGGAGCAGACTTCTCTTGGCCTTTTTCTACCAAGACAACCTGACCTGACTCAGCTTGGTACTCGGCCTGTCCCCAACGCACGCCAGGGCTCTTGTCCGAGCATCCCTGAATCTTTTCAGGGAGAAAATCACCGTCCGGCAACGGCCTAGGACCTCCAGCTATCAGATCGGGTAGCTTATTGTCGCTAAGCTTTAACCCTATCTTACACACCGGTGCCTGGGCTGATTTCCCAGTTCCTATACTACTACCAAGATCCTCGCAGACTGTGGTACTAAGAAGCGTGTTGTCCGAGGCTCCCGTATCGCTTACTACAGGAGCCGAACCTAGTTTTCCGAAGCCGGCTTCCCTCCTGGAGCGCCTTGCTTCTTCACGAGTTCGAGTAGAGCTTTTTTAGTGGGGCAAGCCGAGGCGAAATGCCCCTCCTCACTACAAAAATAGCATTTCCGAACTTGCCAGGTTCTCCTTTCCCTTCCCCCAGCAGACTTCTTATACTGCTGAGTTGAGGAACCCGTCTTTCCTTGCTTTTCTTGCCATGCTTGGAAAGCCTGCACTATCGCATTGCCGGGATCGTCGGACTGATCATCATCGTCGGACTCCTGCAATGCCAGTGCCTGGCTAACCTGTACCATGGCCTTTTCTTTGGCACTTGCTTTCTTGCTCTTTCCCGACTGGGAACCTTCGGCCGCAGCTCCCTCCAATGGGATAGCAACAGCCAACGGACCTACAGCAGCAGCTTGCAAGATAGCAGCATTCGCGAAGTCCATATGACAACTCTCCCATACCTTGGCCCAGTGAATTGCTTGGAGAAGGTCAAACGGCTGTTTGAGCTTCACCCACGCAGCTTTCTCCTGGTTGATCAAGCCTTTCAAGAAGACTCTCAAGCAGAGGGTACGCAGAGTATTGTCCAGATTAATTCCGAAAGCATGTCTAGCACGTTTGGCTACCTCATTGGCAAACATACGGCTCGGCTGCTTAGGGGTTTGTCTGCAATTATAGAATTCGGACTGCTTCTTTTCAAGAGAATGCTCACCGAAGTTAGCATCCATATGGTCTACAAAACCAACAAGATCCAAACCTGGGGGCAAATCTCCCATTTCGCCTAGCTGACGGCGGCAGCTGCACTTAAGCTGCATAAGGAACTGTTCAGGTGTCCAATTATGCGCTTCGGCTAGCACTTTCATCTCTCTGAGATGTGTCCGCCAGGAATCCTTAGGATCCCAGTTCCTTATAATCGCCGGTTTAGGGGCATGATTAACATTTGTTGCCACAAACTGATACCTGAAGGTGAGTTCGGCGCCTATAGCGCCCTCATACTTCAGGCCCTGCACCACTGACTTATCCCGAAAGTAGTTTGACACTTGGTTGGTCATATGTCGCATGGGAGAATTATCGATCGCATGGACGCCAGGTATTTGGATTCCAGAAGTATCTGGCAACCCTCCGACTGTAGTCCATTGCCGACCAGTATTCCTCACATATTGGCTATTATCAACATGACCACGCACATACGTTGTGGAAGCAGCTGGTCTTTTAATGCTGGAGTGTGCTCCAACATAAGGCCTACCCCCTCCCCCTCCGTGAAGAGGAGACGAGGCAGTGAATGTCACCATATCTTTTTGTCTAGGTGTCCTGGATCCTCCACGTGGAGGAGAAGCTTGCTGGGTTTGGTTAGGCTGCTTAGAGCCTGTTACACGCTCTCCGCTGGAAGTAGCATGTGTCACAGGTTCACCTACAGCCTGTCCGCCAGCCGCTTTGGACATCTTTAGATGCTCGGGCACGGGTGTCCGAGCAGTCTTTTCTGCAGAAAAATGCCTCGGAGTGAGGAGGATGTATGATCCACCACCTTCCTTAGGATATGTAGGCCTCTCTACGCCCCGTGGCGGAGAAACTCCACGTATCCTAGGAGGTGAACCATATAGATCTGCGTCCTCGTCCTCCGAAGAATCATCTAACATGTTTTTCATTTGTGACATATCATCCACCCTGGCTACCTCATTCCGTAATTTTTCATTCTCCACACGTAGCAAACGTGTAGTGGCATGGCAGTCATCAGTTACTTGAACCAACGTGCTCTGGAGTTCTTGATTCTGCTCTATGAGCTGATCAATAGTTCCACGGGCATCGTGCATCGACTGTCCTTGCACAGAATAGGCATGGCGCCAGGAGGCCACTTCAGTCCTCAGCTGATCCTTTTCTTCCTCCTCAAAGGAATCCGCCATCACTGGATTCCTTCAAAATTCAGTCCATTGACCTCCAGCAGCGGCAACCGGCTGTAGAGTCAACTTCGGACTGGTCACTTTTACCTTCGGATTCGTTTTCTTTGCACCAGAGCCAGGAGTAGGTTTGCGGTAACCCTTCATACCAGCTGGTGAAATGCGCAGGCCAACTTGGGCCGCTGCATCCGCCACCTGGACTCCATTTGCATTGGTAGCCATCTCAAAGATTTACCAAAATCTCTAGCAAAGTTTAAACTATAAGCCCAAACGCTCAATCGATAAGACAGAAAGCCAAGTTTGGTCACGACACCAGTTGTAGTGATTCTGAGTCGCAGGTTTGTTTCCCTTGGCGTATCCGAAGCTTATTAATCGAGAGTTTATATAGAACAAAAGGAACAAAGGCAGGCGCTACCTGTTCACTTGGGTTTTATTCATGAGGTGTTCGGAACTGAGCATCAGTTCGCTTCCAGACCTGATTTAGACTGGGGATTTCGGATCACCTGGCCAGCTAGGGAACCCTCATCCAAAGGTGTCTATCAGACCTACATAATAGCAATCAACATTCCACATTCAGAAATGTAAGTAACACTATCCACACTGAGAGGTTTATCAGGGCCTCTACAGCTCACATAAAATGGTAGAAACCCGGGTCGTAGTTACTATCGACCAACAGCTGGCTGCTGTTAAATATATAAAAGGTAACAGGCAAAACATATCATAAGACTAAAAAGTCCTGCGGACCAGTAGTGACCACTGGGGAGGTTCGGATGAACTGACCCTCAGCGGCCACCTAAACCCAATAACACCACAATATTATTATACAAGCGATTGATCAATTCAATTTAAGGGTGTACATACAAAGTCATGTAAATTAGTAACAAATATTATTAGTAAATAATGTTTAAATGCGCTATGCATGCCCCACTTGAACGTGAGACCGGGTTTAGAATAAAACAGATAGAAAAATAATGGGAGTATAGTTAGATGACTTGTTATCAGTGATATTGATATGACCTAGAATAATTTTTCTCCTGTACATCCGTCGAAAGGCAATTATACCAAAAGTGATATTCTTTAATTTATGTATGCATACAGTTGTATGTGCATGAATTATATTGCTGTGCTGGTTCTGTAGGTGTGCTCACTGTTTTACCCTTGAAAGTCTCTAGTGACTAAGTCCATGCAAGGTAAATCGACAAAAAAAAATATTTTCCAATTTCGTCTTTCTTTGATCCTTCTATTGCTGAATGAAAATATACAAAACATTAATTTCAGCCTAGGCTCAGAGAGTCCCTCCAAACTGATGGAAAGCCTCCCCAGTCTAGGCTCAGAGTTGGGAGAGTCCCTTCGAACTGAGGGAAAGCCTCTAGCTCCAAATCGCAAAAAAATACCATTATGATCCAATTAGGATGCCTAGATCCGGGCCGGGAAACCCATTAGCGCAGACGGCGTCCAATCACTGACATGACAATCATGGAGCTGTGAGTTTGGACTGTTAAGTATGTAAACGTTTTGATTTGATTTATTTCAAAAATACTTTATTTTCCAAATTGATATATATGTATACATAAGATAAAGGATTGACAATTTTAAGGTGAACTAACATTTTAACTTCCATCGTTTAATAGTATTTATTTAATTTTCCTAAAATATAGTTTATGCTAGGTATGAAAATTTCCAATGATATCCGAGATGCGTTTTCTGTACAATAAAATAAAATAGATAAATATAAGCATTTGATGTTCATTTCAGTGGAGGTCGGGGAAATTGTATTTAGATTAATCGCTTGAATATAAGCAGTTCAGAGAAATACCACAAACATGTTAGAGACTTGGAAACAGGATGATTAATATCTCTAATATAGCTGCGATGACGCATATCCATGGGTCGGATTTTCACAAAATGTACAATCAGCAGATATACACATAAATTCACGTAAATTCTGCTAAATTAGACTGAAACATAGTCATTATATATATCTGAGCATATTTCATATTGCCATGTTTCAAAGAATCTGTTTGCATGGTTATATTTTGAACCTAATTTTCTCTTAAATTTGGATTATTTGAGATGATTTGTGTAGGAAAATTGTACATTTTTGTTATGATTTCACCCATATAATATATCAGCTCGTCATAATACATTTAATAAATTCTGCTAAATTGCAATGAAACGTTTATTTCCGAGGATTGTGGAAGGAATTGTACATTTTCCAATGATCCGACCAATGAAGGTTGGGGATTCCCACCACAGCTGCAGCAGGTATGTTGACAGCAGCATTGCATGCCCTAGTATACGTAGTGCATCATGCATTCAGACCTGAGTTCATACGTGTACATGCCATTAATACTGGGCTGTTGTACAACGTCTGTTCCTACCATAGTAGTTGCTGTATTTGTCATGTATTTCAGGAAGATGAGTCACAAGTCGCAAAATTGATATTTGTCCATGTGTTTTATTCACAAGATCTCTTTGTAGGAATGCTCTCATCTTTGGAGTATATACCGTCTAAAGTCATATGAATGTATTTACCAAATTTCAAGACTGTGTATTAAGTATATATCCTTGCATTTGAAGGTCATCCTATAAAGCATATTTAGATACTTTACTAGTAAACCCATAGATATCGCTAACTTTTTTTCAAAAATTAAAATATCAAACTTGAAATAAAGAAACACTTATAAGCTCTCCTAGTGTTTACCATCATTGGAATTGGCTTGATATTATCTTTTCAAATATGGTGGTGTCTCAAAGAATATTTTTTGCGACTTATGACTCTAGAAAAGATTGTAGAACATTCCTGAGAACTGTTTTCCTTTCAGGAGGTCTGGGACGGAATGATTTAGATGGTTCGCAAAATGTCATTAACGATTTGTTTTTACATATTCTACCTCTTCTCGTCTACATGTTGGCATTCTTCTTGATTAAATTGCATATATTATGATCTACTGGCACATAAAGCCAATGCCATGATTTTGATTATTCTAAATTACAAACAGTGGATATCAGACTCAAATCTCCCCATTTTATTGGCCCTGTCGGTTGGAACAAGCTTCCAGGTCTCATACGAAATGAGCTCTGGAAGAAGATAAAAAATTACCTAAAATATAACAACGGTTGGTATAACTAAATGATACACTTCTATATCTTATTACTAAGAACGAAGTCTAATTTCAAAGAGAAAAATATATACTACTATGGTTCTTTGTTGTTTTTATCTTTCGAGTAGTACAACTTGTTCTTGTTTGAGGAAAAAAAGCCCTAAACAATTCGAAGCATTTAAATCATGAATCTTATGTAACACTGATGTATTATGTAAATCACATATCAGACATATATGATTCTCGCATATCATCTTGATGTTAAATTAATTAAATTCTTCTTGATTGATCATATCCACTAGCTGTTTATTTGGGTTCCATGAGATTTTCATTGTATGAAACTGGACTCAATAAAATTCATTTAAAAAAATTGTATTCCATAACATCATCACCCATTTCCATAGCTATAATGGTATTAAAGTCAGTCCATGTTTGTTAAAAGTTTGTGTAGGATTCCTAATGTCATGAGAGATTATGTTGAGCTGAAATACACACATTAAATTACAAATACATAAAGTTAACATTTGTTTGATTAAATCATGCCAGATTTAATTAAAACAATATAACAAATCATTGTTATATTCCTACCCTGCAGCAGATATAAGTGATCGAACGTTGAATATATGTGATATGTTTCAGGAAAATGAGTCACAAATCACAAAAAAATAATTTTGAGATATTATTTCATCTGAAAAGATGAGATGAAGCTGATTCCAATGATGGTAAACCTTAAAAACATCTAAGAATCGTTCTATAGTTTATGTTTCATATTTGTATGTTTGAAAAAAGATTTGTAATATTTTCTGGGTGGGAAATTACCAGTAAAGTAGCTAAATATACTCCTAAAGATGACTTGCAAAACGCAAGGATATATTTAATCTACAGTCTTGAGATGTGGTACATGTACTCATGTTACTGACAGCATCCAACCCACAATGAGAACATTCAAACCAGGAGATCTTATGAACAAATCACTTTGAAAGATATAATTTGTGCGACTTGTGACGCATTTTCATGAAACACATCACATATTGGTGAAATCTTATAGATTGCTTCCCAACGAGATTTCCATGAATGTGAATTAAGTGACCCCCCCCCCCCCACACACACACACACACAACCACCCAATTTGTCTCAGATGTTGATGTAAAGAAATTGCCCGTTTAGAGAATGAGAATGAGGAAGTTTGATGCGACATCTCAAGTGGCAAGTGCAAAAATGTCAAGGCACTCTTAGCCCTCAACCGTACACATATTCACTTATATTAGATCAATGCATTAGCCATCAGACAGACCCCCCCCCCCCACACACACACACAGTCCATGCAGGAAGCATGCAGAACTAGGCCTGCATTCGCATCTTATAGAAATAGAATGCAGTTGCAAGATATAATTATGTTTATGATTAGTTTGAGTTATCAAATCGCCTGCGGTGAACACAAGGACCTTCAAAGATAATGCATTTCCCCCATTCTCCTCAATCCTATGAGGAGAATGGGGGACTAAAGTAAACCTAAACTGTGTGAATCAATATAAGTGTTTATATGCATGTGTCCTACTATATTCCCCTATAGCCAAGTGGCTAAACCGTTGGACTTTCAAACTGGACATTGTGAGGTCTAGAAAGTATATCCGCCAAGAAAGATGAATGAATGTACTGGGCTTTAGTCACTATAATGAAGTAACGAGGGAACTTCTTCCCTCCACCACACACACATACCCACCCACCCTGCCCTAGTCAGCGCATGCATGTGGCGTTATGCATGCGCTGACCCAGCGTAGGCCTAGTTTCCCAGGCAAAAACGCGGATGGATGCCGATCGTCCAGAAGCATACCGCTGGATTGGGTTGTGTGGGGGTCTGACTTTTAGGCTTATTGCTTGTATAAATAAAGAAAAACAGTTGCCGACGAAACCCCGTCCACCCAACCGTCCCGTGAATATGCCCCCCGTCCTCCCCCCCACCCCCCATCAGTGCCCGTCCCGGGAGACTTGCCGAAGCCTTGAAGGCAAGGCTTCGGCCGTTTTCGTCTGCAAACGTTTTGCTTTGAGCTGTCCGCTATCCATTTCGAATCCCATTTGCCGGTTACGTTGATTACGTTGAAGTGACTTCCGGCTCGTACGGAATGGAACAAGGGATCGGAATGGTCAATGGCGTGGATGTAGCTGTGTGGGTTGAGTGTGGAGGTTGAAACGAAAATGGATTGTGGAAGTGTGAGTGCCTGAATCGACAATGTAAGTACGCTAGGTTGTAGGTATAGGCCTAAACTAAGTATTCCATGCATCAATAGACATTCTCAGTGGGGAAATTATTGAATGCAGGCAGAGAAGTAATCACATGGAATAAGAGTATATATCGTTGGACACTAGTAGTCAGTGCACCGTGCGAAATTGTGCCGACCGTCCAGAAGTATCAAACCGCCCATAATATGTTTTTTCCTGTGATAAATGAGGTGCTTGTGACTGACGTTTACCTTACAGATTGTTGAATGATCCCCCCCCCCCCCCTCTCCTGCCCCGTCCCCGCACACACCACCGTGTGTGCGGGGAGCACGCTCAATGCTATAAGCCTGGCCTGGGTGCCCTTAGGGCTCCAACGGGGTGGCGCAAATGGCGGTCGGCAGTCCCAACGCATCCCCATAGGATTAGTATAGAAATATCGAAAATCTATTTTACAGCCTAGATTGATTAGTTCTTCGGACAGAACTTGCAGAGGAAGTCATATCGTTGCGATTTCTGTGTAAGGTTGTCAGCTATTGGTATGTTTAATAGGAAAACGACACGGCCAGGTTGAGTTGTGGAATGTACTGAGACATGGCTGTGAAGGCCCGGGGCGACAGAAAGGTTCGAAATATGCCTGCTTGCGCACCGCCTTCTTAAGGCGGTCATTGGTCGCCTCTCGTCCAGAAAGTATCCGCACAAGGTATTTATTTGTAGGAAGTAAATGGGTTATATTTCAACGCTTTTAGATTGTTTTTATTTTAAATTTCCGACGAATTACCCTCCACCCACCCGTCGCTTCACCCCACGTCCCACCCGGGCCTCGGCGCTGTTTATTCAGTCAATAAACAGCGCTATCCATTTCGAATCCCATTTGCCGGTTACGTTGATTAGAGTGAACGTGACTTCCGGCTCGTACGGAATGGAACAAGGGATCGAAACGGTCAATGGCGTGGATGTAGCTGTGTGGGTTGAGTGTGGAGGTTGAAACGAAAATGGATTGTGGAAGTGTGAGTGCCTGAATCGACAATGTAAGTACGCTAGGTTGTAGGTATAGGCCTAAACTAAGTATTCCATGCATTAATAGACATTCTCAGCGGGGAAATTATTGAATGCAGGCAGAGAAGTAACCACATGGAATAAGAGTATATATCGTTGGACACTAGTAGTCTGTGCACCGTGCGAAATTGTAAATAGAGTCATTCTGACTTCTTCCAAGGAAGAAGCGGGGGTGCCGACCGTCGAGTCCCGCAAAATGTCATTATAATCCCATTAGAACGCCTAGTCTTAGACCGACCAGGAAACCAATTAGCGAAGTATGCGTCCAATCACTGAGCTACCATTCTGATGTGATCTGAGGGTTTGGGCCTGGACTGCACACACACATACACACACACACCACACACACTCTAAATCCGTTAAGTCGTTATGTGTGTCATGCGTAACGTTATTGTTTGACGTAATATTGATCGATCGCGATAAAATAACCCTATGAGCTCAGTAAATACCTGAACGTCATACATCTATTGATATACTCTGGGGTTTTTTCGTTGTCTATCCACAACTGCCTTCACTCTATTCTCGTTCTTCCACAACTTATTTATAAACCTTGAAGTGATTTTTCTTCCTACCGTGCAAAGCTCATACACTTCACGACCAGAAACACGGTGAGTTCCTTGTATAACTAATACGACATATAAAAGTGCCAGAGATTTTGTAAAATATAGAAATACAAATGTTTAATCCATTCATTTGAAAAAACGCAATATCACTCGGTGATGTTCATAATATAACTATATATATATATGATTGGTAAACTAGAGTAGATCGAACCCTATCAATAACATATAATTCATTCAACTAAAAAGAAATCAAATTAAATCTTGGATATTATTCTGTTAATGAAGAAATGAAGGGAGTTCATAGACTCCGCTCAAAATGAATGAAAAGGGCTTTAATTAGAGCACCGCCCTCGCCA
Organism: Sthenelais limicola; assembly: GCA_942159475.1. NCBI lineage: Eukaryota > Metazoa > Annelida > Polychaeta > Phyllodocida > Sigalionidae > Sthenelais > Sthenelais limicola. Next base: position 28,297,653 of record OW804097.1, on the reverse strand, counting down.
CTTTTCTCCTCCCCTCCCCCTCTGATATTTGGACCCACTCGACAATTAGTGGTGGAGGTACGTCAGCAGACATGAGCAAGTAGTTGTTATAGACATACCTGGGGCAGGTAAAGCGTGACCCTACCAGGTCAACACTCACTCTCCTCCTCCTCCCCTAGTCCTCCTGCCACTACCGTATTAACTCTAATCATACGACCAAAAAATCGGTGTTAAAAATGCTACCAGCTCTTATTTTATTCTTTGCGAACATATTTGTATATTTGTTGCACTTACGTTCTCATGTGAAGCCAAATGGGGGAAAAATGTTTTTTCATATGTAATCTGATAAAGTAAAGACTAGCTGTTTCTGTGTAAAGACTTGATTTAAAAGAATAGAATTTTATTTTTAAGTTGCGGTGTAAAAGCATTTGTATTGTTATAATATGTTAAAAACTATAAAGCTGTACATGATTTGTGAAAATCTGCCAAATAAAATTGTTTAAAAAAATTAAAGAATACAAGGGTCGGTCAATGAGGTAAAATACGATGTGTCACCGCAAAATGAATCACAAGTCGCAAGAAATGAGGTTTGAGATATCATATCTTTAATCCTATTTGTAAACTGAAATTGTACATATTTGACGATCGGACCCATAAACACTCTCACAATTTCACAAATAAATTAATCTAAATTCTAAGTCTAACTAGCCAAAATGGTATTTCCCAAATGTCTTTTTCATAAGAACTGTTGGACTATAGAACTGTAGGACTATAGTGTTCCTAGTGGTAGAAATACATAATAATTTCCAAGACTGCATGCTAAATATATCTATAAGCGTTTCTGAGTTCATCCTAAGAAGTACATTTAATTACTTTACTAACGATTGACCGTTGAGAAATATCGCTAACTTTTTTGTCATGCATAAAACATAGTCTAACTACTTATTAGACATCCTAATGTTTACCATCATGGGAATCCTCTTGATTTCAAGTATGATGATGTCATAAAATCAACTTTTTCGTGACTTATGACTCATCACATATATGAATAATTGCTCTTCAGAAAGACTCTTCAGTCTTGTTAACCCTGAGTTCAGCACAGGTGTGCCTTTAAATGAGTGCAGGGGCTCATATTGGAATAATTACGGTAAACAGACACCAGTGGTCCGTAACTTAGCGTCTCAGTTTATTGGTGGTAGGCAGGTAGCTCAGCACCAGAAATACACACTCACTCATTCCCACTCACTGTCCTCACCACTCCACAGCCAGTTCTACAATTTATCTACCTGTTTACATTTGTGGATCAATTAATTACTAGCCCTTCATCGATGGTTGTTCCTTGGTGCGATTGTGAGAAAGACTGTCCGGTATCACCGAGCAGGGATATATCCTATTATCTACTGTGGAGAGATGGAGTCAAACGACAGGGGAGGAGAGTGAATAGGTAGGTCAGATTTTCACAAAATGTACAATTGGCAGCTGTACACATTTAGTAAATTCTGCTAAATTAGACTGCAATTTGGACACTAATAGGTGAATTGGGGTATATTCGACATTGTAGTGATTCGAGCAATCTGTTTGGTTAGGTTGAATTGTATTTTTAACTTTATTTTCGTCTGAAATTTGGGTTATTGGAGAGAATTGATGAAGGTGAATTGTACATTTTCTGACAATCTGACTCCTCAGGTAGGCAGAGAGAGCATAGGCTGTGGACGATTTGGGGATTTCCCTCAGTTGCGTATTTGTACATGGACACACGCTACCTTCCTGTTGACAGCACGAGCCTCCACGGGGAGTCTACAGGTAGGTGTATATCATATGGAGAATACGTCAAGGTGTGGTATCAGGCCGTATGTTCAATGTTAGCAGGTTTGCCTCGGTGACATGACTATCACGAGTTGGACGACCAAAGCACGTAAATATTTACGCTCTTTGGTTGTACACAGTGCCGGGTGTTGGGTTTTAATACTATTGAAATGGTAATTTTTGTATAATTTTCATCTCGATGTGTTTGGTATTATCTTTTTTTTTCTCCATTTGAATGTTGATCAGCCAGTACTGAGAATAGTGTAATCATGCAGGAAGGGTGCAGACCTAGAACTCCTGCATTCACATATTATTAAATCGCCTGTGGCGAACACAGGGACCTTCAAAGATAATTTACTTACCCCCATTCTCCTCAATCAGTGTGAGGAGAATGGGGGACTAAAGTAAACCTAAAATGTGAATTAAATTCAACTATAGAGTTCAGGTAAAGGATCAGATTTTCAGAAAATGTACAATTGGCAGCTGTACATATTTAGTCAATTATGCTAAATTAGACTGCAATTTGGTCAATGCAAGGTATATTCGAGTATATTCAGCATTGCATTGATTCTAGCAATATGTTTGGTTAGGTTGAATGTATTTTTAACTTTATTGTCGTCTGAAATTTGGGTTATTTGAGAAGATTGGTGAAGTTGAATTGTACATGTTCTGACAATCTGACCCATATATCTGAGGTACATATAGATGTGAGTCAATGGGGAGAAGTCGACAGAATATGTACAGTTTGCCTTCACCAGTTCTATCTCTCAAAATAAAACAAATTTAACACAGAATGAGTTTCAACATTCTGCATAACGAACCATGAACCAATTTGGTGCATCTATTTATCCGACATAACGCGCTAAATACCCCCAAAATGAGAACATCCCTACAAAGAGATCTTGTGAATAATTCACTTTGAAAAATATCAATTGTGCAACTTGTGACTCATTTTCCTGTAACACATCACAATTGTGTAATTTGGTATAAGTTACTAAATATGTAGTGCTGTCGAATGTACATTTTCTGATTTTCAACATCATGAGCACAGAGAGTTGTGGTCAGCATTCAAGTGAAAAGGTGAAAATGATGACATATTTCTATCAGAATGTCCTAAATTATAAACCCTGATATCAGATTATTCTCTCGTATAATTATCAACCTTTTATTTAGATGCACGGCGTTTATGTGTCAGATTTTCAGAAAATGTACAATTGGCAGCTGTATACATTTGGTAAATTCTGCTAAATTAGGCTGCAATTGGGCCAATACTAGGTAAATTCGAGTATATTCGGCATTGTAGTGATTCTATCAATCTGGTTGGTAAGGTTGAATTGTATTTTCAACTTTATTTTCGTCTGAAATTTGGGCTATTTGAGAGAATTGGTGAGGATGGATTGTACATTTTCTGAAAATCTGACCCTTATATCATTTACACCACTTTATGTATATTGTAGTAGTATCGATGTAATGTAATGGTAGAATATTAATTATATAAATCTGAAATCTTCTTTCAGGAACTTAAGCCAAGAATAGCATTGTAATGATGGGATGCTTATCGAAATACAAAATCAAATTAAAATCACAATGTTAACATTAATTTTTTGGTTGGCCAAGTTGCACTGACAATAAGATAATATTTGATATGTTACACATCGAATAATGAGTCATAAATCGAAAAAAAATGGATTTTGATATACCATGAAATTTGAAAATATGAAATTAAGTTTTTGAAAAAGAAGTGTGCAGTATTTCTTAATTAAATAATGCACCAGTCCTCTAAACGTATCTATTATCGCGCAGATAATTTTTCGCGCACTAAGTACTTTGACACCTTTTCGCGCGGATTTAAATTCGCGCAGCAAGGAAGCCTCACACCTTTTTCATGCAATAATTATACCTTTGGCACAGGATCTATTTTCATACACAAAGGTGGGTGCGTCAAAATAGCGAACATTAAAACGTTTACAGTAAATACCCCAAATATGGGAACTTTCCTACGATGAAACGCTTTGAAAAATGTCAATTCTGCGACTTATGATTCATTTTTATTAAATTAACACATCACATAATGATGTTATAGTTGTGCCCACACCCTTATGTGTGCGAAATTAAAGTGTACGCAAATATTGAGTTGTGTTATTGTTGACATAGGAGGGATTGTTGGTGCACGAATTCATGTCCGCGCGAAAATGTGTGACGACGGCCAATGCGCAAAAATTTGGCAGCGCGAAAATATAAATATGTTTACAGTAAGTATGAAGTCAGCACTCATCAGGTGAAGTGGTACTATAAATGATGCTATTTTTAGCCAAAGGTAACCCAAGAATATAGGACTAGCAGAATACCCGTCCTCTGGAAGGTCACCCTCTCTCCCCACACTTCCCCCTCTCCCTCTTTTCCCTCCCCCTCTTCTCTGTCTCCCATACCTGTTTTTCTCTCCCAACCCCATCTCCGATTTTCCGCCCCCCGTCTCCCTCCCCTCTTCCTCATGCTCCCCCTCCCCGCTTTCTCTCCCTTCCCCTACATCCTCTCCCTCCCCTCTTTTCCCTCCCCCTCTTATTTCCCTCCCCCTCCCCCTCTCCCATTCCCCACCCTCTCCCTTTTCTTCACTCTCCCCCCTCCTACACCCCCTCCCTCCCCTCCCCCTCTCCAATATACCCCCAACCTCTCCCTCCCCTCTTCTTCACTCTCCCACTCCTCAGCATATAGTCGGGGCCCCATGGAAGTGACATAGTAGCTTCTGGGAAATGACAAAGTATCTCTTCTTCCCAACAGGGGCTTTCCTCATAAGATTTTCAGAAAATGCACAATCTATAGTTCTACAGATCTATCAAATTCTGTTAAATTATAGTGAAAAATGATAAATACTAGGCATATCTGAGAATATATCTGAGAATATCTTGTATTGTTATTTGTATTCATTCAATAAATCTGTCTGGTTTATGTTGAACTTTATTTTGAACCAGATTTTCTTCTTAAATTTGGTTTATTTGAGAGGATTGGTGAAGGCCAATTGTACATTTTCTGATGATCTGAGCCTTGAGGTGGAGGTTTTGGGGCTCCCTATAATACGGATATCCTTATATGGGTCAGATTTTCAGAAAATGTACAATTCACTTTTACCAATCCTCTCAAATAACCCAAATTTCAGACGAAAATAAAGTTCAAAAGACAGTTCAATCTAACCAAACAGATTGCTAGAATCACTGCAATGCCGAATATACTCGAATTTACCTAGTATTGGGCAAATTGCTGCCTAATTTAGCAGAATTTACTAAATGTGTGCAGCTGCCAATTGTACATTTTCTGAAAATCTGACCCATATACTGCTTATATACTGCTTTGTGGACTAGTTATCTATGTATATAACAAGTGATGTCGTAATAAGATGAAATATGTTGGTACAGTGAATTGTGCCCCTCTACTGATGAAATCATATCTATTCAGTAGGATGTGCTACTCGTTATAATACGGTAACTGTGGTGATATATAAATAAACATCTAAAACACAACAAGAACTACTGGGTCTATGGGTCAAACCGCTGGTAATGTACAAACTGCCTTTAGCAAATCACTCAAGGACGATGGTCCTGGGTCAGACCTTAAAGTGCCTTTTTGTCTCTTTTTCTCTGTATCTCTCTCCCTTCTACTCTATCTCTATTTCCTCGGTATGATCATAAACTGCCTCCCTCTCAGCTCTTCCGCCCTTGATACAACCATCTTAAATGTGTTGATAATAAGGGCGTAAAGGAACCAATCTCACTCACTCACTCACTCACTAAAGGACGTTGTCTGCCTTGCTGTGCTACCACAACTGTGAGAAGTCACAGGGTTAGACGTTCTCGTCATATTTCGAAACGTGACGTCATAGAGGTATGACGTTTACCGATCTCGATTCCTGTTGGTTAAAGCGTTGCCGGGCTCGTTGTCGACGCAAAAAATACGAAATTCCCTCATCGTTGGGCCTATTCGGGGCCATGGTCCTCCACAGATGTAAATTTTAGTGGTTGAAAAGATCGTTTGAAAAAAAATATATATACCTACTGGTTGTTATTTACCATTGTTCAGTCTAATTTCAAATAGGTCATTCAATGTGTAGAGCTGCCGATTGTACATAAGCTACATTTTCTCACAGCTCCACCCTACATATGTGTGTGTGTGTTATACGGAAGCCGGCCATGCTCATATAATGAAAGAAAAATATTAGAAATATTTTTGGTACAAAAGTAACAAAAATAGAAATTTAAACAAATATCAAAGAATATATTCCTAGTTGGATTTTTTTTAATGACAATGCCAGTGAACACAACAAGGAAATCACCAACAAATTTTGTTTATCTAGAAAACTATGAAACAAAATTATTTCAAAAAACAAATTACAAACTTTTCAAAAACAAGCTCTTTGTGGGGAACAGACTTATAGTCATGATGATATGAGAATCCATGTTAATCATCATTTTACGCATTATAATGGCAATGGTATAATGATCTCACTGAACTCCTGTGTTTATGGTTCAGATTTGGGTGAATTGAGAGGATTGGTGAAGGCGAATTGCATGTACATTTTCTGGCGACTTCCCCATTATATGTTGGTATAGTTCAATTGGCTTTGCATAAGACTTTGTGTTTATCAACATTTTGCTAACATGGATATCTAGCACTAAGGTCGCCGTAAGTTGTGTTTACGTTTATTCACAAGGGAATGAACATGGTATTGAGAGGCTTATGTAGAGAGGGCTTATTTTATTTTATTTTATTATTTTTTTTTTGGGGGGGGGGGAGAGGGGGGAGAGGATCGTAATACCTTTTTTTTTGGGGGGGGAGGGGGCGGGGGCAGGATCGTAATACCTTGGCTCGGGGTAGGTTCGTAGAAACCATTATGTTTCGTGGCGAGGTCATTGTTCTTTTGGGACCCGTCTATCAGGTCAAAAAGGCCCAAAAATATTTTAATGGTTTATATTATCGAACATTGGTGAAGGTGAATTGTACATTTTCTGAGCAGTCTATTATATAGGCTCACTCATTGTCCTGTGACACATCACATATTAGAGAGGGTATGGCACGTTAGGTTGATATAATCAATTATCGGCCCCAAGAAAACGGTATAATATATAAGGTTATATATATAGTGTGAGGTAAACATCAAAAGTACTGGTCTAATGTGGGTCAGCTTACATGTTATAAATTATAAACATTGCTAGGGTCCCCACCTGGGCCGGATACATGGAACAACTATTGTTAGAGTTGATGATTAAGCCTCCCGTCCCTGCCAAGATTCCTGTCTCGCCCCAGGCGATGACCACAGAGACACAACCTACTTATGGGCCAGATCGTTAGAAAATGTACAATAGGTGATTTGCAAGTCCCACTGCGCATGTCTACTGCAGTGCATGCTGGGATGGATTCTGTTCAAATCTGATATACACATATTTGGCAACATTTTTATCGAAAATTGCAAGAATGTTTTCACCAATATCAGAGCTTGTAAAAACGATCTATGAAAACCAAATGCATGATGGGAAAGATGGGAACTTGTTTCATGGGAACATGTATAACACATGGATCTTAGCATTAGAGCTTTGATATAATATATTCCATGCTTAACTTGGCATGTTTTCCATAGGTTTTAGACTGTACCATTAGTCCCATAATTCCATGCGAATTCAGATTCAAAATGGCGGCTATGCAAATCCTCTATTCTCCCGTTTGGGAGCCCCTGCGGTCCGTTTTATTGCTATAAATGTACTACATTTTAGGGGTCTCTGGTCTGGTTTTGTCCCTAAATTGCCCTTGTAACGGACAATCCTACCAGCGGATAGAGTCTGTGGTCGACCCCTAAAGGACTTGGAAGGTTGTGGTTTGGAGGGAATAGCCTTATGGACATGGGATAGAGAGCTCGCTATCGCTCGCCCTCTATCCCATGCCATAAGTCTCTTCCCTCCAAACCACAACCTTCTAAGTCCATAATAAGGGTTACAATGAGTGCTTGTTTTTTTTATTTTTGCACTTAGAGACCACACTTGTTACATATATGGGTCAGATCGTCAGAAAATGTACAATTCGTCCTCACCAATTCTCTCAAGTAACCCACATTTCAGACGAAAATAAAGTTGAAAATACAACCTAAACAAACAGATTGCTAGAATCACTACAATGCCGAATATACTCGAATTTACCTAGTATTTACCAAATTGCAGCCTAATTTAGCAGAATTTACTAAATGTATACAGCTGCCAATTGTACATTTTCTGAAAATCTGACACATATATATAAACAACTTTTTCTTATATATTTTGTCTCTATGTTTTAGCCCCTACTGGAACATTATTCCTTACCATCCTTGAACTTTATATCAAAGAGCTTGGGCACTCCAAAAATGTACAATTCTCCTTCACCAATTTTCTCAAATAACCCAAATTTCAGATAAGAATTAGGTTCAAAACACAGTTCAACATAGCAGAACAGATATATTTATTTTATAACAACCAAGACTAAATATACTCAGATTGACATGGTATTCATCGTTTCTCAGCCTAATTTAGCAGAATTTCCTAAATGTGTAGAGCTGCCAATTGTAAATTGTTTGACCATCTGATCGTTATATCCATTTTCTGAAGATCTGAGCCATAAATACATTCAGCTCTCCCAGTTCGTGTCCCAGGAGTTAGTATAACTCGAGGACTGAGGAAATGTTTTTACTAAAGACAAATAATTTCAACCTGGCTTAAGGGCCGGGGCCACATATTCAGAACTCGCAATTCGTACGAATTGGGGACACACAAAAAGTCCAAAATTGTGCCTATGAATTGTCATAAGAACCCGCGATTTGTCATATGAATTGGATGTGTCTTCCTAAAGAAAGCCCACACATTACGGAACTCGAGTATGTTTCTTAAGAATGATTTTGAATTCATAAGAATTGTCTTAAGGCCAATTGGGCTCTGAGTCCTTGAATGTGTGGGCCCGGCTTTAGGGCTGTTTTCATGGTTTAATTTGTTTGGAATAGTTATGACAAGACCTGCAGTTGTACATTGCTAAAGAGTTGCATGGTTTCGCCTGCAGGGACGTGTACAATTGTCAATATTACCTAATATTGTTTCCTGATTTCATGGGTCAGATTATCAGAAAATGAACAATTCATCTCAAATAAGTTTAAGACAAAAATGAGCTTCAAAATATAGTTTGACATAGCAGAACAGATATTTGAAACAACGCAATATGAAATATAGGCGGTATTCATTATTTTTTAGCTAATTTCTTAATTGTATTGAGCTGGCAATTGTACATTTTTCAAACGATCTGACCCACACATCTATATTTATAATTTGTGCAATGTCATGTCTCATTTCCACTGATGAATCATGACTAATACTACCTGTAATTAAAGGCCCATCTCGTAATATAGAGAGAAAATTGAAAGATTTTTTTTAAATGCACCAATTAGATGTTCAGCTATTTTTGCAATCTTTGGTATTTAATTATTTGTCTCTTTAAAATAAGTCCACCATCAATCAATTTCACCATTAAAAAATCCTATTAACTAGCAGAGCGTTATCATATGTGATGTGTTACATAGAAATGAGTCACAATTCGCAAAAATGGTATTTTTCAAATTCCTTTATCATAAGAACTCTTTATAGGAATGTTTTCATGTTTTTTTTGACAATTAAGTGTTCTTAGAGGAAACAGATAGAAGGGTAAAATGACAGTTTTGGGCAATTTTAGATATGGGTTTGAGACATGGAATAGTATATATGTGGAATGAAAGAGCAATAGGAACTGCATGACACAGACATGATTAGTATTCAACACATGTAAATAAAAATATGCATATAAATATGGCCATTATGCAAAACAGCACAAATAAAAAAACTGACCCAGTAGCAACACATGTACCAAATTCCAAAATGTTTATATATATAGATGTATGCGTTTCTGAGGTCATCCTGAGCATATATAGTTAATTTACTAGTGAATGACCATTGTGTAATGTCGCTAACTTTCTTTTCATGCATAAACGGTACTGAAGTACTTATTAGACATCCTAATTTTTACCATCATAGCAATCCGATTGAAGGTATCTCAAAATGCTTTTTTATGTGACCCCCCACACCCCCCCACACACACACACACACAACAAAGATATTAGGGGTCAGATTGTATGTACAATTATTGGCGGTTCTACACGTTTAGTAAAATATGCTAAATTAGACTGAAAAATAGATAAATGCCAGGTATATCTGAGTTTATTTTGTATTATGTTGTTTTAAAATATCTGTTTTGCTATGTTTAACTGTATTTTGAAGCTCATTTCTGTCTAAAATTCGGATTTACTGAGATAATTGGTGAGGAAGAATTGTACATTTTCTGACGATCTGACCCTTGGATCGTCCCTTGTCAGTATAGGTAATAGGTTGATCGCCTGAAGGTAAATAACTGAATACGGCGCACCACATATAGCTCTACATAGTGAGTGTGGTAACCCACTTGTTTATATAGCCATGTCTATTCATACGTTGCCCGTCTGTTGAGGTGTAAATTACACAATTCACCTTGTGTAAAAGAGGTGATTAGAGATACAATATGTTTAATGAATAAATATAAATGATGTAAGTATTAATGAGCCATAGAACATTCTCTGTTATATCTATATAGGGGTGACATCCAAAGTTGGTTTTAGAAAAAAATGTTACTGTTGCACCAGATCAAATTTCACCTGGTTCTGCCCTAGCTAGTACAGTCCATCGGGCATGGACCAATAGGAAGCCTTAAAAGAATACGCCTAAATTCACGCGTGGTATATCTGCGATATATATTATATATATACGATGGTCGGATTTCACTCTGTTCCAGGGTGTACGACCCCCGTTCATGATATAATACACCGGTCCGTTTGTTTTATTTATAGGGGTGACACCCAAAGTTGGTTTATAGACCATAGAGACTAACAACTGGCCTAATTTGTCTGTTTTTCACCTCGTCCTTGCGCAATTGTTTTAATTTCAAATCCCCCATATTTTCCTTTTTACACCATTTCTTACTTTTTATTATATGCGCATGCTATGTGAGAGGTGCTATAAGTGGGGTGCTCGAAAAATATTCATATAGGACGCGTCCTATAAAAATGTAGTTGTCTAATAGCTCTGTTGATATGCTTCGCGGAGCTTTGGCTCTCCGCGAAGCATTGTAAACCAATCCCCGCGATTGGTAATCCACCCGTGATTCTGGTACTATGATTATAGAAATACATAATAAAAACCATATCATTAAATAGAGCATTAAATTATCTATCCAATGATATAAACATAATAAAAACCATATCATTAAATAGAGCATTAAATTATCTATCCAATGATATAAGTTTTATTAATGTAGCTCAAGAAATGGCCACAATATGAACGTTTTAATTTAACAATATAAATAGGCCTATACTAGTTAACGAGGCTGTCAGCGGGACTGTCAGAGGGCAGCGGGGCTCTCTGTGCTTCTTTGATATTTTTTCAGTGATATCTGATGACATATGATCAAATTTTATGCACATATAATGAATATAGAATGGAACTCGCCTGCAATAATCTTGATTCGTCCACATAAGCACTCTGCCTACGGCATCGTGCTTATGTGGACGAATCTCGTCCAATAAATTTTCGAGTATTGCCGGCTCGTCCCATTCTCTCTATATATAGCCTACAAAAGGAGTCCTTCTTTAGAGCTGGCAGTGAATTATTATAAAAACTGAAACGCCAATATACAGATGTATAACTATGTGCTTTAGACTATGTGTCAGGGCATCAAAATATGAAAAAAATGTGTGTATATGATATAGTATGGAAAACTTCCTTTACTTGATCTAAAGTCTTCTAGCTAATAGTTTTATTGATCATTTTAAATTTTAAATTAAATTCTAAATTCTTATGTGTATGTGGGTTTTTAGACAAAAGTTCATTCGCGTTAAACATGGTACTTGCATCTTGAGAAAATATGCATTCCCATGCAATTCTGAACATATATATCCATCTAGGATTCCTCTTATGCTATGTTATATACTTATTTCGCGACTACTAGAAAATAAAGAACCACGATTAAAATACATTCTTATTGTATTGCTCTTGCAGATTAAACCAACAAAATGTCTACAAACGCCACCACCATTTCGCCATGCGACCTCACCAGATCAATGGCGAAGGAAGAAGCGTTTTACACCAACACAGTTCTGGTGACGGTGCACGTTTGGCAACCAATCATAATTGTTCTAGGACTTATCGGCAGCTTCCTCATCATCCTCGTCATGACGCGACGCTCCTACAGAGATATCTCCTGCGCCAATTACATCGCAGTCCTCGCGATATCAGACAGTGTCGCCCTTCTGCGCAAATCCGTTGATTTGTTCCAATTGTTGGCTGATGTAGGCTACACGGACACAGGATGCAAGGCGTGGGTCTATATAGCCCTTACTGCCTGCCAGTACAGTACCTTCCTGATAGTTCTCATGACGGTAGATCGACTCATTCTGGTGCGATTCCCTAAATACTCCTCCTATTGCCGACCGCAAATAGCGCGAAAAGTGATGATTGCGTTTCTCATCATCGCAATTCTTTTTAACATTCCACATTTATTCCTGTCCAAAGGGAAAGATCCGTTGGAGAGCGGAGCTGAGGTGTATAAGTTCTGTGCCGCTCTGCAGACCCCTAAGAACGAGACGGCGAATTATGAGGCGCAGGTCAGAATTTACGGAACTCTCCAAGTGATTGTAAATTTCGTTTTGCCTTTTATCGCCCTCATTGCGATGACTGCTGCGATTATCTTTGCGCTCAGGAGAAATCGCAAGATGCAGAATGAGTTGGAGGGAAATTCTAGAGAATTCCGGAGCTCACTTTCAAATAATGTGATCATAAAGATCGTTAATATTGGGCTCTTTCATGTGGTTATCCCGCGCATGATGAGAAGTTTCCTAGAGCGAACAGAACGCAAGCAGACCAAATTGGACGGAACAGTGAATCGGGCATTTACATCGGAACAGGAAGTTGTTCAGGGAAATATGGATGCAGTGTTTGAGGGTGATAAAACCCCTGGTTCAAAAGCAGACGACAAACGAACTGATCCTGAAGAAATTGGCGCCATTTCTGGAATGGCAGACGACAATTACAACCGCCCAAATTCAGCAGAGGGCGGATTTGGAACGCGGGGAAGGACGTTTGTGGACAATGGGGTACCCCTTCGTCGGAAAAGCAGTACTCGCAGTTGGACAAACCCAGAAGAAGAAGAATCTCAGATAAACGAAGAAGAAATAACGACTATTTCCCGATCACCAAATAATACCCCATTACAAAGTACCGTTTCGAGGCAGGTCTCTGAACATCGAAGAGACAGAGACGGACAACTTTCACTGTTGCTGATTTTAGTTGTTGTCATGTTCCTGCTGTTATGTTCGATGCAGTTCATACGATATTTAATGTACTTTCCAGGACATTTGGACCCATGCAGCAGCATCGACTCCTACCTGACTTCAAATTTGGTTTATCACGTCTCAAACAAATTATACTTCACAAATTGTGCCATCAATTTTTACATTTACATCTTCGGGAGTTCCCTTTTCAGGAACAGTTTGAAATCAGTTTTCACCAAATGTTGGCGAAGATGTCGGAGAAGGAAATCCAAGGATAATAAGGGAGTTGTAATTACAGTGGATATGGGTGTACAGGCCCAAGAAGAACAAGGGGTGATGGGTCGATCTGTGACAATTTCTACTCAAACAGATCCCGTTTTGATCACTCCCCTACAGATCACTGACGAGCACAATCAGGAAAATGAGTCCTATATGACCCGAGTTTAAAAGTCTAATCAATTTGTGATCTGTCACAGAAAGATGTGTCCTAATGGGATTATAATGGCATGTTACGGTCCTAATGGAATTTAAATGGCACCTTGTGGTTTGGAGCGAGAGGCTTAATGTCCCTTGTTTTGAAGAGATTCTCTCAACTTTGAACCTAGACTGTTAAAAGAAGTGGTGTTTCTATCTATATATCATCTGACCCATAGTGACCCATGTATAGTCCAGACTCCACTGTATATGAATATGTGATGTGTTACAACAATATGAGTCAGAAGTCGCAAAAAATGGATTTGAGATATCATCATATTTGAAAAGATGAGACCAAGTGGATTCTACTGATAGTAAATATTAGGACATATAAAACGTATTTCTATATTTTAAGTTTGATATTCTTATTTTTGAAACAAAATTTTGCAATATTTTTTGGTGGATGATTACTAGTAAAGTAGCTAAATACTCTATAAAATGACCTTAGAAACGTAAGAATATATTTAATCCACAGTCCTGAAATTTGATATTAAATGCATTCTTACGACTTCAAACTTCAAACGGTACATACCTATAAAATGACAAAAATTCCTACAAAGAGATCTTGTGGATAAAACACAACCATGGAAAATTATCAATTTTTGCGACTTGTGACTCATTTTCCTGAAACACATTGTAGAAAATGGATATTTTCTGGAAAGTACTTGTAATCAGGATTTCCATCGTTCCCGGTGACAATTTGTGGTGGAAAAACCCAGCACTACGCAAAATAATAAGAAACTGTGATCGAGGCCAATGTGTATTTTCACATGCTCTGAATACGATGAACTTGAACTGAATTTATACCAGTAAACAACTGGATCAAAAAATGTATACCTGTACGTATATATATACATATATATGGAACAGGGTTACAGAAACTAGTGCAATTAATATGTTTCTTCGTGGTAGCATGCAACAGGACGACAAACATATTGTTATTACTTGTATTTTATGTATTTAAAATATTTTTATTCAGCACAAAACATTATGTAACGAATACACTATATCTCAGTCATCGTTGACTACTACAACTCAAGTATATTATCTAGAAAAAAATGGGAAATCCATCAATTGATCCATTTAGTTTATATACACATAACACGTACAATGTTATTAAGAGCAATACAGATGTGTTAAAAGGTTCTAGGGCAGAACCCCGCCAGCCAAAACCCCCCTAGCCATAACCCCGCCATGCCATAACCCCGCCAGTAACAATCCCGCCAGTCAGAACCCATCCAAGCCAAAACCCCACCAGCCAAAATCCCGCCAAAGAACATATTTTGTTGGTCGTGGGGATGGGTTGTCGTTGAGGGGGTGGGGGGGGGGGAGTGATTGTTCTGGGGGTGGTCCTGGGGGGGATGGTTGTGGGGGGAGGCAATTATATCTACCTGCCAGAGTATGTTTACTCCAGAGCTGTTTCCATATCATTTCCAATACCAAATTTAAAAACCTCCTACCATTTAGCTAACCATTATGCCTGGAATTACGCATTAGTACTCCTTATAACCACTTAGTGGAAAAATATATTATTCAATAACTAGTTTTGAGGAATCAAACCTTTTGAAAAGAACCAACACATGTGATGTTATGATATACAATAATTTAAAGTCAAATCAGTCGCCGGTGAGTCCTCGCAAGAAAGGATTCTGGTGGGTTCTCCAAATACAAATTTACAACGTTTTAGACGCCCTGTAACCCAAATAAACAGAAACAAATCCTCAAAAATATGAAAAGAATGGAACATGAAGTTGACAATGTTTACTTTTTGACCGACATTAGCATATTTAAGACAAAACGGGCTTAAAGCATAATTCAGCATCATAATGAACTGAGATGATATTTTGAATCAACGCAATGCCAAATATACTCAGACATAGATCTATACCAAGTACATGTGTACTTACTAAGTACATGTGTACTTGCTAGGCCTATGTTCAGCCAAATGTTGCAGAATTTAATAAACAATCTAAAGGCCCTAGTCCACCAAGCCGATTCTCATGCGATTTTGCGCCGCAGAGGACTCTTTTGCACTAAATCCTGTGAGAATCGCCTTAGTGGACTAGGCCCTTTAGTGTTGGGTTCCGACTCCTCTCCAGCAGAGAGGAAGGAGGAAGAGCTAAGCCGATTCTGCTGCGCCGCAGAGGAGTCTTTTCCACAGACCTCTAATGATAATCAAATGATAATCGGCTTAGTGGACTAGGCCCTTTAGACCTCCGTTCATAGATAATAATTAACGTCCATGATCATGTTGTGCCATTTGTCTTGAGTTTATTCTTTCTTTGTCCATGTTGGTCCACAGTCATGCATTCATATCATATTCTGTACATTTTTTGTTTTGTAAATATCTTTGCTCAAATGGGCTTTTCCATTATTACTGACATATTTTCCCTTCTGGTAAGGGGTATATAAATATGTACAACCCGGTACTTGTGTTGATATTAATTTCTTTTTCCATATAGTTTGTGTACGCATTGGATTTGATGTTGAGTTACCGCATGTGGTTTAATGGTAAAGATAATTTTCATTGACCAATATTTTTATCTAGATAAAAAAAATAGATGAAAATGAGTTGAAAGGCGAATGCAAAAGTCTAGGTCTTATTTCCATTGCGAGTTCATGTGTGCGGTTTGGTGTGATAGCTATTTTATATATAGCGAATATCAGACTCTTAATGTATATATGGGACATATCGTCAGAAAATGTACAATTTGACTTCCTCAATTCTCTCAAATAACTCAAATTTAACACAGAAATCAAGTTTAAAATACCGTTCACCATAACCAAACAGATTATTTTAATCAAGGCAAAACCAAATATACTCAGATATAAAAAGTATTTTGGTTTCAGCCTAATTTAACAGAATTTACTAAATGAGTATAGAGCTGCCGATCGTACACTTTCTGAGGATCTGACCCATTTATGCAGGCTGACATTTAAAGGCTTGTAAATCACCAGTGGTTTAATAGGAAATTATTCAGTTTACCTGGTGCATTATTGACCAGGTTTACCACTGACATTCAAATACAAATGTATATGACTTTCAAATGTTCCAATTTAAATGATTAGAGTATTATTGGCTAGGACAATGATCGAATGAATGAAGATGACCATGTATTGAGTAAAATACTGATATTTATCAACAATTTTTATTGTTCAGTGATGTAGCCTATTTTTACAAATGAATATCATATCCTTATAATATGTTATTTTTGAGACTTGCCCCGTAAAAATAACAATGACTTTAAAAATGTACAACCCGGTATACTTTTGTTGATATTATTGTTCTCCGTATAATTTGTGTACGCATTGGATGTGAGTGGATATTAACATTGTAAAGGTGTTGGTGACGTGATATTTGTGTGATTTGAACAGAACTCTTTGCCCATTCCATCGTCTGAGAAAATGATTGAATTGATAAAGATTAATCTGTATTGGATAAAAAAATTATATCTATTAACAATTTTCATTTTCAGTGATATAGATTTTTACAAGTGTGTATCTTAATCTTATAACATATTTTGTTCGAGACTTGCTTCATGGACACGGCATTCACATTTTAGGAAATGTCCTTGTTTAATCTGTATTTTGAGGAATCATTACACGATGTATGTTATTTAACAATGAAAGTAACCATCGCTCACTGACTCACCAATGAAAGTACTTAATTCACCGTGGCTCTGGCATAATCGTCATCAATCATGAATCTATTATGTACACATTTGTGGACTGATGGTTAAAAGATCCAATAAAAATAACTTCACTATAATGTTCCAGTATCCTAGTTTTCTGTATAAATGCTATAGACATTCAATAAATGAACAAGGCAAGGCTAATAAATGAACGGAGCTAGGAGGTCGCGTGCTAACACCTCTGGCAGAAGCGCGGGACGGGACAAATGATAAGACTTTTGTATTGTATTAATAAGTTCACAAGGGAATTTTCTTCTCGTGATATCTCATTTTAATGTGTCAAATTAATGTAAATGTTCTTAGAATATAAATAATACTCTCTGTCATTAGCCAAATCAAAAACTGGTAGCAGTACAGCTTTCATGGAGTATTTCGCAGTGTTAGCCTCCAACTGTTACTCATAGTGATGACAGGATTCTGCGTCATGAAAGATAAAACAATACCACTATATAGGTGGAATATAAAGAGGTGATTTAATGCCTTACTAAACAAGTCTGATAATAAAGGACAATATATACGAACTGAACGAAAAAACACCAATACAAGTCAAGTCATCATAGTACAAGACAGCAAACAACGAATATGGCAAGAATCAAAACATGAACTTTCAGCAATGACATGATCTTTAATCTATGAATAGACATTATAACAAACATTACAAACTTTACACTTTATTTTATTTGTTTGGGTGGTCTGGAAGACCTGGTTACAGATAATTATTAATGCCCAATTCCTGATTTATTATGATTCAATATGTATGATGATGTGAAATATGGTATGTATGATCTAAAATGTCGGAATAAAAATCATTATATATGTATATATTTGCGCATTACTAACAGATATATTCTGCGCTTGTCACTTTATAAAAGAGGTCGATTTATTTATGTTACATTATATTATCAAGTTATCTTATGAATAACTTTTAAACCTCGTAGGGGGTAATGTAATGCCATGTCTTAACTCTACTTTTTATATGCTACTTACACATGATATGATATTTGGGTGAGATTTCAAGAAAATGTACAATTGGCAGCTCTACACATTTAGTAAATTATGCTAAAACAGGTTACAATGTGGCCAATATTATGTAAATTCGGGTATATTCAGCATTGCATTGATTCTAGCAATCTGTTTGGTTAGGTTGAACTGTATTTTGAACTTTATTTTCGTCTGAAATTTGGGTTATTTGAGACGATTGGCAAAGTTGAATTGTACATTTTCTGAAAATCTGACCCATATGCTCAAATGCACGCGCATGCTGCGCAAGCATTTCACGCGCATTGTGCGCATTCTTATACACAGGTACTGTGTGTAGGCTATGTTGTCCACAAGGTGGCAATAAGAATCTAGTAGACTGCATTTTATTCTCCATTACTTCCTTATACCTTTATGATACTACATCCAACACCTTTATTCTTATGTTAACGTTTCTGCTATGTCCAATGTCAATCGTTTATTAAACAGAGTAATTACAAGCTAGATTCGCTCTTGTTGTTCTTATTTCTCCTCCCCAGTGTTAACCAAGGGTCATTACATTTTCTATATATAACTACACTGGCGATCTGGAGAACAAGGCACTTAGGTTGCGGACAGTTCCTTTCTGCATTTATACGCAGATTAATACATTAATCTTTGACATAAAATCGCAATAAATAAATAAGCTAATGTAAAGAAGCGGCTCAGGCACATGCGAAGTGTCACAAGTCGTCTTTTCATTTGTTAGGGTATCTAGTCCTTGAGGTCGTATTTATAAGTAGATTTATCAAATTTCAAGACAGTGTATTAAACATATTTTTTTGTATTTGAACGGGACAACACACAACCCTCCCTCACGAAGACTACCATGCAACTGAAGAATGTCACATTCTTCAGACGTACCCTTGGTGATGTCATGGTGACATCAACAAGGGGTGCTCTTGTTGCTTAGAATCTGTATCCAAGCCGTCTAATGTCAATATTAGTAAAATCAAATGAGATTAAAAAGGAATTTAAATAAAAAAGAATCCAGAAATTCCCAACATGAGATAAAAATGATTTTTTAGAGACAAATAAACTCCTTTATTTTCCATGGAAATAATAAAAAAAAAAGGGTATTAAATAATTATATCCACGCATTTCGAATGTCTTGAAATGAGAAATACCACATTGTTGGAAAGTTTGAGAAATAAATTCATTAACAAACATAAATCATACAGAGTATACTTTACTAGTATTTTGTCCACCCACATGTAATCTCTTTTTTTAACAAAATAATATCAAACTTAAAATATAGAAATACATATTAACTGTCCTGATAATGTTTTACCATCATTAGAATCTGGGTCCGATCATCAGAAAATGTACACTAATTATTGGCAGCTCTATACATATAGTAAATTCTGCTAAATTCTGCTGAGAAATGATTAATACCATGTAAATCTGAGTATATTTAGTATTGTATTGTTTTAAAATAATCAGTTCTGCTATCTTAAACTGTATTTTGAAGCTGATTCTTGTCTGAAATTTGGGTTATATGAGAGATTTGTTGAAGGCCAATTGTACATTTCTGACAATCTGACCCACATGTAGACTCTATGTTCTGTCCAGGGATTAATTCTACTGCGTGCGTATCGCACAGCCTCCTGTGGCGCCACCTGGACCCAGTTGCATAAACTGCAATCCGTGTCATTATCGTTGCGCAAACAATAGCGTTGCACTATCGTCCTGCGGATAACTTGCACTATCATCCTGCGGATAACTAAAAGGCTGTTGTTGTTAAACATGGTGCGATGGGCCACCCCGGGTCGGATTTCTAAGTGGATGAAAGTGCGCTTTTATGATAGAAAAACGTTTTCATTTTTTTAAAAATTTGAACTATTGGACCTGATTCTATTTACCTTATGATGAAGGACTAAAAGAAATTTTGAGGTTATTTGGGGTCATCATAGTTCACCCCTTAGCTTAACGCAACGATCTGATAGCACAGACCCTTCCTTAGACTGATTTTACAGGGCTTGGAGCCTCAGAATGAAAATAACGGACATTCTACTAATACACATCGAAATTTACTGATTTTTAAGGTCATTACAAGCCCGAAATCAACTTTTCACTGACCGCGGGAACCATGATTAATCGCTAAAGGATACGGCTCAAACCCTACACTCAAATCTGGTACCATCCCCCAAACCCACCCCTAGATGGAATAGGAATGAAGTAATCTATACATGTTCGATTAGATAGGTTTCCTGCAACAAGCCAGGCCAGGGTTGGGCAACGTAGCTAATAGGGAGATTTAGCAACCACAACGCACCAACACAACACTAACGCATCCACTAACTATTTGTACATTACTATCGCTGTGGGGATATCTCGAGAGGCCCTAAGCCGAGGGCATCTGCATTGTAGGCCTCTCGAGATACTCCTTGATGGAAAATAAAAATAATCCCCCCCGCCTACCCTATGAAAATTCAGTAGGCTTCCTATCATCGTGAGAGGGAGGAGGAAGAAGTACATTAAATAGCAGGCTAGAATGTGAATACCACAGGTCTTCCCAGCTCCCCTGGAATTGTGATTACTTAGTAAGAAGTGTAAAAGAATGGTAAGAAATAGTAGAGTAAACAGGGCCAGATGAGGCGGCAGGTGGACGGCCAGATTTGGACCGAGATTGATGTGACAAGGCACTGAAGATAAGAAAACTAGTCAACAAACGACTCTAGACGGTGTCAATTCTATCAACGGAACATAATAGGCCATAGGAAAACCTGCTGGCCGCAGGCCATTGGCAGCTGTTGTGTCTTTAACAGAAATAAAATGTATCTCGTATAATAACCAACTTCACTTTGGTCTGATTTCAGGTCTGTGAGAATAGCCTAAGGGACTTACGGTAGTGCTAATATGCTAGCTTATAGTCAAGCACCACATAGTAGTATATACAAATGAGGGAGTCACTAAGGCATATTGGATATTGTATCTCTTCGGATATAAAGATATCCATAAAAACCATAACAATGTGAAGAAATACGACGAAATATCCGTAATAAAGGTTGAATAGAAGAGGACTTGCTCCCGTGACTTGCGGGTAATCCTGAAAACTGACTTGCCTCGATCTCATCTCATGGGGCTGCCACCTATCGGGTGGCTACAGATAAGAACCATGAGTGATGTTGATTATGTGTTGGAATATCTTAGAAAAGGAAAATGATGTTTGAAAAAGAAAAGCATTGGATATGTTGATATTTACTATTACACATTAATATCCTTACCGATTGGGGACAAAACAGAAGCAATAAAAACACAACTATAGTGGCATTATATAGGCATTTATTCATCTTACAAATACAATGTTATGTATTCAATTTGAGGTTTTCCAGGGCGCAAACTTTTAATGACATTTACAAAATAAGAACATTCAATGTACATGAGAGGTATGCTTGGCATACTGTTATATATAACATTTATTCATTCAATCAGTCATAGCTACCACTGAGGGTATTGTACAGCCACACTCTCTCGTCCATCGAACACACATAAGCCTCAGGCACTGCATTACATAAGTATCACTTGCACTTTCATCAGGATCTCATTCAAGTACATGAGAATGTATAGAAATTTACTTCAAGATCTCCGCTCTTATGGTCACCAGAAATTCCAGCCCAAATGGTGCACTTAACAAGTTTTAAGGGCCTAGTCCACTAAGCCGATTCTCATTCTGTTTCTAAGACTTTCCTTATGATTATATCAAGTTATTGACAGAATTCTGATACTCAATGTTTTTTTTGTAATGTGGAAATTGGGACAATTTGGGGATCCTGTATCCCAAGTATAAATAAAATCCTAAAAGAAATGAATAAATGCAAATTTGGGTCGCCGAGGACTTTTTCCACTAAATTCTGTGAGAATCGGTTTAGTGGACCAGGCCCTTTATATTCAGATTTTAACCAGTTTTATATTCGGAGCTTAGGAGTCAGTAAGTGGATGGTATAAGAGGGGCAGGACACAGGGAAAGTGCCCAGTAAGGAACTAATTAAGAATCCTCGAAATTTGCAAGGCTATTTAACAAACAAGACAACATACTACTGCCATTTTCTACAGTATCTATCGATACTAGGAGACTAGCACAGCTGATCAGTGTAGCTGTTTTGTTTTGTGAACAAATTCTTGTTAGATTTATAGAACAATCTTCGCCCAGTTTAATAGTTAAATTAATTAACTCTTCAACGCTAGCCTCCTAATTACAACATACTTGAAATGATTATTTTCCTGGCCTTTTGACAGATTTGGCCACATTCAAGGCTTTCCCAGACCGGGCGGAGATCCTGAACTGCAATGTATGACAGAACCAAGAACAGGGGACACCAACTTAATGAATAGTCGGCGATTTGGAAATACAAACGGCAGAAAATGAAAATAATATAGCTCTTACATCTCAAGATTCTATGCAATTCAAAAAGCAAATAACATCTATTTAGATATTTCGAGACATACTTGATAAATTCGACCAGATGTTCAGAAATATGATACAATATGGAAATATATATATCCCACACCATTTTCCTTCCGCTAGTTTAGTGGCAAAGAGACTGGGGCCAAGTAAGAACAGTACTTGTCCCTCTGTATTCAATTTAATAAACGAAACCTCAACATATTGCCCAAGAATATATTACTGGAATCAAGCCAAAATGCACGAGTCTGACCAAAATAAAATACACCCTCGTTAAGTTAATAACGAGCTTCCAGAAAGTTAGCTACAGTCATAATAAGAATACTGAATGAAATGTCTTTAATGCCTTCATCTTTGATCATTTCGCCAGTAAAAAAAACTAGCTTTATCTTTCCTAACGATGACTCTGTCCCTTCCTCACTTAGCTCCTAAACAGGG
This sequence comes from Sthenelais limicola, assembly GCA_942159475.1. Classification (NCBI taxonomy): domain Eukaryota; kingdom Metazoa; phylum Annelida; class Polychaeta; order Phyllodocida; family Sigalionidae; genus Sthenelais; species Sthenelais limicola. The sequence goes on along the minus strand of OW804097.1, from coordinate 28,274,453 downwards.
TCCCATACATTCAGATACAAGGGTCAGCTTTCTGGGATCTGAGAGACCAGAGAAACAGGACAAGTCAGAGGAATTATTTCATCGAGATTAATACAGCCCTTCTCTGACATGTCTTTAGAAAATACAGCTTTTTATAATATTCCATGGAAACTCATGAACAGAAGTTAATAAGATTGTTTGGGGGAGGTCATCAGAAAATGTACAATAGGCAGCTGTACACATTTAGTGAATTCTGCTAAAATAGACTGAGAAATGATAAAACACTAGGCATACCTGAGTATATATTTGGTATTGCATAGATTCAAAAAGTCAGTTTGGTTATGTTGATACGTATCTATTTTGAAGCTCATTTGTGTCTTAAATTTGGATTATAGGTGAAGGCAAATTGTACATTTTCTGAAGATTCCACCCATATACGCACAAACACCATGGCCCGTCTCATTTGAAGGGCATTCATGAGTCAGATTTTCGAGAATGTACAATTGGCAGCTGTACACATTTACCAAATTAGGCTGCAATTTGGTCAATACTAGGTAAATTCGGCAGTGCATTGATTCTAGCAATCTGTTAGGTTTAACTGTATTTTCAACTTTATTTTCGGCTTAAATGTGGGGTATTTGAGAGAATTGGTGAAAGCGAATTGTACATTTTCTGGTGCCATCACCCTTTAAGCTCTCTTAATGGGAACCCCGTTTAAAAGTTTCACAAATTGACACGAAGCGGACGCATTCAGATATTTACACAACTGATAATTCAAAAGAAGATCAGCTCGCGAAAAATAGTTGATGACAACAAATAACCAAATTTTATTACATTAAAAAATGCATCTTTAATTTCAGAAGCAGATCCTGATACGTTTGGAGGCACAGTCCTAAGTCAGTGCAATTAGTAGCGGATTGTAAAGTTAATTGGGCCGAGTTGGTATCGGTTGGGGGCCGAGCTCCAGCGCAAGTGGGCCGAACTGACCAACCCCATATATAACCTAGCAGCCCTGAACACTGGGCCATTCTCATTGCCTCCCTCTGCAGTATCTGCTCCTGGAATTACACACTGCTTCCATCCTATGAACTGATCGTGGTTTATGTAGACCCGATTCTCTCGATCTCGTCGATATCGTCTGCTTCAATCTTTGTAATAGTACGGCCTGAAAAATGAGAAAATGGCTACATTTAAGTCCACGATATAACATTTAATGGTTTTGTCATGGTTTAAAACCGAAGTGGGTTGGGTTGGTTTTTTTTAGCGGAGGCCGAATTTCCACTGTTTTTCAAATGCCTCCTTTGGCTTTCCCTCTCCAAAATTTTAGAATGTTTTCACCAATATCCTAGCTTCTATAAATGACCTAAATAAAGACCAAGTCTCCTATTAAACAGAAACTTACCAAAGTGTTGCTCGATGGCTTTAAGGACTGCTATAGAGCGAGTGCCATCCACCATGTTAATGGCCAGCCCAGTTTTACCAAAACGCCCTGTGCGTCCGATACGGTGGAGATATGTTTCACAATCTGCTTGTTGGGAGTTGTAGATGACCGGTAAGTCAAAGTTCACTACTACTGTCACTTGTTCAACGTCAATTCCTACAATGTAAGCGAGAAAATCACTTAAATTATTATTTGATTTGCAATTTTTTTCCATCCCAAACTAGGCATTGGAAAGTCCTAAGTGGTACTAAGTGGTAGCAAGGGAGGAGAATTAAAATAAAATATTATTTGATTCCATAAGCATTACATGATAATAATGTCGTTTTCAGCATAAACGAAAAATTTCAATCGACATACTTGGTGTTATTCTCATTAACCAGTTTCAGTAAGTAATATACATATAATCATTGTGGTAAACAGTGATAGAACCAGTCTAGTATAAAATATTTCTAGTATATCGTTAAGAGATGACATGCTACTTTAGGTTGAAAAAACTGATAATGAAGTTCAACGCCTTGCGACTACTTCATAGCGTCATAATAATTACATGGATACAAGTTGCTGAATGCATCCCATTTTGGGAAACTGTAAAGATGAATGTGCACTGATCTTTAATGAAGATCCACTTTCATTAGGGAGATTTAGCAACCACAACGCACCAACACGACACTAACGCATCCACTAACTTTTAGTATATCATTAACGCTGTGGGAATATCTCGAGAGGCCTACAATGCAGATGCCCATGGTCTAGCGCCTCTCGGGATATCCCCACAGCGGTAGTAATGTACAAATAGTTAGTGGATGCGTTAGTGTTGTTTTGGTGCGGTGTGGTTGCTAAATCTCCCTATTTTTTTTATTTTATTTTTTTAATTTCAAAAATAAGGCCATTCACATTTAATATAATCATAACAAATACGCATATTTACTCAACAACCCACGTATACTCCCCAGCCCCCATTCTTCTTCACATCTCACACACCTTCCATCCACACCTTTCAATCTCATCCTTCAATTCACATTATTATTTATTTATTTACCATTTTTTACAATTCTACTATCAATAAAAACAAGTTATTTATTACATTTTACCAAAATAAAATCAACATTTTACCAAATTAAATAATACAATTCTAATTTCCCCAAATGCCCCTCTTCTTGCTAGGGGGGGGGGGAGAGAACCAGTTCCTTTACGCCCTGTTTTGACATCATACTTTTCGTATAATTGGTCCTATCAGGGCGAGAGAGGAAACACGCTGACGGGATACAATACCCTACTCTTTTCCAATATTAGCAATGGTTAGCCTATAACCATAGGCAGCTCTACACATGGCTGGTAACCCAGTCAGCGTGCACTGGGTGGGAGCTGGAATGATGTTTCTGGTTAAGGATTCGAATCCAGGACTCTAGGAACCTCTCGTTTTAGAGTCCAACGCCTTAACCACTTGACCACTCCCCCCCCCCACCTCCCCTGATTAGTAACAAGACCCCTACTAACCTCTAGCGGACACGTTGGTAGTAATGAGGACCTTCTCCTTGCCCTCACGGAAGCGTCCGATGACGTCAGCTCGTTCCTCCACAGTCAGCTCTCCACTGAGTAATGCTACAGCATGGCCGTCCCCAGACATCTTCTCCTTCAACCAACTCGCCGTCTTCCGCGTCTGAAATTCACATAATTTATATTCATTCCATTGAAAGCACATCACAGAGTACTACTTTTATGATTCAAATTTCAAGCAAAATACATAGAACTAGTAGTTTTGTAACAATACATCGATTATATTGCAAATTTGGCCCAGCTGTCATTCGTGGCCATAGATTTGGGACCTCCCTTCTATTATTTTTCAGATTTCAGTTGGAATCACCAACTAACTTTCTTTTGTATATATACTTCATCAAAATAAAGGTACAAACCATCATCTATGATAATTGAGAAGAGAAAAATCCACTTGAGGTAAACAAAAATAGCGCAAAGAGAGGTGAGGAAGAATAAAAGGCGATTAACTGACTTGAGCTTCCTAAAAGAGTATATGCTTTCGGAATAAGACTTTAAGTTGTTCACCAATTTTTCTGTATTTCCACCTTTTAAATTTTATCCCAATGTTATTGGCAATTTGTAATTGTGATGACAGTATAGCTTCTACTTGAATATTGTGTAATGTATAAACCCAAAAAATCTTCAGCCAAAGAGTGTAAAAAAAAATAGACTGCATAGAGAACATTTTAAGTATATAGTATATTATGGAATTATATTTATAAATATTATTTCTAATTGCTGTATTAATGTGTAGCTTGTAGCCAGGTTCCGTAGAAAGAACTGTCAGTGACAGAAACTGAAAACCTTTACAACCGTATTTTAGAAAAATACAATGTGTATGTACAACACTTGTGGAAATAAAGATTCATTATCATATATACCGTATTTCTCCGTTTGTAAGCCCGGGCTGGCGTTTAGACCAGGCTTATATTCGGAGCCCGGCTTATATTATTACAATAACTAAAACGGGGAGCCTCGACCTTAGCCCTAAATAGGGCTTTGTTCATATCAAATCAAGATATTTTACAGGATATTACATGGATGTCCAACTGGTTTCCTAATTATAAAACGGGTTATTTTACCTGGTTCACTTTTGGTGGAAAGTGATCTCCCTTTTTGCAGGCAATTTAAGTTTATTTTGATCTTTTATATCATGGTGGAAACAAAGGCCCCGGGCGTATACTGCCATAAAGGCCTAATCCACTCAGCCGATTCTCACAGAATTTAGTGCAAAAGAGTCCTCTGCGGCGGAAAATCGCATGAGAATCTGCTTAGTGGACTAGGTCCTTAAGAAATGCTGAACCCCAGGCCTATACACGGGGAAATACGGTATATGGTCGGAGAACCTGGAGTTTGGTATTGGTTCATTAGGAAACTATGAAAGAAACCTTTCAGGTAGTACTTACCAAACAGAATATCATAGACTGTCCTATAGAAATGGTACCATAGATGTTAGAGAGGGCGTGGAATTTGTCGTTTTGATTCCTACACTCGATATAATACTGTTTAATATTGTCCAGACTCTCTTCCTCGCGTCTGAGTTTGATGGTGACGGGGTTGGGCACCACCGCCTGCGCGAACTTCATCACATCAGCGTCGTACGTAGCAGAGAATAGCAGCATTTGGCAGTCCTTACTCAGTCCCCTGCAGACAAAAATATATGGGTCAGATCGTCAGAAAATGTACAATCGGCAGATCTACACATTTAGGAAATGCTGTTAATTTAGGCTGAAAAATGGTCAATTCAAGGTATATCTGAGTATATTTGGATTTGGGTTGATTTAAACAATCTGTTTAGTTATGTTGAACTGGATTTTGAACCCAATTTTTGTCCTAAATTTCGGTTATTTGAGAGGATTGGTGAAGATGAATTGTACATTTTCTGAAGATTTCACCAATATAGTAAAGTATAATAGTGACATGGTTCCCGCGGCCCAGACCACATCGAATTAAATAGTACTTTTAATGATTAGTGGACATGATTTTTAATGACTTTTTAAAAATGACTTCTTAGATACAAAGTAAAGGGATATTACAATCGTTTTTAATGTTTTTCATATGTTCTTTATACATAACCTTTTCCTAAAAAAAAGATAGCCACTTCCATACAAAACTACCGACGATCACTCTGACAAATGGGAATTTGAGGAAATTTTGGTTCATAGGTGTAAAATGGGAGTATTTTGTGGGACATTTTGTCAATTTTCTAGTTTTACCAAAGTATCTGAATTCAGACAATAATCTAAGAACTTGCGATTGCAGTAAGTGGGCGTAGTGAACAAACAAAGCTGCATAGACCAAGACTTTTTAGTGTAATGTGGAACTCGGGAGATCGTCCAAGTGTACTTTTGCACCCGTTTGTTTCAACTGTATCGTACTTTAAATTTGGGTAAAATCATACTCGGTAGAAGTTAATCAAATCTAGAGTACTCTGTATTTTATGAGGAAATACATTTTTTATGTATAGGGCAACGCTCTAAAACACCCATGGACAAAATGTATTTGTTGTGAATAATGTATGTAACTAATATATATAACGAACTTTTATTCAGCATTACAGCTTACATTCTTTTGTCATATCATCATATCACTGAATTGGAAGCCATACTCTGCGTGGCAGATCTACCGCACATTCCAAAACTAATTTCTAGTTCTTAAATGTTTGAGTTTAGTTAATGTTCTTTCTTTGTGAGTGTCTCGATTTTCAAGAGCAGAAGTCCATTGTGACCTTCCTTGTATGGTCTTGTCTTCGTTGATAATGTGTTGAACATTACCAAGAGTCCTGTTTACCATCCAGATTGTGATATGGTACATAGTTTTTTCTATATAACTGTCCTGACTGATAATATTGGCCTTTATTTAATGAACCATTCCCCCCCCCCCCCCCCCCCCCAAAAAAAAAAAAACACAAAAAAAAAACACAACAACATGAAAAAACACAACAACAATGGAGTTAGAGCGCACCTCTGCACGCTTACTTAGAACATTTATAATCTTCTTAAATCTACACGGCATCCATGGTGCATTCTCAATAATGTATTTAATTATCAATATTGGCCCTTATAAAAGGACAACGTACCTCTGTATGCGGATGGACTGGTCCTGGTGGCCCTGGGTAGCGATCATGACGTCAGCCTCGTCCAGAACGCTGACCCGGATCTTCTTAAGGTCAAGGACGCGCAGCTTGATGCCCCAGTCGAGCACTGTGCCCGGGGTGCCGATGATGATCTGGTCTGTGATGCGGTCCCCTCGAGATACTGCAGAGACGGGGAATATTTCAATCAGACACTCAAGTGCGAATGTTTATAAATGTGATGAGTTTCAGGAAAATAAATCACACGTCGCAAAAAATGGATTTTGAGATATTATCAGATTTGAAAAGATGAGATCAAGCCGATTCTAATGATAGTAAACAGTAGGACATAAATAATATGTATTTCTATAATTTAAGTTTGATATTTTTATTTTTGAAAAAAGTTTGAATATTTCTGGGTGGACATTTACAAGTAAAGTAGCTAATAAACTCCATGCGACCACCTTAGAAATGCATGAATATATATAATGCACTGTCTGAAATTTGGTATGTAGATTCACATGACTAAAGGCGCATTTCAATTAAGAGATCTGGTAAAAGAAACACTTTGAAAAATATCATTTTTGCGACCTGTGACTCATTTACCTGAAACACATCACATATCTCATAAGCTTTATACATGAAGCATTATTCATATTTATTATTATTTATTTATCACATTTGTTAGTTGAGAAACTAATGTTTATCATTATGATAAACTATTTCTCCTATAATCCTATCACTACACACTAGACATTAGAACTAACAATAGGCAAATCTCCAAATTAACCTCAGTTGTTTGTGGTAGCGCTTCGGGTCACCCACACATACCCAATAGACTCAAAATCGATTCTGGCCTCGGCGAATTATAATTAAAAATACGAATTTCTTTTTTCTTTTCTTTTCCTATAGTCCAGGAAGATACTCATTACTGGAAGAACAGAAAAACCTGTTCCTGAAGTATGGCTCTTATTACGTCAAAAGTATGACTAAATAATATTTTGAATTGAATTAAATATGTGCATTCCACTTGAGAGGTGCGATGAAGGGAGTGCAAGTTTTAAGTCCAGTCAACTTTAGATACTATATGACGATTCAAAAGCCGAAACCATGGGTCAGATTTCTTCTATGTTAGGGGCATATAATAAACAGTGTAACTCAGTACTACTCCCTGTCATTAGTCCTTTATAGGGTGAAAGGTTTTGTCCATACATGGAATACGTTTTAAACTGACCTCTTTCTCCGCGGACTGCATAGCGAATGCTGATCTTGTCCATGTGTTTTGCCATTTGTTTAGTAACTTCACCGATTTGTAAGGCGAGCTCATATGTAGGGGCTAGACATAGGCACTGAAAGAAACAAAATATTCATTATAATCTCAAGTTATATTTGTCTGTTTTAAATATGATAGACCTTGCTACATTTCCTAACACTTTGAGGTGTCTAACGCTCAAAAACTGCAGTTTAGAGTGAATCTATATGCCTTTCGTTTTAAGAATAGGCTTTTTCTTCTTAATATCTTTGCTGGAAAATAACGTAAAAAAAAGAAGCTCATTATGGAAAAATGATCATAGAGATATTCTATAACTTTGAAAGTAAAGGTATATACAGGAATGTCGAAGTCGAAACATGTCTAAAATACTTAATATTTTCGAGGAGAAAAAAGAGCGTATTCTTATTGTTCAGGGCTTTGAATAAATACACATCTTTTATCTTTGACAAAATTTGGCCTCAGATTTGTTTGTACTTTATTCTAAAATTAGACGAAATTTGGTTATAAATGGTATAATTTGGCGAAGATCTGACAAACTAAAAAAATACTGATTTCAGAACAAATACTAAAGACGTTCATCCCTGTACATAAAATGCCTTAACCAAAAGGAAGTTGCTGTAATAGTGCATCATAATAGAATACATTAATACTTACTTGTGGGTATCTGTCATCACCATTGACACGACTGAGCATGGTCAAAACGAAGGCGGCTGTCTTTCCAGTTCCACTTTGAGACTGTGCAATCATGTTCTGTGGGCTGAAGTACAAGAGTATGACATGAGGATGAGTGTTTGTGTCCTGTCAGTGTAGGCCAAACTAGACCCCGAAAAGAACCAACATAAGGACCTAGGCCCAGGCCATTTAAAAGACTCACAAAAGTTAAAAACACAAAATGTAGAATGTCAATTAATATCATCTAGGTATTACAGAGGGTTATTATATAACATGTAAATCCAAAACGTGCGGTAAAGTACTGTACCGAGTATTGAAGTCATGTCATATGTACAATGACTTCATTTTAAATAAATTTCTTCTAGGATCTGCCATTCAGTATGGTAAATGGAACCGCTTGGTTGGATATATCTATATGACAGTTCAAGCCGAGTTGAAAGTGCCTCCAAACTGAGGGAAAGCCTCACTCCAAGCAGCAACAGGCCATTGTAATGCCATTAGGGCGCCTACTCCCGGGCTAGGAGAGCCATTAGCGCAGTAGGTGTCCAATCACTGACTTCATTCTTATCTGATCTGAGCGGTTGAGAGCCCAGACTACGCTGCAGCAGAATAAGGGGCAGCCATCTGGCTACTTTCGAAGGATCGGCGTCAAGATGCTGATCGATCAGAAAAACATTTTCTTTAGTTTTCCTTTTGATATAATTATTATACCTTTCGTTTGGGGCGCTAGCTAGGAGCGGGGGGTTGTAAATATTGTTTTTCATAAGCCAATGATGTATTCAACAAGTTTTATATTCATATTTTATATCAATCACTGTTTGTCAACTTTTACTTCATGAGTCACTAAGTGGAAGGCGTTTTCGAAATTTTCGAAAGTTTTAAGGCCATTTAATGGATTCCAACAGGATTTAAGGCCCATACAATGATTTCCCAGGCCCTTCGACCAAAATGTCTATTTTCTAGGCTTTTCAAGACCTTGAATTTATTTTTCTAATAATAATTTCAAGGTTTTTCCAGGCCCCGCGAGACTCTGTCATCTGGTGTGAGAGGTCGTGGGCCTAGACTGGGGAGTGACTTACGCCTGTACGTGACTATTAAATGTAAACACCCGCTACACCCCGGAGAAAACTGGAAATAACAAAACAAACGTAACTTACGGGTCTGCCAGAAGCATTGGTAAGGCTGTCTCCTGGATCTTGGACGGAGCATTGAATCCCATATCATATACTCCCTTTAACAACTCTGGTTTCCTAATAGAAAGAAGGCCAGCATATAAGATGTTTAATACATTAAATGTTGACTTTTAACAACTCTGGTTTCCTGATACAAAAAAAGCCAGCATATAAGATGTCTAATACATTAAATGTTGACCTAGAGCTCTATCCGGAGAGAAAACCTGTGAACACTATCTTTCTAAAATTATGTAAAAGCTTAGACTAAGTAAATCTTAACAATTTGAGAGCGCCTACATGTACTAATCAACGTACTTTGATGTACTTTTTCCAACTATCATTGACATTTCTTTTTTTGTTAATATCTGTTTTTCATTGTACCTGGCATCCATTGGAGGACCCGAGCAATCAGAAATGGACAACCAATTTTAGAAACGAACTAAAGAAAACATTAAATTTAATCAAATGTTATTATCTGGTATCAAAATTGTTACAAGCTTGAGTGAGCCTAATAAATGACCTTACAATGCTAAAGCTTCGAACGTCTTCACGGAGTAGAGGGGCGAATTAGGATCCTTCTGTTGAACTTCTAGATCTGACTTGGATGCTACAAGTTTGGATCGGATGAGTTTGTTGAGGAGTGACACCTCAGCTGGGTTGTTTGCTTCTGAAAGTTTAATGACCAGAAAATGAGCGACAAGTTGTTACCATGTAAACATATTTTAGTCGACTAATCGAAAAAAACCAAAAGGCAACAGCGATTTCAGGCAATCTGTTCACATCTTAGTACAGTTATGATGTTATACTGGACGCAGATACAGATCTAGGCATTGTGGGGCTCAGAGCAGTAGCTTGTTGAGCTAATGATAAAGACTTCGACTCAACTTGTAATTTCATAAACGCTCAGTACACAGGGTTAAATAAAATCGCATCAAGGACAACCGCTTTTCAAAATACGGTTATCCGCTCACAAAATATGTGGTTGTCTCATCACAATACATGTGGTTGTCCGCTCACACCAAACTTATTATAGGTGAAATCCGGTTGTCCGCAGGACGCCCATATGTCCATGCCGCGGGAGTTCATTTAACACATAATAATTCATCATCCAACATCAAGACTCACTACAGTTATGTGGCACTGTCAGTGTTAGCAGGGGTGACAATAAGGAATACAAATTAATTTCTGATTCTTACATTCGTATTGGGAATGGGGAAAAGGATGGATTGGCGTCTTCGTAAACTAAAGACCTCTGAGACTAATAATTCCCTATGAATCTGTATCTACGATAAGGTGACACTACTCAACGTTTCATGAACGTTTGAAACATGAAATAACAACTTACCGGGCTCATCTTCAGAAGGAGCAGCAGCAGTTTGGCCAACATTGTTTGATGGTGGTGATGCTGCGGGCTCTTCATTTGCTATTTTCACATTTTCCAGCTATTCAAACATTGAATGATAAAAATGTATTAGTTAAACTTAAAGACTTTGACAGTGCAAACCAGAAATGACCTGAGAGGATGTAGGCCTATAGTATATATAACATTAAACCCCTGTCATGATATAAGGCATAACACTAGTATATTCTAAGAATAGTCACTACGTACATATAGATTGGCAGGCTATCTTGATTCTACTAATTTCTAATTCAAAGATGGGGGAACATAAACAGAAATTGTTTGATTTAATATATTTAGATATCTAAGACTGGATGGAATAAGAGTCCTTGTGGATTGGAAAGTAATGGCAAAAATATAAAACACTCAAGCAAACTCAATGAATGATTGCACCAAAACGTCACAAGGTGAAAAACGAAAGGAGGGTGAATCACAGCACTGCAGAGACTGAGATAGAAGACAGACGTCGGATACTACGACATGAGTTCGTCGAAGTGAAAAATTACCTGTTTTGATAATTTCCCTCCTTCTTGCTCCTCGACAGCTGCTGCCCAATCAAGCACATCAGCCATTTTGCTAGTTATCTGTGTATATCAAGTACGACAACCTAAACCTCTCGAGACGTTTTCGTAAAAATTAGTTGCAAGACGTTGTTTGTGATCGCATGCCGGTTTGAAAGATGGCGGCACTTCCGGGTGAAGGGGAATATTACCCGAGGAAAAGGTACAAAGAATAACTTTTAATATTTACAATTTTAGCCGAGTGTATATTAAACATAGGTCAATTATGATTTAAGATACTGATTTTAATTAGACCAGTTGATATCGTTGGTATATTTTAAATGTGCAACAAAGTTTGTTCTTTCACAATCTTCATACACCGCCCGACCGTCATGGCCGCCACCGGCATGATTAGAGTGCTCATTCACCATAATTTTACGAGATCTTTGTCTTCTGTGGCTCGTAATATCCGTTTCTTGCCTTCTAAGCGGTTTGACAAACATACCTCAGTCTATATCTGCCGGCACTTTAGTAATTCATCGAGATTGAGTGGTAAAGGGAGTGATGTCAAGCCTTCAAGCACAGACGACAAAAAGATTCATGTCAATGTCGGCACGATAGGTCATATCGACCACGGGAAAACCACTTTGACAGCAGCGCTCACTAAAATAATGGCCCAACATGGACTCTCTAAATTTGTTGACTATGATGAAATAGATAAGGCTCCAGAGGAAAAGGCGAGAGGAATCACTATTAACGCCTGTCATGTTGAATATTCAAGCAAGAAGAAGCACTACGCTCATACCGATTGCCCTGGGCACATAGACTACATAAAAAATATGATCACGGGAACATCTCAAATGGACGGGAGTATTTTGGTTGTTGCTGCAACAGATGGGACCATGCCCCAGACAAGAGAACACTTACTCTTAGCCAGACAGATCGGAGTTCAAAACATCGTCGTTTATATTAACAAAGCCGATCAGGTAGATTCAGAAATGTGCGAGCTAGTTGAGTTAGAAGTTCGTGAGTTGCTCGAAGAATTTGGCTACGACGGAGACAACACACCAGTTATCACCGGTTCCGCTTTATATGCTTTAGATAACAGAAACCCAGAGATAGGGGAAAAGTCTATTATCAAATTAGTCGAAGCTTTGGATGAACATATAGTTTCACCGGTGAGAGACACCTCTGGTCCTTTCTTAATTCCGTTGGAAACTGCTTTCAACGTACAAGGCCGTGGAACTGTTGTCGTCGGTACTCTCCAACAGGGCTCAATTCTTAAAGGCGAAGAAGCCAATTTATTAGGCTTTAATAATGACCTCAAAACAACACTCACAGATATCCAGGTATTCAAGAAATCAGTCCCAAGTGCAAAAGCGGGCGATCATGTTGGTGTGCTCTTAAGAGGCATTAAAAGGGACTTCGTTCAACGCGGCATGATTCTCTGCAAACCGGGTACTCAAAAGCAGTACAATCACTTCGAAGCTCACATCTATGTGCGTACCAGATCCGAAGGAGGCAGAACCAAACCCATAACCGACCACTACATCAATCAGGTATTCAGTGACACGTGGGATATCGCCGGGTGTCTGAAACTACCTGCAGATATGAACATGGCCATGCCTGGGGATAGCTTTGTCTGCAATATTATCCTCCGAAAACCAATCGCGATTCGTGAGGGAACTCGTTTCATGATTAGAGAGAATCAATTCACTTCAGTGACCGGAATGATCACCAAACTACTCCCAGATTTTGAAGAAGAAATCCTTGGCTTTAACAAAGAGCGTGTGAAGCCTATGCGTATCGAAGGGAACGTATCAACGGTCATGCGTCGCAGACATAGACAAAAATCTAAGACAAAAAGTTCTTGAGCGAGCCTTATTCTTTAATCCAGGCTCGATGTATTTGTTTTTCATTGAATGTACTGCAAAATTATATTAAACGAATTCTTAAAAAAAGTATAACACTTATTCATTGTTTTTAGATATTTATTTGGCATCGAATAGACTGAATCTTTTAACATTATTTAATCGGGTTGATGAAGACTATATACATCTGTGATTTGCTTTGTCCAAACAAGTAAATACACCCTCGTCCCCAGTGAGAATCCATGATAAAATTCATGGTTTACATTTAGTTGATCCTATCGTTCACCGATGACTGTGCGTCTAGTAACTGGATTGTATTGGTTACATAATTAATTCGTACACTTAGAGATATCAGAATTTTTACAATTTTACTGACATTCTCAGTCAAAAGATCAACAAAATTATACATAAAAATTAGTCAAATGATACAAAAACTAAAGGCAGAAGCGTCCTAATTCTTTGTGTTAGGATTTCCTTCTTGACTTGAGTTGTACAAAAGTATGGAACAGTCTCAAAGGCTATGCACAACTTTCGATAATATAAAGCTCATGTATGAGCTGTTTCAGCTTTCTTTTGTTTTCTATAGTGAAGTTTTAGATATCTAATTTGTAGCAAATCATACTTGACAATTAATTTGATTTAGAAACTGCAACTCCCCACGTTTATGGAATGTATTATGTACTCGACGCGCCCTAAAATATAAATTAGTTAGCTTCGACTAGCATAAAGTTTCCTAAAATTAGGAGCAAATCAGTCTTGCGAACACTGAACCGAACTCAAATATAAAACATCTTTTGTTTGGAGATTACACATACCTGTACGTTTGACCAAATGTAAATGACGACTACGCGAACGATATGTACAAACAAATACTTAGACGTTAGATACAGGGTACATTGGATATCATGTCTTGCTACATGTTGGAAAACAAAATCCTACTTTTTTCCTTAGACAAACAAGGGAATGTCTTACTTCAACCAAGGTCACATTCAAAATGCGCTGAGGTTTCGTGACAGGCCCTTACATAATTGAGACCTATAAATAAATGTTGCGTTTTAATAGATGCCATGCCCAGATCTCGACTAATAATGCTGTTACAGAATGTATTGACAACTGACCAACGTAATTATATTTTCTAGTGAAAACATCACATACACCAATAATTATTGAGACTTTAGTTTTCCATTTTGTCATAGAAGAATTACAACAAAAAAGTTACATTTAAAGTCCTGCTTTGGTCTACGTTGGTATATGACCATGTAAACTATTAAAACAGAATTAGGAAGTAGATTATCGTTAACATATCTCAAACTATGGAGACAAATGTACTTCAGGGAATTACAAAGACTTGCAGACACACCTACACAACCGAAAACGAATTCAAAAGACACAATGCAATGACATCCTGGAAACACATGAGAATATGACGACACACCTCAAAATATCCCCACTAACTAAAACAAATACATGTCATGACAAATCACGGGTCAAAATTGAATTAATGAAATTAGAATGAATACATCCAAAGTCAGAGAAAAGTATCCCTCGTGAAAGAAATCATACACTGGTGACCAATTTGCAGCAACTGTTTCGATTCCGACTTCCCCTTAGCTTGAGCAGATGCCAAATCTAGAATATAGATCTATATCTTCGGACTAAATGCAAAGAATAGATGCACATATATATGCTAATAGATTTTCATTATTCATACGACCTATCAAATCTTAAGCTAGTCCTAATTGACTGACTCTAGGTCGTGGAAAATCCTAATTTAGGATTAATTAAATTGTATCAATGCTCTAGTCACAATCCAAAAACAGAATTAGATATTAAGTGAGGAAATTGTGCCCAAATTGTAACAGAATCGAGAATTTTAATATTATTCTTCCATAATCTTTTTGTGAAGTTTTCCCTCGGTGCATGCAAGAACACTTTATATACCTCAAATTTTGAACAATCGTTGGCAGACCTATACTAACCCTGTTTCATGTATAAAAATCAAGACGTGAACTCGAGAACCTTTACCCATTCTACTCTATGTACACCAGCTGCTCACTGCAGCTTTATTTTTACATTAAGTTCAATTTTGCCATATTAAAACCAATTTCTGCGTAATCAATCGTCTTATAACCAACTTTCCTGAAGTGTTGACTAATATTGTCAAACTAGACTATGAGATAGTGTTCCTTCCCAGCCTATTTCGCCCACTAAAGCTGAATTTTCAGCCAACATCGGTCATGAATTAAAGATTTTCTACTTTTTGTTCCATTCATTATTTTTTTTTACCTATCTGATATCCTGATATCCAAAAGTTATTTGACCAAAATTGTGGAAGATTTCACGCAGTTGTTTTTGCTGCAGGGCTTCATGAAAGTCCACATTTATATTTCGGTGGCCCGCCGAAATCCTTTGCTGTTGTGGTTTCACTTATTATCGCTCACCGGCACCCATTTTATTCCGGGCCATTCAGCTTCAAATGCTTGTACAAACATATAACAGCAGCAAGGTATTGATAACTTCTGTCCTTTAGGTCAAATAACGAGTACATTTTATAAGATTTTTTAAAAATCATAATATTATCTGAGATTGCAGCTTTAATGGCAATATGAATATGTTCATATTCAAGAAATGGTTAGTATGCCACAGTCTCCCACTTCACTATCGGATCAAGAACGAACATCCAAGAAAATGATTGAGGTTGGAGAGTAATTCTTCGACTGGACTACTAGCTGTGTATCTGCCCTAAGGGCTGTCATCATTCCTTCTGTGTGTTTCAGCTCGTTGGACTGTCCTGCCAACCATCTTTAAGTTCACTTTATGGCCGATCTCATCAACATGTCACTGTAGGGAATCTCTAAAATTGAACCCATCCACCGCTTTGAGAAGACATTGAACTTTCGTTAGACGTTGATCTGAAAGGGAAACAAAGCAAACATATATATGTAGTGGACCACGAGGGAAAACAGGGGGCGGGATGTGTCAGTTTACCCCGCATAACGTATTTATTATTGCACATTATTATCAGGGCAAGGGATAAGCTCGTTAATGGGATGCGATATCCTACTTTTTTTTACCATTGGCAATTAGCAACATTTATGTAGTCCTGTAGCAAAAACAACCGGACAAGATCCTTCAAAATTTTGGTCTGTATGATTTTTAGATGAGTTGGAAAAGAACAAAACAAAAATGCTCAAATCTTAAGTAAACAATTTCATTTCAAAAGTACTATTTTATTGTTTGTTGTTGTTACTTTCATTCTGCCTACAATCAAGGGACAATGTCAGCGGGTCAAACTCCCAGTATTGGGAGGATTTCAGGCCCTACTGGACACGGTTATTTTCAAAAGGCCTTATCTTATGGCATACCCACAAATTGGAATTTCGAAAATCGATCCTGTATAGAAAGTATAGTAGGGGGATGTAGTAGAGATACTGAGTAGTTAAGAAATTATCAAATTATGAGTAGTGCTGATCGTTTTCCTTTCTCGGGATAAAATCTATCACATGTCGTGAAATTCTCGGGAATAAAAACTTAGCAGACATCAGTCTACCAAGCGTAGATCTGGTCTGAATAGCCCTTTCGGTCGTTGAAATGATATGATTTATTGAGTGTTACTTTTTCAGACGGCAGTCTCTGTATTGTATATTTGTCATGACGAAACTAATGAGATTCTCCTTTGTATGTATGGATTTGACACGGCCCGAGTGGAGATGATTTTATTTGTATCCATTTATATATATATTATTATAACTTTAGAATGACTGTTCAGTAGAATGTCTTTATATTTTCTATATCAGCTAGGACTGAGTACAATGTAAAATTACATGATGTCACTCAGCTGAATAAAATATTTTAAAAAAAACCCCCAAAACTCAAAACATACCCAGCTGACAGTAGAGATAGTGAGTAGTTAAAACAATTATTAAATGATGAGTAGTACTGATCTTTTTCCTTTCTCTTTCTCGTGATGAAATGCATCACATAAGTAGTGAAATTCTTGCGAATAAAAACTTTCCAACAACAACAGAAATGTAGCAGACATACCCAGCTGAGGCAAAGTCCCCCCAGGGGTCTGCGGCTCCCGATGTTGCTGCGGATTGTGGTTGCAGCGGGACGGCGGCAGGAGGTGCACTCATGCCCGCCAGGAAGTCAAAGTCACTCAAAGCTTGCGTCGAGGAAGCAGTTTGTGGTTGCGTAGGATTGGCTTGTTCGGGCGGGGTTGTGACGGAGGCAGACGGTCCACGGGGAGGGGCGGGGATCTTTACACCCCCGGGGGGAGGGGGCAGGAGGCCGGGCATCCCTCCTGTGTTGTTACGGGGCCGCGATTTCTTCTTGGGCTCGTCTCCATAGCTGTTCTGAAAACAAGAGGATACATCGAGACTGTAGGCGAGGCTTTTCAGATGTATTTCAGCGATTTGTTTTAGCTATAGTTAATACTAGAAAATTAGGACTGCATACACAATTTATTTTACAGTAATTCATGCCCAAAAAACGAATCTATTACCCTACCAGAATCTCATCATTGAGTATCAATTCAATATTATGCACAAATCAGTAAAAGAAGCCACCTGGTCGGACGCAACAGAAATTTACTAACAACGAATTCCTGCCCATTTACCCAGTTTAATATTTAGATATTATATCAATACAAATTTAATATTCAGATTTCATATAAATCAGCGCTTTTTAACTTTGATTTGCGAGTCATTACATGTAGGGTGGAAGGGTCTTGTGAAGGTATACAGTAAGAACAGACAAGTAATATTACAGCAAATAAATATCTCAGAATTTAAACATGTAATAGGTATGAATTGTGTTGTATTTTCTATTAGGGCAAATCCTGGAAGATCTTACTCTTACAGTCTGAAGTGTTTCTTACTCCCTTGTCTAACTTTTAGGGCAATAAATAATTAAAAAAAACCAAGACACATTGAAAAGTGTCTGGGACCATTTCTAGAGGTGCAACTTACTCCAATATTTATCTTGATTGTCTGGCCCTCCTTGAAACTTAGATCTAGTTTAGGTCCAAAATCCTGGGGTGCCATCTCCTCTTCCTTCTCCTTTTCTTCTCTTTTGACCCATCTGAAAACACAAGGTATTTGTCAAACGTTGATTTAAACTTAGATTAATTTGATGATGATTAAAATATTAAAGCTGCATTCTCAATTATTAAGACAAACACAACTATTACAGGGTCTCCGCCCTTTTGGCCGGAAGAAATTCCAGGCTTTTCAAGTGATTTCCAAGACCCATTTCAGTGATTTCCAAGGCCCATTTCAGCGATTTCCAAGACCCATTTCAGTGATTTCCAAGGCCCATTTCAGTGATTTTACAACCCTAATGATGGAACCAGGGGGTTTGTAGTTATTGTTCATAGACCAATGACGTATTTCACAAGTTTTATATATTACCAAGAGTTATATAGAAGAAATGTTGGTCTTTCTTCGATTAATAAAAATTCTGCAAATCATTAAAGACATGGCCATAACTTTACAATATATTGTCCTTCATATTTCTTATATCTCCCAATAGTTGAGTAAATAAAATAATATGATTTGACAAATACCTCCCTCCTCAAAAAAAACCCACTCTTATTACAATAATCTGAAGAAATGAAATGTATATATTACTTGAAATGATCCTGCATGCTGACTAGTAGATCGAAAGAGTCGGCCCTGTCTGCAAATCCAATACCGATAAATGCATGACGTCCTGAAAAAAAGAAAAAAAGACAACCATCCTTTCATTCCATGTCCTTCATTGGGCGTTTATAAATGTTTCATGAATGGTGATACAAAGAACTCTCAGGTGAATGATAGAAGTGTTACACGACGTCGTTGGAATATGGAGTCAGTTTTGATACCTTAAGCCTTTTAGAAGAGGTCGTCGTTCAAAAAATCAATTAAACTGAATTGAACTAAATTGAAAATTTCTTTATTGATATTTTTTTCAGAAGTACACTTTGAGAGCTACTTCTGGATTATGTCATGGTCTTCCAGTTCTTGTGTTGAAATATTTCAATTTTAGGAGTGAGTGGGTGAGATTGGCAGCCAGGCTGCTTTACGTATTTCCCTTTTATTTATAATATTTCATAATATTCAGAGGTTGATAAGCTACCAAGTCATTGAACTGGTTTAGCCACTAATATTATAGCTAGGTTTATTTATTCGTTGTTTTAAAGAACACTTGTGGAATTATCTTTTGAACTTTTATTGACTACTATTGAGAGGGAGGAGGAGGAATCTGAGATCATTCTGAAGTTTTCACAATTACTGATTTCAATAATTTTTAAAATTTGCAGCCGTGCTTCGCCCTTTCCAGTCAGTCTAGGCTCAGAGTTGTGAGAATCCCGACAAAATGAGAGAAAGCATTTCATTCCAAACCGCAAAACCCCGCCATTAAAATCTCATTGGGACGCCTACCCCAGGGCCAGGAGAGCAATTAGCGCAGTAGGCGTCCAATCACTGACATACCATTCTTATATGAGGTGAAAAGCTGTGAGCCTAGACTACCGGGTATGCAGACGTGCACAAGTCTTTTTTTTGTCAGAAAAAAGAAAGAAAAATAATGTTATGGTCACTACCATGTTAGGGACACTCCCCCTTGACTGTGAAATATCAAAGACAGTCCATGAATGGGGAGAACTAGACCTGCACTAGGGCTCTATAAACAGCAGCAGTCTTAGGGACGAGGGCTAGTGTACCCAGTACGTTTTAGAGTAAAATTAAATGTAAATAGGGGTCCGATGAAAATCAATGTAAATTGAGCCGAGTTCTGTAATAAAAAGAAATTTGAAAAAAAATAAAATAAAATAAATTTACCAGTTGGATCTTGAATTCTGACAACAAAGTAACGGGAGGAATCAAGGACTTGTTCAACGGCTATTCCTGGATATTGGTCAACGGGACACATGGCGAACAACTCTCCTGCAAAGACAATCAATGAGACATATTGCTACTGCTGAATATGAAAATACAAAGATAGAATGTTTCTCATGTTAAGACCAATACGGACATCTTATATGATAAAAATATCTTCTAATCGGAACGAGTATTGATAAAGCTAAGGGTACTTATTTAAAACATTATTTACGCACTTATGCCCCTTTATATTTTCTAATGTCTTGGCCTGAAATCGTAATAATAATAAAAAAAAATAAAATTTATGGGTGAATTCGCCAGAAAATATACAATTCACCAATCACAAATAACCCAAATTTAAGACCGAAATGAGTTACAGTTCAACATAACCGGAGGAATTTCTGATTAAACACAATATCCTGGTGTTTATAATAATTTTTCGGCCATTTTAGCATAATTCAATAAATATCTAGAGCTGCCGATTGTACATTTTGTGACAGGGATATCCATTTTAATAATTCTCGGCATGGCAAGCTATTCATTTATTTGTTGAATATACCTCGAGTCAAGGAAAGCTATTTCAAAAGAAAGGGTGAACTAAGATTAATTGATAAACAAGATCTCTTTGTTGGAATGTTCTGACATTTTTTAACAAAAGAGTAAAATAATATTATAAGCAAATTTTGAGAATGATACTGTCATTGCATTAATGTCTTATGTATAAATGCAGAAATAACATTTCTAAAACAAACAAGTTTCAATACCTGAGTTTCTGTCTTCAAGCTTAAGTTGAAGTTCCTTTGCCTTTGACACGGCTCTGAGCCGGCCCGTCCACGCTGGGTTGTCTAGGTTCCATTCAGCCGCTCTGTAAGGATATACCAGTCACAATAATTATGAGAAAAAAAAATATCTAATTCAATTTAACAACAATATATCATTTATTTGCCCCTACAAGTGTACAAAGGAAACATACATCTGAAAGATGACTTGTAGCTCTTCTAGTATGTTCCTGGACTAGACTACTGAGCAACATTAAAAAATATCAAACTAAAACATGAAACCATTGTTGAAAAACTCAACTTCACAAGCCTCTATGATTTAAACGAAGTCAGAAATTTTATCTAACTAAATCTCCGACGGTTGGCAGCACCCCTCCCAACATACATGTAAAAATGTTAATCAATACTGGTATCACATTCCATCAGACCAAGACTTCTGAGATCAGAGAAGGAATGATACAGGGTGTATTGTATGTGATGTATCACAGGAATTAAGAGGGTATTGAGTCTCAAAAATTTGGATTTGAGATATCATCAGGATACCATTATATTATTCATAATTAGACCTAGGTCAAATATACCTCCGCAAGGCTCAAAGTACCCCTAAAGGCGAAACTAAACTTAGGTCTAATATACCCCCAATATTTGTTAATAATCTAGTACTGATGTATCCCGATTGAAACATTCATTCTTTTAATTATGACAATAAAAGTAATAATAAAACAGTAAACACAAGTAAAAGTTTAACAGCTTTGGATTTTCGCCTCAGGGGCGAAAATGAGGTCGACAGACAGATTGCTTTGCTAATAAGCGTTTTCACCATTTATTTATTCATTTTATTTTTTTAACTTGTTTGCCTGCAAAGACCTGTGGGCAGTGGAGGAAGGATGGTGAAATCAACGAAATCCAACACTTTCTTTTACTTGAACCATATACATGTATAAAACATTATCTTGGCTTATAAATATCACACATAAATCTAACAAAGACCAAATTTCTTCTCATCAGCATTACAATCGTTTGCACCACTACTTGATTTAGTATATCATAGATTTTAAAAAGTTTAAACAATAAGTGGAGCAGCTGTGACACTTCTGATGGTGGTGCGGCGGAGGGTCCTCTAATGAGAGGTGAGATAAGAGATAAGAGAGCAGGGGAAGGATGATTTCATTTTCACAGGGGGTCTGTCTCTCAACGACGACCAATGCCACCTGCAATAATTCAATCCACACATTAAAGCTACTGGTGACTTTAGCCTATTCGTCTAGAAGTCTAATCTTTTTCTTCTGTTATCAATGCAGGAGGAAGACAGTGCCCCTATGCTCAGACCTTTTACTCTCAGGTGAAATCCAACACTTTCTGCTATAATTCAATCCTGACATCAAAGCTACTGCAGAATCAGGTTGAAGTAAATAAAAATAAAATCTTAAACAGGAGAACAGGAGACCTAGTGTTGGAGCATGTAGACTATGTAGACTAAGAGGTAGTCTTTTCTTCATTTTACTTAATACACAGTCAAATCGTTAATAAGCGGCGACGGCGGTGAGGGCAAGGGCGGGCATTAGAGGCAGATAAGAAATTCCATTAAAAATCTCCGGACTTCAAAAGAAGTGCGAAATTCCGGAACCACACTGTTCATTTTTGAAAAGGAAAACATTAATTTAAATTTCCGACAATTAGACCAAAAGGTGGCGGTCTAGCTATATTTAATGCATGGAAATTTATAGGATTATAGGACAATTCATGCCGCTAAAAATAGGGGGGTCTCTTATCTAGAGGAATGTCAATTAGCAACCCGATCTGCCGTAGAAAAGACTTGGGTTTAGCTTTCAGAGTGCCTATAAAAAGGTCTGTCGACCTAATAAATAAATAATAATAATTTAGAACAGTTACACTGGGATTCTCATGATGATCACGTATACGCATGAATGGTATGGTGCCCTGGCCGATTAATGGGAATGGCATTAAGTTCATCGTGTTAAGATGATCCATTTTGTTAACATATATATAGATCTAGCTAGACCACGGACCATGATGATGTTTGTATAACTAAGCCGCTCTAATCTACATTTTGCTCTATGATTCTTTCTTGGACTTGGCTTCGGGCCAGACGTTGCTTTTCCTTTTCATTGCTTTTCGGAATATTCCTATTCATGTTGTTATAAAGCAGACAAATATTATTGGCAACGATCATCAAAGTTACCGTACTCAGGAAGTAACAGGTGCTCACACCTAAAAACACTGTTAATAGTCAGTTTTATACACACTGACTATCAGAAAAGTGTTTTATTTTGGGGTACGCTGTTTATTAGCCTGGAGTATTAGTTTCACTTAATTAGGCGCTGAAACCTCGGAGGATTTGATTTGATTTGAAAAGGTTTTATTCTGCTAATCCCATTAAGATTATGAAATGTCTGGCTGACACAAGTGGGGTATACATAGGTCTTCTATAATTATAACGATTGGCAGGTTTTCATGTCCCTTTGGTGAATTTACATCGTTTGGATACTCCTCAGGCAATACAGATCTTAAATTCTCACAACATTTAATACTATTAATACTTAGTTGTATACGGTAAATTAGATATGGTTTATGAAATAAAATAATAAACGACATGGTTTTACAGTTCTCAGTAGCTATGGATACCAAAGTCAAAGTCTACAAAGAGGAATACAATACCAGAGCTATAGATATAGTTCTGATATCTAGAGATAATACTAAACAATAGATTGTAAAAATGAAATTTTTATTTTATTTTACTTCCAGAGTCTCTACCCTTTTGAGAGCCTAATCAGTTGGTAAGAGGCATCAAAATATAAGGGGGAACATTATTTAGAACTCATAAATAATAACGTTTTGAAATAAAGTTGGTACTTCTGCACAAACTTCTAGTTCTACATGTATGTTATAGTCGTTTCTCTGTCTCCTAAAATTAATACATTTAAAGGATATTCTCTGTCTAACGTTATGTATATCTCCCTAAGGCCTACCACCCGTCCCAAAACAAAGACATTTGTCATAGCAATTGCCCTGATTTGGCATTGATTGAGTCTTATGAGTGACCCTAACCCAAGTCATTGATAAAATGTGTTATTCTTAGTTTTATTCCGTGATTTTTTTAACACAAAATCCGATATTTTACCTATTTTCGATATTGGGGTATAAATAACAGCCCCTCCCTCTGGCCCTTATTCCCACAGCCCACTAAGCACTTCAGCAGTCAAAACAACTACGACGACCACGACTACGAGTGCAGTGTCAGTGGTTTTGGGACCTGTAGGCCTACCATGTAAAATTTGACAGCCTAGTCCAAGACAGAACATCATAAAACTCCGGGCCCAGAGAGCAAGTATTTCCATAACTCTGAATCTGAATACATGTATGTGCCAATACTCTCTTCTACTAGCCCTAGGCCTAGGCTAGGGTTATTGATATTGTAATAGTCGGCAATGCCAGTGCCAGTGTACCAGATGAAGACATATTTCTAACATATATCCAACCCACGAGGTAGTCCAACCCCGAAATATAAAGTATATTATGCAAACGTTAAACAAACCTGTAGCCTCTGTTAGATGAACGGGCTGGAATTTGGTATACAAAGACTTCATTCTTTATACAAATAATTCTCTCGTAATCCTCCATGGCTGCTGGCAGGAAGTGACAACTCCTCCCTCTCCGGCTTTTACCGATGCGTAGTTTCGTATTTTAGAAATAATTATTAAAACAAGTTACAGAGGGATATGCACATATGGAACAGCTATAATAACATTATTACCTGCATTTCAATAATTTGTTTACACTAAAAGGAAAGCGATAGATTTATGAAGAAAGGCATTCATTTTCGTAACTTTTCTGCTTATTGTTCATAGATGGCAGCTCATTGCCTGTCCCACTTTGTGCCTCTGTAGTCCAGCAGGGGACAAAACCTGCAACCAGAAATGGCGAAATTGATATTTTTGAAAGCGTTTTATTCTCAAGATCTCTTTGTATGAATGTTCTCATTTTGGGGGTATCTAAATCTTTAAGTTGTATATATAGGCTTATAAACCAAATTTGAAGAAAGTGTGCGGTAGGTGTGGTAACAGTGTTTCACACCAGAGGGGAGTGGGGTGGGTAGTAGGGTAATGAATTGTCACTTTGGTGAGGGTAGGGGCAGGGGATGGGAGGGGCTAAGGGGACGCCAAGGGCAGGGATAGTTAGAGGGTGAGACCCAATAGAAACCCCAATAGCTTCCCCATATATACCAATGTTATTACCAGAATATACATCTAGTGTTTGGCTAGCAACATAGCTTCTTGTGTTGTGTTATGCTTACTTCATTCACTCTAGATGAACAGCTAGCCCCCTTACTAGTGGGGTGCCTGGAGGGGCAGTCACTTCAAATTCGTGCAAAAGTTTCGTTCTTGGTACCAAATGAAAGCTTAGGGTCTGAATAACAAATTTGGTCCGAGTGGACAACGATCTTTCCACCAGGGGGGCCGTGGGGGGCTATAACAGTAGGGGGCTGACCCCCCTTTCAATAATTTAGTAAAAAATGCTATAACTTTTGAAATAATAGTCTGATTTGAACATAGTTGGTGTCATAGGCTTTGAAATGAAGAGACAAAACCAGAAAAGTTCACATTGTGTACCTAGGGGGACCAGGGGCCCCTTGATTTGGGGGAGAGGCTTATCAAACCTCACAGCTAAGGTGGAAATTTTGAAACTACTAGAATAATTGTAATACTTCTCCAATTTGGACAGAACTGATATCATTTATTCTTTAATGAAGCCAAATGATATATCTGTAAATAATAATTTAGCTAGGGGGACTGTGGGGCCCCTTAATTTGGGAAGGGCTTATCGAACCTCGCTAGCTAAGGTGGAAATATTGAAATTACTAGAACAACTGTAATACTTCTCCAGTTGGAATATCATGTGGTAATAAGTTTTAATGAAGACACAATACCATAGTTGCAAATAATATTATGGTAAAGGAGGTCTGGGTGCTGCCCCCCCCCCCCCCCCCCCCCACCCGCCAGCTTGCCTCCCGAGGCTTGATTCACCATTACAAGCGAAGATGTTCAAAGTGCTAGAACTTAACTAATACTAGTCCTATTTGAACACAACTGGTGGCATTAAATATCTAAAGAGGACAAGATATCATCCATCTGCAAGTAAAAGTAAAGGAGGGGACCATGTACCCTCCATCCCCACCCCCACCCTATAACCAAGGGTGTTGGGTGTGCTCAATCCAGCATTTCAGGTAAGGTGAATATATGTTTATAGGTGGAAATTGTACTATTTGAACATAACTGGTGTCATTGACAATGAAGGGATTAAGCAATATTTGTAAATTCATAAGCTATGGGGCCAGTGAACATATATTTAGAAGGTGGGGGGGTGGGGGGGGGGGGGGGTGAGGGGTTGTATGCCACCTTGACAAAGCAGGTAAGGGAAACATTCATATACCCAGGTTGCGCGGATGCACTTAGGATGCGCAGCCCTTGCATGGCCACGGACTACATCCGGATTCAGGGAAAAGTGCAGCCAGTGTAAGCCAGCCTTGCACATCCGGCTGCACTTTGGCTGCACTTTGGCTCGGCTGCACTTTGGTTGCACTTTGGTTGCACATTCGGCTGCACTTTGGTTGCGCAAGGGTTGCACATCTGGCTGCATATTTTAGTATGCCTAGGGCAGGTAGGGTATTGCGGGTGGGGCTCAGATTACTTGGGTTCAACTTAAATATTTGCTAATTATTATTATGAAAATTATTAGTATAAATTTACTGCTCTACCATTCCCATGAAGGATTGTTTGCCAGGTATGTTCAGTCAGAGTAGCAAACTGAAGGCAACTTTAGATTGAACATCTACAGCCTAGATAGCTTTTAAAGCTACAACAGCATAGGTTGTATCCTTTAATTCATTATTTATCATCAGCACTGGCCCTGCATATTCACAGACCTCTGTGTATGAATCATTTTGATGGTTGATGAGTTTGGACCCTCCCAGCTGACTACCCACAATCATATGTACAGTTATATGGGTGGTTTGATCAGGTTGATTCCCAACATCATACCTATACATTATACATATAAACTCTAGAAGAATATCACTTATGATATTCATAAGTATTTGTTGGACAATATAAATAGTGTATAAATGCCACATTAGTGTATTAGCGGTAGTTTTATTGTTAAAGAAATTATAAATGCAATGCAGTGACCTTTCACGCCACCTAGTGAAAAACAAGTACGGCCACCTGGTGAGAACAAGTCGCACATGTATTGTACCATATAGTACCATAATCCTCAGTAACCTCGCCAGGAGCATGTTCAGCCATGCTATACCTTATTATTCTCCAGCAAAAGAAATAAATGATTATCTTTGGTAAATACTCCATCATATTAAATATTCTTTTAAATGCACACTCTTTAGGGATAGGGGTCCGTGAGCCCAACATACCAGGCGTCGGCCGGGCTGCGCGTCAACGAAGTCCAAACCCCGTAGCATAATAAATACTCATTGGATCGGATCATGAGATACACGAGACGAATCGCCATGATGTTTCCATCACATGGACATTTTAATTTCTCAAATCGGTTGAGATTTGGCGACACAGCACCCCATAACGTAACGCTATGTTTATTTGAGCCAGTCACAGGCTAAACGCTGAAATCATTCGCCGCACAGTGGTACGCCCGTTCGCGTTGCTACTTTATATAGATCTACAGAAAGCTGAGGAAATAAGGAATCCCTATGACAGCCCTCTCGCGCGGGAACATGTAGTGCGGCTGTACAAAAAAGCTAGCGCAGCCGCCGGGCTCCCTAGACCAGCGATAGGTGTTAAAGCTAAAGACTACCGTCCTTGTGCGAGGCTCGTACAGCTGGGCAGCAGACGTAGTATTCCGGCACCTTTCCCGCGTCCGACGGCAGGTGCCGTGTGACTCGGGTAGCACCTTTGTCATGTAAAATAGTTCATGATCTGATTGTAAATGCTGTGTCAGTATAGGCTATATGATTCACATTGAATTCAATTGAAAAATTGATTATTTGTCAGGGAAATGGGTGAAATTTCCAGAAAATGCACAATTCACATTCAGAAACCCTCCCAAAAACCTGACAGCATGTTGGTACAAAGTTAGAAAAATTATAGTTGTTTTCTGAAATACTTTTTTTATTTGTGGGTCGCTGCTCTTGATAGAAACTTCCTGGCCCCTGTTGGCCTGTAGAAGCTGTTCTGGTATAAGGCTGATTTGGGGTTATTGATTTTTAAATTTCTTCTGTTGGCTGGCTGAAATCTATTTAGCCATTTTCTGTTGTCTACATTAGATTTTGTTTAAACTGGGTAATGGGCACTTTCAAGGATATGCACTTCCCTCCTTACATCATTTGGTAGGATTCATAACTGGGCTACCTCATAGACAAAGAGATATTTACCACATTGTAGTGATATAGCAATATAAATATATTTGACTCATAGGATGGGATATTTGACTCAGAGAGATGAGGAAGGGGAAGAGTAGAGCAAGCAGTAGAAGAGATGAGAAAGGGGATGAGTAGAGCAAAAAATAGTCGAGATGAGGAAGGGGACGAGTAGAGCAAACAGTAGTAGAGATGAGGAAGGAGACAAGTAGAGCAAACAGTAGTAGAGATATAGGACAACTAATTAATAATATTATGTTTGTGAAGGTTTTTTTTATTTATGCAACAGGTTTCATCATTAGCACCCAGTTACACTCTGGCTATGCGGATTTTTTGTTCTGTTTAATTGCTTTACTTTTGCACTTTGGCAATCATTACAATAATTATAAGAAAATAATGCTTACTCTACTCTTCAATTATCAGATTATGACTGAAATAAGCTCATCTGATATTCAATTGTTTCAATTTTATTCAAAAAGATTATCAGAATTATTAGAGAGAATGAATCATGAATCAAGAAAGGATGACTCAAGAAAGGATTAGGAAAGAAGGGCTACAGAACAGGGGACGGAGGGGGAGACAAGGGTAGGGGATAGAGAGAACAAAACCGACACAGAACAATAAAACAAATGGAAGGAACAGAGTGGCAAAGTACTACCAAGTACATAAAATCTAATTTGTTTCTTGTGTATGCATGTTAGCTCTGTAGCAACCCAGGGGCTGTTAACCCAATTATAATGAAATATTTGAAAGAAAATTATAAAACATAGAGACAAGGATAAAGTTGAAGGAGGGCTGAGCAGTTGGGGTGGGGAAACAATTAAAAATTGAAATAAATTATCATTCTTAATTTAAATATTAAATACCTAGGTTTATAAATAATTACTTTACTGAGCTGTCAGGTAGTGGAGACCCCTGTCTGTAAATTTAATTCAGTCCCCACAGCTAGACTTCCTCATAGCTGGTATTCTATGGGTTAATTATATGCTATACCCTATGCGTATTGGATATAAGCAACTGATTCCCATGATGACTAATCATGTAATAGTAAATTTAGTTCACATCCTCATTATAAGCTAAAGGGCACCACTGATATTAAATTTTGACTACATGTAGAGATGGATTACATTACTCTGTAGTGCCCTTTCCCCCCCCCCCCCACCCACTCATATGAAAAACTGCCCCCCACCCCCTGGTGAACAATACATATCAATATTATTCAGTCTCCTAATTTCAAACTTAATGACACCAGTTGTGTTCAAGTCAGACACTTATTCCAAAAGTTATAAAACTTTGAACATTTCTGCCTCATCTGTAATAATGGGTTATGTCCCCCATCACCTGTAAGTAGGGAATCCAGATCCCCCTATCATAATTATTATTTACAAATATATTATTTGGCTTCATTAAAGAATAAATGATATGAGTTCTGTCCAAATTGGAGAAGTATTACAATTATTCTAGTAATTTCAATATTTCCACCTTAGGTGTGAGGTTTGATAAGCCTCTCCCCCAAATCAAGGGGCCCCTGGTCCCCCTAGGTACACAATGTGAACTTTTCTGGTTTTGTCTCTTCATTTCAAAGCCTATGACACCAACTATGTTCAAATCAGACTATTATTTCAAAAGTTATAGCATTTTTTACTAAATTATTGAAAGGGGGGTCAGTCCCCTACTGTTATAGCCCCCCACGGCCCCCCTGGTGGGAAGATCGTTGTCCACTCGGACCAAATTTGTTATTCAGACCCTAAGCTTTCATTTGGTACCAAGAACGAAACTTTTGCACGAATTTGAAGTGAAAATCAACTTTTGCATTGGCCAGGAACCCCACTATATACCGCTATTCCGCTAGGAATAGCCTCGCTATGTTTCTCAAATCACGTGACCGGGGCACTGACCGAAGGGAGAAACGACGTATATACAGAAACTGCCCATCATCGACCTGTTTTCATGCTTTATTTTTTTCCAGAACTTTCTAACCAATCCCAGATGCTAGCTTGACATGAGTGGAGCAAGGTTCAAATGGAAAAATGTTGCATTTAATGAATAATTAAAAAGTTATCGCTAACCGCATATTCGAATCGAGGGCTGTCAACAATGGCCGCCATAACAAAATAGATGGAAGAAAGAGCCACTACGACTCTAAGCCAATCAGATCATGCGGATCGGTCACATGACTATGGGGACAATGACGTCATATATAGCGGCAGGTCGGGGAAGCCCTCCGATCAGAAAAACAAAGCTGACATAGCCTGTTGTAGGTAGAAAATCTGGGATTATCATTTATTCCATTAAAAAGGTAATGAAATATAGATTCTTCTGCTAAAATCTTAGTGTCTGCTGGTCGTTGGGTTGATGTAACCCATATGAACTGAGCAGACAAACTCAAAGCAAAATGTCTGAACGAGAACGGGACTCGGTAGCCATGCCGTAACTGGCGTGACCAAGCAGCTAAAAATAGTTTAGTAATCGGGATTCCCGGGCGGTTTGGGAGGGTCGTTTTCGCGACAATGCTTCATTTGTATATATAAAAACAATATTAGGCAGTCAGAAATATAACCAAACTATTAGAACAATCCAATTCAAGGCGGTACACTTTTCTGGACATCTACCGTACCATAGAAACATATACTATCTATAACATGGACTCTAAGATAGCCATGCTGAACCACTTTTATATTGTGGAACACTTCTTGAATAGTGAATAACCCCTCAATCGAGACACACTGAGGAGGCTCACCATTACACACAATATATACTTGATTATCATGATCTACATGGACATCACAGAGATCTACAGGGAAGACCCTAGACCTAGGAATGATCTACAGAGGCCAGTGATCTACAATGCTAATATAATGCCCCCCTCACACTATACGACAAACGACGAGTCGGGGGGTCTAAGACAGATTTTTCCGTCAGGAGGAGCCGTCGGGAGCAGTTCTAGCAAAACAAAACAAAACAAAACAGCAGATTCAAATGTTGAATCGGGTCGTACAGTGTGAGCGCCCGTCGGGAGGCCTATACGACTCAATTTCAGTGAGTTGGGGGGCTTACGACTCAGAAAAAAGTAAAAGAACAAGCTGCACTAGCCGTTACAACCATTGTTGTAATGGTTATGACGTCAAAAAATACTCTTTTCTAGTCGCCGTGCTCCCGACTCCCGTCGTCTAGTGCGAGCCTTCAAACTTCAGTCTTTAGACCCCTGACTGTCGTATGTCGGATAGTGTGAGGGGGCCATAACACCTAGCTATTGATATCTCCCTATACCCGAATCACCACCAATCATAAGAACCCATAAGATCGCTTCGTAACATATATGCTATAGGCCTATATATCCTTGTGTTTCTCAGGTCATCCTTTGGATGTTTGGAGTAGCCTTAAATTGCTAATTCTATGGCCTATGCCTTTTGGCTAGGTTATTAAATTGTAACTACCGGTATGCTATATGGCTCTGACACAGAGAGGGTCGTCTGGAAGGCTAATATTTAGGTACCAGGAGAAAGTGATTCAATTGCTCTATACTCCCATAATGTAAACGGCCTAAACGACGCAACAATACCATTTCCGAGGGTTTTATTCATTGGATTCAAACTTTGTTGTCAGGGTCAACAGCTGTTTTTGCGAATAATGGCTTTACCTCTCAGTAGTTTGACATAAAAAGAGGAGTGAAGCAGGGGGACCCAATTTTGTCCTCCCTGTTCACAATCGTAGTTGAGAAAATGGCCCAAATAATTAGAAATTGTGATGAAATAGAAGGTATTATGGTATGTTGGGAAGCGGCTTTTTAATTGTTCATTAAACCAAATAGTTTTCCATTTGAAAGTTGCTCCACATAACCCAAGCTAGCTTCTGAGATCGGTTAGAAAGTTCCAGCCTAGGAAAAAGTATGAAAACCGGTCGATCACAGGGGGTCCGGGTACTATATATATACCGTTCTTCCCTCTGGCAAGGGCACTGGTCAAGTGTCTCAATAAACATAGCAAAGCTATTCCTAGTGGAATCGCAGTAGGTGCCGTTTGTCCAGAAATTTTACCCGTGAGTATTTTTGGGTGGTGTTACTTACTGATTTTTTCTGTTTTTGAGAGTTGGGGTTTCTTATTTCAAGGAAAATCGACCCATCCACCCACCCTAGGTCTCTCTATCCCTCCTACCTACAATATCCATTTGATTTAGTGTTAAATAACGTAGACGTACACACCACAACGTGCTGTGTACGCTACGCTACCCACCCTATAAATACATGTCAACATGGCTGTTATGTAATGATGCCAGTGGCTAGTCCCTAGTACTGTGTGGGGTGGTTGAAGCTATGTAAACATGGTGGGAGTGAGTGACCACAGGTAGAGGGTGCATGAATGTTTTCAAAACAACATTGGTAGACCATGAATGCAGTAGTTTTTCCAGACAAAAGAGTAGCTAACTAAGTCAAGTTTCTCAAGTTTCTCAAGTTTGGGATAACAACCAATTTTAGGCCATAAGGACGGGTCGTTTAAATATGGGGAGAGGACGCTGATTCAGGGGGCGACAGGAAGAATTTCTGATGTGGGATTCCACCCTCATAGAGGGCGGGTCAGTCGCGCCTCGTCAAGACTAGAGAAAGAGTTGATACCCTAATTTTGAATTTTGTATGGAACAACAAAAAAAAACATAGCATTAGTGCAGAATTTCTTTCACAAAAAACAGAAATGGGAGGCATGGGCCTCAGATTAATGGAAGATTTTTTACGAAGTTAACTGAATTATGTGCGTACAGAGAATGCTTTTTTCCACTTTAGGGTCCTGGTTTTCAGTTATTGAGCAAGACATGGGCAGATCTATAGAGGAAATATTTCTTTGTCGAAATAAGCCAAGAAAGCATTTGAATGGCTTTTATAGAGAATTGTTCAAATATTGGAATAGGTGTTTCTACAATAGAATGCCCTAATCGATTAGTCAGATAAGAAGGAAAAGGTTATGGTTAAATAATAACATAAGGCAAGGGAAAAAAATGTTAGAATGGCCTAAATGGAAAGGAAAAGGTGTAGTTCTTGTTGGTGATATCATTAACGAAGAGGGCAAACTCATGACTACAAGATAAATCAGTACAGGTTACAATATTGAGGCTATAGCTTCAAGGAAAGGCTCGAATTAGGTAGGGCTTTGCCCAGGGAGTGGCTCAGTCTGTGTAGAGCCAGTATAGTCTAGTCAGTTATGGCAAAAATGGTGATTTTGGTGACAAAAGTGCCAAAATTTGACAGCAGGTAGAAATCACGTAGGGTTTTCATTTTGATAGGGTGCCCATTCTGAAATATGAATATGGTTGCCATGGTAACCGTTTATATCACAAAATTTGGTATTTTTGTCAAATACAGCTACTGAAAGCTTAATTGACTATAACTTGTTGTCTATTCTTGTGATTCCTTAGCAATTTTCAGGAATGGGAAAGCCCTCAGAGACCATTTCCTCAAATTATATATATGAATTTGACCTTGGCCAAGGTCAAAGTTACAAGGCCAAGGTCAAACCTGTGAAAATGTGTTAGATTTTAGCATAGACCTCACTATACTTTTATTTTCTCTTGCTGTATGGGACCAAATGACATTTTTGTTTACAACTTTTTGTTCACTCTATGGGAGCAGATGACATGCTCCATAATGAAACTTTATGTCATGACCTTACCACTCATTAACTTTATTGCCCAATTGGAATCACCGTTGCCATGGTAACTGTTGACAAACATTTATCACCTCCTCCCAGAAATACAGGTTTTGAACATTAAGAGCCATTAAAACTGTATTTATATGTTATTGTCCCTTCCAATTGATCCACATCCATGGAAAACAAAGTCAAGCTTGTAGGGTTGCTTATCCGTCTAGGGGTAGCAACCAGAGCTAATCCTTGGTAGAAGAAACATGATCTGCACATATTTCTATTAGATTTAGTTGTACCTTGTTTGTTTATATACCGATTTTATATACCAAATGTTTGGCAGTAAGGCTTGTCATACTAGAGCAAAGTTGTTATAGATTAATATTCCTTTAAATAAGTAAAACTAATTCCTAAGTAATACATTATTGATACTATAATCTTTATTACAATATTCAAAATTTTGGTACTATTCTTTTTCAGGGTTTTTTGATAAAGTTTTCAGAGTACGAAATTAACTTTTTTCTTTACCTGCCAACATGGCGGGTGAAATAAGAGAAATTTACCAGCCCGCAAATTACCCTAAATTAAAGAAGTTTGAATTATGAAATATAACAATAAACATAGCTTCAGTAAAATAGCTATGATTTGGCAAGGATGACCCTCCCTGCATTAGACGATAGAACTAGTGTGCCTATAGCTCTTTAGTCTTGAATTGTTGGGGGTTTGTTGTGTGCGTGTGGAGTACGTGTTTGTTCTGCGCTGCTGAACATGATGCATGTAGAGTAATATCGTATAATAACAGTGTGAAGAACTACTGCAAAGGAAAAGGGGTACCTACACCCTTCATTGGTTCGTTGATCCACCCACACAGATCTTCACGAAAACATAAAACCACAAAACGAATGTATTACTCAAACCACTACCATCTCCTAGCCCGAGACAAGTGCCACTTCACCCCTGAATTACAGTTGAAGGTTGCGGCTGAAGTCGCGGCAGCATATAGGAAAATATAATAATATATGACTGGTATGGTATTTTACCCTAGGTTCTTTCAAGTAGAGACAGGAGCTCACATGAACCCAACTTTGAAAGGAAGACTATGGGTGAAATGATCAATTTAAGAGTTTCACGGTGCTTAAAATAACTGAATTCAGCATGATATGAGTTTTATCCTCTAGGAATTTAAAATAGTAAAACATAGTGGGATTCGGTTCAATATTCTATATAATAGCTAAGAATCGAATGACTGAAAGGTTGAATATAATATGAAGTATAATGTTGTATGTTTCTCACTGAATTTCTCATACTGGATTCGATCCTTCCAAACAAAAATGGAAAGATATTTTGACAAAGTATTTTAGAATATTACATAAATTAAATACTAATGATAATATTAGAGGTAAAGGAGTAAAGGGTAATTTGCCCTTATGGTGAGGAATCTGGGCACGGTTGGGTCTCCAAGTTTGAGACAGGAGCTCACACGAACACAACATCAAGGTGGTTACCCAACTGGATTCTAGATTCCTTGATTTCTTGGTAACATACTGTGAGATGATAACATATCAATGTATCAATATTGATGTATTGATGTATTGATTTAACTATAATACCAAAGAGTATAGTTGAATCAAAGTATAACAGAGATCCTTCCATGTTTATTCCCCCCAAAAAGTGTACCTTGAACAGTAGTGGCTTATACTATATCTTATTACAGAAACCATAATCTGTATTAGGCCATGTTATTGTTATTTA
Source organism: Sthenelais limicola (assembly GCA_942159475.1). Taxonomy (NCBI): domain Eukaryota; kingdom Metazoa; phylum Annelida; class Polychaeta; order Phyllodocida; family Sigalionidae; genus Sthenelais; species Sthenelais limicola. Next base: position 28,239,111 of record OW804097.1, on the reverse strand, counting down.
ATCGTTCGAGTTGGGCTTTCCCAATATGTTTAGGGGCCCGAATGTTTAGCCATGTCAAGTACCAAATTTTCTTGATCAGATTTAAAATCAGGGTTAATTTAACCATTGAGTCACCAAGTGGAGGTGATCATTTGTCGATCCTTGATAATGGCTAAGAAAAGTGTAAACCTGAAAGTGGAAGCCTTTAATAAATTGAAAGGCTTAAAATTTGTCTCCTGGAATGTAAGGAGCCTTGTACAGAATTTTGACCAGGTTAGTCAATTTGTCAGTGAAGCTAGGCCACAGATTCTTTCTATCCAGGAATCCTGGCTAACAAAAAAGTTACGGTACAGATAAAGTAACGATTCAAGGTTATAGTTCGTTACGGTACGACAGAATTAAGAAAAGAAGAGGTGGAGGACTTATCTCTTATATACACAACTCGCTTGATATATTAGATAATTACAATCACCTTGACACCTCTAATGAACACTTAGAGGTGCAGGTTTTCGGTATTAGAAAGAAATACGTAAAAGAAAAGATATGCCTTAACAATTACCGCCCCCCATCAGGGGGCTTGACCCAAGCTTTGGACCAGTTAGACAATATATTGAAGGAGATAGATAGTAGTAAAGAAATAATTATAATGGGAGATATAAATAAATATAACTTACAGCAGATTATAAAAACTCACACAAGGATTAGTAGATCATCAAATTCCACGATTGATCATATATAGGCCTACACTAATGGGAAGTGGGTTAATACTAATGGGTCGATAGAATTAAATGTCAATGATCATCTGCCGATCTTTTTACAAATTAAGAAAGACAGAAATGTTTACACTACAGAAACATTTGAAGCTAGAGATACGAAAGCGCTCGATGCTGGGATTCTTAAGGAAATACTTGTTAATCTAAACTGGGAGACCCTTTATAATTCTGTTGATGTAAACGTGGCTTGGAATGTTATTCTGGATAATATTACAACATATGTCGACAGGATGTGTCCGGTTAGAAGCTTTAAGAGAGTCAGGATAACCCCCGGCTGGTACGACGATACTGTAATTAAGGCAAGCAAAGAGAGAGATAAAGCATTTAGGCATGCTAAGAAGACAAACAATGATGAGGATTGGAAAAAGGCTAGGTTTCTTAGGGGAAAGGTAAATGCTGAAATTAGGCTAGCAAAAGATAATTATATACGAAATCAAATTAGGGATAAACAAAATGACCCCCATAAATTCTGGGAAGTTTTAAAGCCTCTCATCTCATCGAATAATAAATCCTCAAAAGAGGAAATAAAAATCATGTCGAAAGATGGGGAATGTTTAAGAGGAAAAGGTGCCGCTGAAGCCATTAATGACTTCTTTGTCGGTATTGGACCTGAACTGGCAGGTAAAATTATTGAAGATGATGAGATGGAAAAGGAAAGGGAGAAAATTTTTAATGAAAATGTTTCTGAAGTCAAATTCCAATTTAGGGAAATTACGGAAGTAGATATTGAGCTAGCCATTGGTAAAATCAGCATACACAAAGCATCTGGAGTCCATCTTATGCAAACAAAAATCCTTAAACATTGTCTTCTAGCACTGAAGAGTCAGCTAGTATTTCTGTTCAACCTTACGATAAGTCAGTGTGACATCCCGAGAGATTTTAAACAAGCGAACGTTACGCCTTTGTTTAAAGAAGGTGATAAGGGATCACCCGGTAATTATAGACCGATTTCTTGCATCAAGCTGCCAGCGAAACTCCTAGAGATCTGTGTCCAAAGACAAGTATCAAAACATCTTGAAGATAATCTACTATTATGTGAATGTCAGTTTGGCTTTAGGGGGGGGGGGAAAATCGATTAACAATGCTTTGGATAATTTACTAAAACGAATATATAAAAATTTAAACGAAAGGAAAGCTACTGATTTAATATTTTTAGACTTTAAGAAAGCTTTTGACACGGTAGATCATAATATTTTATTGTCGAAATTAAAGAAATTTGGAATTGAAGGAAAAGCTCATTCTTGGTTTGAAAACTACCTTTTTGATAGAACACAGAGAGTATTGGTCGGTAATACCCTCTCCTCCCTAAAGCCGGTGACATGTGGAGTACCGCAGGGCACAAGTTTAGGGCCCATGCTGTTTATCATTTATATAAATGACCTGTATAGAGTAGTGGAAAATTGTAATATTCAGTTATTTGCCGACGACACGGTGTTATATAAAGAAAGGCAACTTGGTAAAGGAGATAACTTACAGTTACAGAATGATCTTAATAATATTGTAAGATGGTGCGCAGTTAATAGAATATCACTCAATATAAAAAAATGTAAGAACTTAACAATAAGGTCCAAGAGTGACCCCAACAATATTGTTCATTATTCCATAGGAGGGCAAAGACTTCGTCTCCGAATACAAATTTCTCGGGATGGAGATTGACGATAGAGTTAACTATAAGTACTTTCTTAGAAAGAAAATCTTTACAGTAAGATCTAAAATTCACTCATTGTCGAAAATATATAATTCATGTGACAAAAACACACTCTTGTTACTGTACAAAACGATGATACTACCAATCATCGATTATGGTGACTTGTTTTATCGATCGTCGACACTGGTCCAACTGAAAAAACTTCAAACATTACAGAATTCAGCTTTTAAAATTATTTTGAAATTGCCGAAGTTGACCAGTACCAGAGAGGTTCACAAATCGTTAAACTTGCCCTCTCTCTCGACTAGAAGGGATAGCCACTTACTTGATTTGGCTTTTCTTAGATCGAGAAACGAAGATAACGTAGATAAAAGAAAAATAAGTTTAAGGAGTTTAGCGAAAGGCAAGGAATTGGTTGTTCCGACACCAAAAAACGACATTTTTAAAAAGTCGTATGTATATTCATTGACAAGTTTGAGGAACAATCTACCTGATAATATTCAGGAAACCAAAACAAGAATGCAGTTTCGACAATATTTGAAGACAACTTATCTGTGTGATTTTGACGAATATTTGTCTGATGAATAAATTGAGTTTTGCTCAACAGATCATTGAGAAAATGATCTGCCATCAAATAAAAGGCACATAAGACCTTATGTAAAATCGATACAACGATACTTCTGAACCAATGTAATTACATTGTTCTTTATTTTCATGATACTGTATCTGCTTATATGTAACCTTTAGTCATTGTTGAATGTATAAACTGTTATGTAGTTATTAGAATTGATCTCATATGATGATAACTAGTTACTCACTGGAGCCATGCATAATGCTTAGTAATGATTAGAGATAGAAGGGTGACTTCAATTGAACTCAAGCCGACTGGACATTGACTCTGAACATTGAACTATGAACAATATAACCAAAATGTCGGATTATCCTAAAATTATCAATTTATCAATGTAGATTTCTCAACACCCTTATAAATATAAATATTGTAGATTGGTATGTAAGGGCTGGCTCTTGTTTATTGTGTTTAACTCTACATCGGTTTTGAACAAGACAGATTAATGTAAAATTTAATAACCAGTAATGTGAAACAGGTATTAACGATTGGGATACCCCAGGAAGACCTTAACTGCGAGAGGCTGGCGTCCCTTTCTGAAACATGTAATTGTCTTATCAGAATAAAAATATGATATATATATATATGTTCGTTCTGCGCTGGTGAACACTGAGTGGGAATGAGCGTGATCCCAACAAATCGAGACTACAAAAATTAGAGCCTGCGGTTGTGTTGCTTCTTGCTGTCTGCGTGCCCGGGATCCCTCAGTGTAAACGCCTTGGGATCCCTGGCCACGCAGACAGCGAGAAGCAACACAACCTTAGGCACTAATCGTTCAATGCTGACACCTACCAGTCACGTGGAACATCGATGACGTCACAGGTCGCTTGGCACGTGCTCAGATGGCTACTCACCCTTGCCGCGATTGGCCTCAACAATGGCAGCGCTTAAACACCTCCGACTTGTTTGATTTATTAGGTTGGAAGCTATAACTTTGTAGATTGTTTCAAAATATTTCCCGAATGCATCAAACACCAAATAAAATCTTTACACTTGACCTTTACAATTGAATTCCAAATCTATTAGTAAATTATTAGTTTCAAAATTATTATTTGTGTAAAAAAAATAGTCCAGGAGAAGTCGTTGTAAATAGGGCCTAGAAATCCCCAATCCACTAAAAAAAATGTAAAACAAAATTAAAAATATAGGCCTACTATTACTCGGGCCTAGTAGGCATTTTCATTATTTCCAGCCTAAGTAACACTGGTTCATTAGCATTGTAGTTTTAAACTTTAACATCTTCATTTGGTTACATATGGACTGATTCTAAAACTAATAGGCCTACTAACTTTAGGATAAGCCAAAACTGTATATTTTGGTATCACTTGTTGCCATCAATCTTTTTGATATTTTAATAGGATCCCACAGCCTATTCTTATAGATTAATATAACTGAAATATTACAGTGTTATAATATGAGTAACATAAAGGAAAGAAAGTGTTAAAAAGTTGATGAAGGAATTTATTCCTTGAACACATCTATCACCTATTTTATCAATCTATAGACATATACATATGTGCTATAATAACACAAAACACGTCCTAGCCTACGTCCTGCACTGTTCTCAGTTACTGCATTGCATTGGAACATCACATGCCGAGTTACCACACTGCATCCCCTAGCTTCCCCTGCCGCGCTACCCACTGTACCAGCCATAATATGGATAAGATTTTCAGAAAATGTACAATTCAACTTCGCCAATCTTGTCACATAACCAGAATTTCAGAAGAAAAAAAGTTCAAAATGCAGTTCAACCTAAGTAAACAGATTGCTAGAATCACTACAATGCCGAATATACTCGAATTAACATAGTAGGGCCTATTGACCAAATTGCAGCCTAATTTAGCAGATATTACTAAATGTGTACAGCTGCCAATTGTACATTTTCTGAAAATCTGACACATATACCGGTACTTGCCCGGGAGCGTGACTATAGACTAGGGATTGCAGTAACAAAAAATCGTCATGCACTATTTGGCAGACTATAAGGACCTCATACACTGTTTATTTCCAGATATAACATAATACAAAAATAGCGATAATTCTGGAAATGGGTACCCCTTTCTATGATGGTCTTAGCTCTTCCTTCATGCGCTCTTTCAAATGCAAGTTGGCTAATTCGGAGAGATCTTGTGAATAAATCACTTTGAATAATATCAATTTTGCGACTTGTGACTCATTTCCTTTAAATATATATCAGATATTTCAAATGAATACAGGCTTAATACAATGGACTGATTGGGTTTTGGTCATGAATACCAACCAATTTTGAATGCGGGACCGCGATTACGAATGTGTAGTCAAAGGCAAATGACGGATTCAATAGAACTAATACAATATTTATTGAGAAATCAAACAAGAATATTTGAACACAGTCTATACTAGGTCCAAACTCTCAGATCAGAAAGAATGGTATGTCAGTGATTAGACGCCTACTTCGCTAATCAGTTTCTTGGCCTAGGACTAGGCATTCTAGTGGGATTATAATGACATTTTGACATTTTGCGGTCTTAATGGAATTATAATGGCACTTTGGGGTTTCGGGCGAGAGGCTTTCCCTCCATTTGAAGAGACCTCTCATCTTTGGGCCTAGACTGAACAAACAAGATATATATTATGTAGAAAATCCCTTCGCAATGATGATTAAAGAATGAGTGAAAGTTTTATAAGAACTATTCAATTAAAGCTTGGTGAATCATTGTTCAAAAAAAGGTGGGGCGTGGTGGTGTCATTTAAACCTAGGTGGGGGGTCATTTGAACCCAGGTCCAAATTACCGAGAGCATTTGTTCAGTCTAACCTCACAGCTTCTCAGATCAGATACTAATCAGAATGGTATGAACAATTTAAGAGAATTGAAGGTGATTGGTCACCTACTGCACTAATGAATTCCCCGCCCCAAATTTGAATAAGCGTTCTAATGGGATTCTAACGACATTTTGCTATTTGGAGCGAGAGGCTTTCCCTCAGTTTGCAGGGACTCTCTCTACTCTGAGCTAAGACTGCTTGATCAGATTGGAGGTCGGGGTTTGGGGGTGCATGGGCAGGGGCGGATCTAGGGTATACTCTATTTCTGTGGTTGTAACAAGCTATTTCTGTGGTTGTAACAAAGACGATTTTGCTATTTATAAATAACACACACCCGCAATCCCTGTAACTAAACGTGGAAATATATACGTATATCTAAACTCCAGAACCGTCGGTCACTGTAACACTGGAATCGACAAGTGTAAGTCATATTTATTTATCTATTATCCATTATTCCAGTTGCCCAGGTTCTTCTAATGCGCCCAGTTTACACCGGATGATAATCAAAGAGTATATAGATACATAGTGACATTTCATTTTGGAATTACACTTAGTTGTAACAGTAGTCGAATAGCGTAATAGTTGGATATTTGATCATGATGTCAGGTATAATGACCAACGACTTGGGGGAGTCACTAACAAGGAGTGTGGCCGAAGAGAAAATAAGTATAGAATACAGACAGAACTATACAAGGCAGGTATAGCAGATATTCAAACATCATGAATTAATTATTATATTAATTCGGGTTTGGGTTTGGGTCGGTAACACATAGGCACATTGACACTTGAATAAGATAAAATAAGATAAGATGAGATAAGGTACTACTTTATTTATCCAACTCACACAGTACATTAGTGCGACCCAACCAATGACAGGTAATTATAAGCATTAATCAATAGAGAGGTAGGCTCCATACACGTAGGAGCTATGGTGAAGGTATAGCATATGGCCTTTAATAATTAAAATTTTAGGTAGATAAATATATTATGACACAATGAGGTATAACAACACTTCTAGATAAGATCCAGTTCTCCCAGATCGTTATGTTACGTTAAGGGAGACCCTGATTGATTTGAAAGGTTGGAGGTTGGAGCGAAGACTGTAGTAGGCTATATATTGGTGAAGTCGTCAGATAATGTACAATTGGCAGCTCTACACTTTAAAAAATCCTGCAAAATTTGGCCGATACATGATGAATACCGGGTATAGCTGAATATAGCTGGTATTGTGTTGATGTGAAGATTGGTGAAGGTGAATTGTACATTTTCGACGATCTGACCATATTCTTCCAAACCATTATGTCATACTCATAATTCCATGAGTAAATGTTCTAAATATGATTATATAAGGTTACGCAACATGACGTAAATCAGTATTAAATATGAATTTATTATAAACCTTATGAATATTTCATGTACTAAACATGACAGGTATTTCCTCCGAGAAATAATCGCTGAGAGTTTATGTACCAGACATAATAATTGTGTAATGTTTCACATGTTGCATAGCATATAACCCCATGTTTCGAGAATAAAAGTTTACTTCTCAGATTATTCTGATTCTTACATAACTGTCCAGCTTATTATTATTCATATGTATATCGGTAACCGGCCGATATGAACTAGCTCTACCAGATTCCAAGAGAATCACATATATATTAACACCTTCCACATAATGTATATGTTTATTTTTATTTTTGAAAAGAGTTTGCAATATATCTAGGTGGACAACTACTAGTGAAGTATCTAAATATACTCTATATAAATTGGCAACTCTACACATTTAGGAAATTTTGCTAAATTAGGTTGAAAAAATGATGAGTACCGGATATATCTGGATATATTGGGTATCTTGTTGATTTAAAGTATTTGTTTTGCTGTGTTAAGGGCCAAGTCCACTAAGCCAATTCTCATGCGATTTTGGGCCACAGAGGACTCTTTTACGCTAAATTCTGTGAAAATCGCATGAGAATCGGAACATAGACATAATAATTATACGATATTATCCACAGGTATGGACTAGGTTCTCTCCAGTTCTGATTATTGAATTATCTGATACTCCATAATTAAATTATCCATTCTTTAATCAAGATCTACAGCAGGAAACAATTGTAGGCACACATAATTACTTGTAATATGTATGATGAATCTATCAAACATTAAAAACTAAATCATATGCATTTATAAATGAATTATGAATGTCCCTATGTGTGCAGAAAGCCAATCATATAGTGGTTTTTGAAAAACCTATGACCTCACCTCACAGCATACCAAATTTTGAAAAGGTATCACAATTTGTATGATTCATGGCTTTTCTGACATATTCCTCCCCAATAAGGAAAATTACTTCATAAAAAATTCCTCAACTTATAAGAAAGATAGTATTATATGCGGATATAGTGCTAACAGAAGCTAAGTTATGAGATTTTTGTTTTCTGGGGTGGCTATTTTGGATTTTGACCTTGAAAATGACCTTGAATCAGAAAAAGATGTCAGAAATAGGTTCCTCACACCTCAAAACATAGACACCTTATACATAGTATAATACTTGAAAATAGGACGAGTAGAAGCCAAGATAAGATGAATGTGGTGTCTTGTGTTGGCCATTTTGTTTTTCGCAGCTACCAGCTACCAGGTGTGTGGGCCAACTTGCAGCCATTGGTTTTTGAAAATCTCATGGGTTGACCTACCAGCTTGCCAAATTTGAAAAAGGTATCATAATTTGTACAATTCATGCAGGTTCCTCCCCCCCCTTATGTAGTATAGTAGAAATGCAGTGTACATCAAAAACATCATTAGGAAACCAATAAATATGTGAAATATGTTACTCCTTCTCTGTTGCCATGGTAACATCAGCAATAATAAACATTAACTGATAAATATGGATTAGAAGGCTCGAGCATGCTGTTATGATTTACAAACATGCTTATTGGTAATATTGCATTCATCAATTAACAAGTATTAAGTAAACAGTTAGTTTATTAACTATTGATCTATTCAACTACAGTTAGCATGAACTTAATGTAACTACTTGGCGTTTCCAAGGGAAACGTTTTTCGGATGCAGTTACTTGTAGGATGTACGCATACTATGACTGAAAATGTTATATATTTACCTAAAAAAACATTAAACTTGAATTTAGATTAAAGCAGATTCTACATTAAGTAATTGCTATGATTATACCATTCATGTGCTGGCCTTTGTGTGTATGGGTGGCTAGGAGGGGTGGTTGGGGGTGGGGCAGTGGCTGTCAGTGATAGTTGTAAATGATTGTGTGCTGACCAGGTCTGTGTGTAGGAGTGGGGCAGGAGGAGATGGGTGGGTTGTGACTGCCAGTCATGGTTGTTAACCAATAGACCAGCTTCAGCTGACATTGCCAACCGCTGATCTGTGCACGGGAACTTCAGTGGAGGCAAAATCAAGCGTACTCCCAGTACTCCAGTGCCTCCACAACACTGGAAATGCACACTGTTTATAGTCTTTCATGTAGATTGAATCATATCAACGCTATTATTTGAAATTTTACCGATGTACTGATATAGGATGATAAGAAATATATTGTAGTGTCAAGGGACTACTTTGATGAGTGTCAGTGATTGTTTTGTGAGATCTATTTCAGTATATCTGTCTATATCCTGGGCTATGTCACTGCAGGGCACAAGGTACTGCCTACTGTTAGTGCTACAGCAGGGAGTGGCTTGGTACCCCGGTGGCAAATAGATCTCCCTCCCGGCAACACAACCAGCACACAATGTCATGTAGACATGTGTCAGCACTCAGTATTTTCACCTTTTCCCTGACTGGGTGAAACATCTAACATACCAACATTTATACCAACAATTATAAAGATGTCTTCTATAGTTTATGGTATTTGATCTTTTCTATTCACCGAGATAATACATATCATTATAGACATACAAACTTGTGTAGTCCCCTTTGTTTTGGTTGACGCACGGGCTGGAGGCACTGGAGGTGTTGACCATACAGATACCATACAGATATGAATAATTTGGGGGAACTCCAAACTCAGCCATCTATATCTTAATAAAATAAGCTTTTCGAGCCTTAAACGGCTATCTTCTCTGAAACCGCTGGCCAGATCTCCATTATATTTCACATGCACATTGCCAAAAATGATGCCAAGCCATTCCACTATGTTTCATTAACAAATTAGGGTTGGAAATGGGTTAGAAATGGGTTTACATCGAGCACCCCCCATCCAGGGCCTCCAGTGCTGCCTGAAAACAAACCTATCAGTGCCCCTACACCAGGTTTCTGGGTCACCCAAAGCATGGCGTCATAGACGGGCACGCCAATGCTTCACTACGGGACAGGAGTTGATATATTTCACCATATTTCCACCGAAAGGAACATCATCAGAGTTGAATCAGTTCATAAACTATTGTTTGTGATACTGCTATCTCTCTCTGTTTTTAAAACATTTAAACCTGAGAAAAGCAATGAAAGTGATTCGAAAATAGTTATGGTAATCCATGCTGCAGCTTAGGAAATGTACATGAGGGATCATGCAAAAACGTATGAGAGCGGGAGAGGGATCAGGACAGGGACAGGGATCGACAGGGAACACAACAACACAAGGGTGACCAAAAAAACATCTAAAAAGGGTTCCATTTGTGGTATAAATGTTGATACACATAATAAGTTATAGAGACAACTTGAAAGAGAAAGATGGTGGGAGAGGGAACAAGGAGAGATGAGAATGTGGGCCCCACTGTCCCACTAGCAAATCCCGTGCGTAGCACGGGTATTTGCTAGTTTCTTTAAATAAGATTACCACACATTCTGAGCTTATACTAAGAGGGTATCCAATCATGGACATCTTTCTCTTGATTCATGTTTCTGTCTAGATGTGTATTTCTTCTAATATCTCTTGGAAAAGATTACATGGCTGATCGCCAAGTGCTACCAGCCATTCCTCCAGGCTTGAGACCTAGTTTTCTAATATGGGTACTTCTGCCTCCACACAGCTCCTGCATCGCCTCTTGTTTGTATAGAAGAAACTGGTCTATAGTGTAGCCTGGCAACAGGTCTGTGTGTAGCGGTGGGAAGGATGGGGGGGGGGCCTTGTGACTGTCAATCATGTGTGGCCAGAGGGGGGCAATAGGGTGCAGTGATAGTGGTGGCCGCCAGGGGGACCAACACATTAAGCACAGTATATCCACTTGCACAATTGTCAGTCACTTAGCAGTGACTGACAATCGGTCACCCCATGTCACCGACAATCGTGCAAGTGGATACCGGGTCACCGACAATCGGTCACCTGGTCACAATCGTCGGTGGCTTGTTGGTCACCTGTCATGGACCCCTCCTGACAATATTCAAAATGTTGAATAAAGTCGGGAGGGGTGACCGATTGTCGGGAGCCTACATTTTTGTCGGGACCCTAAATTTATTTATTTTTTCTGTTTAAATGGCCAAATCAGTGGTGCTCATGATGTGGATGAACCTCCTGTTCGTTCCTGTTGATTTCTGTGAAGTTTAGAGTATTTTTGTACATTTATGTTTATCGTTTAAATTGATTTATATAAAATTATTGCCATCTTTGGTGATTATATATATATATTTTGATTTGTGCGTGGTTTGATGGTCCCTGATTTTGGTGAATAGTTTGGCGTTGACTTGTACATTCATTTTTTATCATTTCTATTGATTTACAATTATTTATTGGTATTTTTTGGTGATTATTTCGACTTCAAAAGTCTCCCAATCATACAGTTTGTTACACCACATCGTAGCATACTTATTTAACTTAATATTTCTTTCATTAAATATACCAAATATAGGTTTTAATATATTTCCATATATATATATATTCTTGGTGTATAATGTATAACTAATTATCATGGCGAAGTATATATATCGATCATTGTTAAATAGTTTGAAGATCGATCAAAGAACAATAGCAACAATAATATAAGAAAAGTCTCACAAATAAATCCAGTTTAGCAAATGCAAAATCAAATGTGAAAGTCATGTTTTAAAGTGATATGGCGGATTTGCCTGTTTATTCACTTTTCATTCTTGTCTTGAGGTATATGGGGTAGCCAAACACAGGTGATTATATCTCTCCTAGAATTCCCATTGTATCATTTACTACTAGATCGAACAAATACAGCTGGTGATGAGATATATATATATATACTTTGAGTCTGATCGTGTGAATAAGAAGCATGTATTATGGATATAAATTATTCTTTCAGTTATAAAAAGGTGTCGTTAGTAATGATATTTGAGGTTAAATAATTCACCTTATTTGATACAACAAATTGCATATACTGCAATTAAGCGTGTGTTTTATTTTGTTTTATCATATTGTACAAGTCAATAGTGGCGGTAGTCGAGAGGTAGAAGTCGCGTCCAACGACGCTCTATCAGAAAACACCCACAACTACGTTAGATCAAGAAACCCTCATCTCATATTTCACACACAACTTGATTCTACGGTAGAGATCCGAGTGGGATGGATGTTTCAACGTAAAATTTAGGATTTATACGATATTTGTGACATTCTATACTGTGAAAATGGAAGCATTGGAAGATATGACGGACGGAGACCTAGAAAGTCGTGGATTCCTATCCACCGACAAACAAAGAGAATTGTTTAATCCTATTGAGGGAGACCGGGAGGTGCGAAAGACAAAGCTTTGCACTTTCAGCCAACCTATTGACAACACCTACGCGAACAAGGAGGCGTACACAATTACTGCGGACCCATACAATATGGGGGACTTGAAGGAATCGCTTGAATTCACACAAGCAAACCAAGAATTAATGAAGCAGAAAATGGATGAAATGATTAAAAGGGAGTATGAAAATAGTCTTGTAATGAACGAAATAAGACTAGAGAACATGCATTTGAAACGTCAATTTAGATGCTTAGAGGATACCGTTTTTGAATGTGAAATGGAGCGACGAAAGCTCAATGTAATACTTTCAGGTCTAGAATATAGACACAACGAGGACCTTTTGGCTACTTGTGTGAATGTCTGTCGTTGTATCGATCAAAGTTTCTCCAAAGATGACTTAGTGATGACAGAGCGCACAAAGAACTATCAGAATGGACATAGGTTGGTACGTGTACAATTCGTTTCCATTGAAGCCCGAAATAAGGTTTATTTTGATAGGGCACAGCTCAAAGGTTCAAGATGGTTTAGCAAGGTTTATGTGAATGCAGACTTGCCAGCAACCATAAAAGAGAGGAAAGAAATGTTGTCGACTGTGAGGGCGCATATAAGCGAGAAGGGAGACAGGAAAGTTGATGGTATATACAAAGACCGCATAAGTATTGAGGGAAAGAGTCACAGGTTTGATCAATTAGAAGAGCTGGAAGATGGCTATCGGCTCTCAGACGCGCGTACAAAAGAGATCAACGGATGTCTTTACTTTAGCTCAGAGTACAGCATCCTCAGCAACTTCCACCCTTGCCGCCTGCGTATCAATGACATGGAGTTTGTATCAGTGGAGCAAGCCTATCAATATGCAAGGGCAGTATCGTTAGGTAAGCCGGATGTGGCAAAAGACATCTTCCTGAGTAAGGATGCCCGTGCATCTAAGCAGATATCGCATCGAGCAAAAAGCAATGATAAGTGGGACGACACAAAAATACGTGTGATGAGAGTGCTAATTGAGCATAAGTTCAATCAAAACCCCACAATGAGGCAGGCATTGATAGATACGGGCGGCAAAGCACTTTTTGAGGCTACAAATTGTGAATTTTGGGCCTGTGGGTCGACCCTAAGATCAAAAAAGACCCTAGATGGAGAGCATAATGGATGCAACATGGTGGGGAAGATGCTCGAAGATTATCGTAGCTATGCTCAAGGGAATATTGCCTGGGAGGATAGGAAGCCCATAGAGGCTACAGATGAGAAAGGTGCAGTGATCCCACCATCGAGCAGTAAATCACCAAGAGCCAAAACAGTAGCACAAGATAATCAGGGTCATCCCATTGGAGGAAGAGGCAGAGGAAGACAGAGAGAAAGAGGAGGCTCTAGAGGCTCTAGGGGCATGTACAACAACTCCAGTAGAGGAGCGCGTGGTGGACACGCACAATCGCACATGCACATGTACTCTGATCTACTTGGCACGCCTCAGCACTCCTATGAAATGGAATACACACAAAGTCCCTGTCAATCAATCACTGACTCTATGGAAGGTGGTTTCAAGGCCCCGCCCAAACCTAGTCGACGTACATCGTTTGCTGCAGTCACACAACGAGGAAGTGGGAGGGGCAAAGGTAATAATGGCATGAACGCAGAACCAGCATTTGTTACCTGCCAAGAATCACCTGCGCCCAGTCCCTCAACTAGACAAAAGCGTATGCTAAGTGGGGAGTATGTTAGCAGTCCCAGTAAGAAACATATTGCTAATTCCATGCCACCTAATCCCTATCATGTAGAAGCGTTGGTAAGAGACTTCCTAGCGAAAGAGTTCTATTCTAAACGTGACTCCTACACCAGTGAAACTGATCAAGCACAGACGAGAGAAATCTTCGATGAAAAATCTGGATCGTAACTTACTCATTATGAATACAGGAAATATGCCTCGTACAATAGTGGTAACGGACTCCAGGGGGAGGGGTATGGAACAATTGATAGGAAATGATCATATATGGGTGTTTGTCTTCCCAGGAGGAAAAATGTCTCTTCTTACCGAAAGAGCGTTGGAATTGGAAGCCATACATCGACCTAAGAATATGCTCATCTGTGGTGGGATATGCGATCTGAGTAGAAAAAATAGGAACACTAAGGAAATCACCTTAGTTCATAGCAATAGTGAATCAATGATCGATTATATGGAGAAGATTTACAAAGAATCTCTTGACAGTCTGGCGGGGATAACCCATCGTTGTACTGTCTCAATCGGTGGCCTTATTGGACTCGATTTAAATAGAAGTAACAGGCTGGATGGATATTCCCCATTTCAGAGAGAAATCAACGATGCCATGGTACAGATCAATCTCTACTTGACAGGCCTAAACCAAAATAGAAGTATTCGACACGTGCACTTAATAAATAAGGTCCACTTCAAAGCCAAGAATAGATGGCGACACTTTCTAAGGAGACTACATGATGGTGTACATTTTGATGACGTTGTCAAAAGCCATTGGGTTACACAGATACTCACCTATGATGCATGCCCATTGTTATAGTTCTCCCCTGAAATCTCCCCCAGAAGTCGTTGGACGACCTGGGTGGAATGGACGGTGGAAACTATTACCTGTGGAACATGTGTCAAGGAAGAGCCTGGACTCAATGCGAAATGACCGAGTTAACTTAGTAAAAAGGCGGACTGAATCAATACGAGTAATTGGTGAGACACCTTACTTATACCTTCATAGTACTGATATTGCATTAATTCCTCAGAGGATATATATACACTTGTGCGGACTCAAACCTACACTGTGCCGGGACCCAGAAGTCGTTGGACGACCTGGGTCTGTGTCGCTTTGTGGGGGCTATTGTTATAATAATCTTGTACACATGAACACTCACAGCCAGAAGAATGAAATATCTCTACAAGTATTGACTTTTAGTCGACGAATGAACTATCACCATAATTATCACACTGACTATGTGAAGGAAATGAATTATCCTATTGAATGAATAAGCAGAAGGATATTACTGACTGGGACACTTTGTCCAAAATAAGAGGACTCAAAATAGTAAATTATAACATTAGATCATTACTTCCTAAGATAGATATTATTAGAAACGAGATTATGAACAAGAATATTGATGTCGTAATATTTACTGAAAGTTGGCTTAAAACTGAAATTGATAATAGCTTAATTGAATGTCCAGGTTATACCATTTATCGTCATGATAGGAACACTGGAATTAGAGGTGGCGGAATCTGTTGTTATGTGAAAGAAGGATTTTCTGTAGAAGATAATATAGAATGGAATACTTGTAATGGCAACAGTGAAATAATGGCTTTGAAATTGTGGAAACCTAATAACCCATCTTATAAAATTCTGGCGTCGTATCGTCCCCCTGCGGGAAACTTGAATTCTTTTTTCAAAGATCTTGATGAGATATTGAGTAAATGTGTAAGCAGATTAAATGAGAATGTTGTTATAGCCGGTGACTTGAATGTTGATACGTTAGCAAAGGATAACAAATGTAAAGCCCTACAACAATATATTTCATCTAGAAGCTTTGTCAGTCATATAAAGAATATCACTAGATATGGGCAATTATCTGACACGATTATAGATCACTTTTTGATTCGCAGTAAAATTGATGTTAGAGCTGGAGTGATAAACTATTCTTTGTCAGACCATCAACCCACTTATGCGATATTAAAAAAGATTACGACTGCAAAACCGAAAATTACGATTAAAGGAAGATGTTTTAAGAAATACTCTACTGAATTGTTAACAGAGAAAATTGCTAATATTGATTGGAATACTTATTATGCTGCAATTGACCCAAATGAGAGTTGGAATATTTTATATAATCACATACTGAAGATTGCAAATGAGATAGCGCCTTTTAAAGAGTTTAAAGAAAGAAGGGAGCAACCAGCGTGGTATACTGCCGAGTTGAGAGAATTAAATAATAACAGAGAACGATTGTTTAAGATAGCAAATCATACTAAGAATGTTAATGACATAAGAACTGCAAAAGCTGCTAAGAGTTTGTGTAACAATAGAACTAAAATGGCAAAATCAAATTACTATAAAAACTTGTTGGCGGTACATAAGAAAGATACTGCTAAATTCTGGAAGGTGATTAAGGAGATTGACACAGGTGTTACAAACAAGATCAATAATATTTTAGTCAATGATGAAATGGTGTATGGTCAGGAAATGGTAGATAGTCTAAACGAACATTATTGTGAAATTGGAGAAAAGATTAGTTTGAGCATAGGTGATCACGATACTGTCAGGTATAATGAACATTATGGAGGTGAATTGCATGACATTGATATAGATAATACTAAGGTAGAGACTCTGTTCAAGGACATAAACATTAAGAAAAGCTCTGGTTGTGATGTAATCTCGAGCAGAATTTATAAAGATTGCTTTATGATGATGGGGGATCAGATGACTTTCTTGTACAAACAATCGGTAGCGACAGGTGTTTTCCCGACTGCATGGAAATGTGCAAGTGTCGTGCCTATTCCAAAAGTTAATAATCCGAAACTACTGGGCGACACCAGACCTATTTCTTTAACCCACATTGGTGGTAAGATTATGGAAAAGATTATAGTGGAGCAGTTAATGGACTTCTTATTATATAAAAATATTATAAGTGAACAACAGAAGGGATATCAAAGAGAAAAATCCACTACCGATGCACTGGTTGAATTCATATCTGATCTTAATATATCTAATAACCACAAGAAATTAACAATAGCTTGTTTTGTAGATTTTAGTAAAGCTTTTAACTCAGTGGTACCAAGCATTATGATAAACAAATTACAGGATATAGGTATAGCACCAAACTTAAGAAAATGGTTCGAATCTTATCTGGTTGACAGATCGCAGAAAGTTAAGTTGAATGGATTGATTTCTGACACGTTAAAGATTAATTATGGAGTACCGCAAGGTTCAATTTTGGGACCAATCATGTATTTGATATATGCGAATGATTTGAAGCACTTAAACCTGGAAGCTAAGTATTTACAATACGCAGATGATACGGTGTTCTATTACTCTGGCGATAACTTGAAACAATGTGAAGATGTATTAAACCGCGACATGAATTTATTTTATAATTGGAGTCTGGGGAACAAGCTACTTGTGAATAGTAAGAAAACGAAGATAATGGTATTTGGAAGGAATAAGAATAATATGGATGTGTCGACTCTGAATGTGAAACTAGGTGGAGAAAGGTTAGAAATAGTCAATTCTTATACCTATTTAGGGGTATGTGTTGATGAAAAGCTCTGTATGAAGCAGCAATTTAATAATGTTACGAAGCAAATTAATGATAAAATTTATACGTTTAGAAAAATTCGGCCTAATTTGACAAAACCTGCAGCCGTGATGATAGCAAAGTCTAAGCTGGTTTCCTTATTTGATTACAGCCTCTTTAGTCTATGTCCTCTCACCCAAAAAGATTTAGATAAACTCCAGAAAATTCAGAATCGCATATTAAGGATCGCTCTAAATTGTAACTACTATGTCAGTAATGCAGAAATCCTTCGGCTAGCTGGTATAATGAGCATAAAAGACAGAATGAGATATAATCAATGTATATTGGGTCATAAAGAAGTGTATGAGAAAGGGAGAGCTATATTCCCAAACCGACATACGAGGCAGGCGAACGCTCCATTATTGGGAAATTGTTATCCTAAGACCAGTAAAGAGGAAAAGTCATTGGTTAATGGAATAATAAGAAATTGGAATGAACTTGCGCCAGAAGTAAGGCTTATAGGAGATGTGAAAGCCTTCAAAGTATGTTTAAAAAGACTTATCAACAGGTGATAGAGATATATTATATTATGTATGTTACTAGGAATGTTACTGACAGTAAGTAATTGAATTCATTTATAAATTATGAGTCCCTCCAGAAGTCTGGACAACACCCAATACCTCACACCCTTTCCCCCCCCCCCCCCCCCTCCCCCCCCCCCTTTGCTGCCTGATCATGTGTGAATAGTACAGCATGATACATTGGCTGTAAATGTCAATACCTCCGTATGTATATATTTGTTTGTACATGTAGCCCTTTGCTACACCCCTGTGTTATCCCTCAGAGGATATGTTCGTGTACTAATAGGACAATTACTAGTTTATAACATGTGATAAAAATCCTTTTCGCTGTATAGAAAAACTGACGAAAATGTTTGATTCATCCATCTCACTTCGACTATTAAGTAATGTGTATATAATAGACAGGTGCCTTTTCACCACATTATTTCTATTTTCATATATCATTCCTTTCATCATCTTTCATAATCATGTTTTCAAGTTTCTCTTAAATGGGCGTAATTTTGGCTACAAAGATTAATTTAGATACACATTATGTGGAATATGTAAAATGTGTACAGGATTATAAAATGTGATTAAACTTCTCGGTGTGCCAAAGAAAGTTGCAGGGCACTAAAGAATATCACCCCTAGGGTGACAGTGTAATAATTGTAAATGTAAGCCTGAATAAAATTATGTTAAAAAAAAAAAAAGTCCTCTATACAATAATCGCCGCCTGGTACACGATTATCATACAAGTGGGTACCGGGGACTGACAATTGGTCACCCCTAGGTGACCAACAATCAGTGACAAAATGAGCCATTTTCGTCGTGCAAGTAAATACCGGGGACCGACAGCAGTGACCAACAATGGTAGGGGTCCGATTGTCAGTCCCCTTGTGCCACTTTTGTCGGTTGTCAGTTGTAAAATTAGCATGTGCCCAGAGTGGAGTGGAGTATGGTGGAGGTGAGAAATGGGTGGTACATGGGTGGAGCAGATTAGGGCTTCAGCAAACATGCGGTCTGATATCATCTGATTCCACACTGATAATTGTCCTACACTGTAAGCAGTCCTTCAGTCAAATCCATGTAATTTTACACGGATTCCACTGCGTTTTTGGATGACGGTTTTTCCGTGTAAAATTACATTTTCATGTAAAATTACATGGATCCCATGTAAAAACTTACTCTGAATCCTTGTGGCCCCCTCACACTATACGACAAACGACGAGTCGGGAGGTCTAAGACGGATTTTCCCGTCGGGAGGGGCCGTCGGGAGCAGTTTCAGCCGACAAAACGCCAGATTCAAATGTTGAATCGGGTCGTCGGGAGGCCTACGACGAGTCGGGGGGCCTACGACTCAGAAAAAAGTAAAAGAACAAGCTGTACTAACCGTTACAACCGTTGTTGTAACGGTTACGACGACAAAAAACACTCTTTTCTAGTCGCCGTGCTCCCGACTCAAGTCGGCTAGTGTGAGCGGTCGTGGGGACCGTCTCCCGTCTTAGACCTCCCGACTCGTCGTTTGTCGGATAGTGTGAGGGGGCCATTGTAAAACCTGGCTCGAAATTACAGTAGATCCGTGTAAAAATTTACTCTGAATCCATGTAAAACCCAGCTCAAAATTACAGTAGATCCGTGTAAAAATTTACTCTGAATCCATGTAAAACCCGGCTCGAAATTACAGTAGACCCATGTAAAACCCTTTTATCCTCACTATATATACTTATTCGGGGATCTTTTATTTACCCTCAGAAAATCATCATTTCATCAATTTGGTTCATCATTTTCTTGTTGGTGTACTTCTTCATACCGGCTTCTGTAAAGAATAGAATACAGCTATATTTGGTGCAATGCATCCACAGTTGGTTATATATAATATACCAGATTACTGTATCAGACCTACCAAGACTCCCGCATCCTGCGGGAGACTCCCGCACTTGTGTAATTCCTCCCGCTCACCTGCAAGGGAGACAAAACCTCCCGCAGAAAAATGATTGCAATCTCGCACCATTTCGAACAATAAATATTCTTTGTTCGTCATGCTGTAAACTTGAGAAATGGCAATACAGTGGCAATACATGTATATGTAATTATAACTATATTATATCAGTCATAATACTGAGGAATGCATATTAATAATAAGAATCTCTCAGACTGAACTCTGAAGGCGAAATCTACTAAATAAGGAAGTATAACACAACTCACATAGTCATTTCAAGTATCAAGAAAGTGTATTGCCAAATGGTAATTCAAATAGTATACCAGGCAAGTACAATCCCTGACTGACTGACTAAGGAGAAGAGTTCTTGGTGTAGATAGAAGTTCGTTCAGGTCCAGAATGCCTTCACCAAGAAACCCAGCCCCCTTATTTATTCCACCCTTGCTGTGTCGTCCCTATACCTTTAGCATTGTACACTGCATGTACCTGAGGATGCGGTGTATGATGTGTGGTACACCACACCCCCAGTGTACGGAAAACCAAAAGTAGTCTCGCACCTCATCACTAGAACTGCAAAAATATAGATTAATGCACAAGCAGACGACAAAATGCTAGCTAGCGCGAATTTCGAACTCTTGTCGCAAAGTTTTAGCCTGGAGTTAGCAGAAGGCTCAGAAAATGGATAAAATGTTGAAATAATTCAACTAACCCAAGAAGAAATTTCTGCAATACTTATGGAGGACATGGACAATGAATCCACCAAGAAATCAGAAAAAAATCACATTGAATCAGCAGATGCGGCCGATCAGATTGACGTCGAAATAAATCAAGAGGTGAACCTCCAAGATGACGAAAATGCGGCCGAAAAAGAGCCGAAAATGGATGAAGAAGTGATCCTTGATTATGTACATAATCAAAGGAATGTGAATACCAACAAAAAGACCAATATGGTAAGCAAATTATTTCATTATCAATATTTTTAAATAGCTTATATAACGGACAAGAGATACTACTAAATGACATCAGTAATTCTATGTAAAGTATATGATGAATAGAATACAGATAGTGAGATGTTTATGTGCATTCTATTAAGCCCTATATTAAGTGTAAGTTATTATTATTATACAGGTTATCAAACGATTTCAACAATATCTGTTGGACGAAAGGCATGTCAACAAACCTATAATAGAATTGGAGCCAGTGGAGTTGAATGTCAACATTGGACTTTTTTTTATGTTCTTGAAGAAGAAAGATGGGGGGGAAATGGAACCAGACACCTTGACCAACTACCATCGTGCCATTGCCAGGTTAGTAATATTTCATAATTTTAAAGATTTAAAATTTTAAAGATTTAATACGTCGAATTTAATGCATGAAAGAGTCGGTGCAAGTAATTTGTGTTTATCTTTGCAGGTATCTGAGGGACAATAATTACAAAGAAGATATGCTTACATCGGAGAAGTTTTCATCTTCAAGATCAGTACTTGCTGCAAAAAGGAAGAATCTAAAGTCTATGGGGAAGGGAAACAAGCCCAACAAGGCAGATGCTCTGACTTCGGAAATGATTGAAACTCTATGGGAAAGAGGTGAACTGGGTTCTCATGATGGGAAAAGCACACAAAATAAGTTGTACTTTTATCTGAGTCAAGCTTTTGGGTTCAGAGGAAGCCATGAAAGTCGGCAGTTGTGTTGGGGGGATATAGAACTAATGAAAGAACATGATGGAAGAGAATATTTGGAATTTACTGAAAAGCTCAGCAAAACTCGACAGGGGGAAAAAACATCAGGTGCAAGAGCTTTTGCACCAAAAATATTTGCGACGGGAGGGGAAAGATGTCCAATAAAAGTCTATAAGATTTTCACTCAGCATCGGCCAGAAGCCATGAAGAAAGATGATTCGCCTTTCTATTTATGTGTGAAAACTAAATATGAAGTCTCTGATCCTATCTGGTATGCATGTATGTGTATGGGGCCTAATGCTATAGGAAAAATCATTGGCAACATGGCAGAAAGATGTAATTTTGCAGGGAATATAACCAATCACTCACTGCGTAAAACTACATGTCAAACTTTGCTAAATGAAGGGGTTGCACCTGTTCTTATTTGTCAACTAACAGGGCATAAAAACGTGAACTCTCTTGCTAATTATGCTACAGCAAATCTCAACCATCAAAAGGCCATGTCTAACATAATATCGAAAAATTGCAGCAATGATAATTCTGGAAAACTTGTACCTATAGCTCCGACGCCTTCAAGAAGTGTAATGAGTGGAAGAGAGATATGTTTACCTTCAACGTCAGGTACAAATACTAACAAAAGCACTCTGGAACGAATGGTGGAAGCCAGTACAGGCATTTTCACTGGAGCTAGCATCCAAGGAAATGTTAACGTAAATATAAACTATACTGTTCATCAGTCGCAGACAAATGTAAGTCCCAAACTGGCCATTGAAGAAACACGATTGTAAAATGTTGGTCAGTCGAGGTCATGTTTGTTTACTTTAACCCCTTCACCCCCACTGGCAACAATTGTTGCCAGCCCCACGTGGGCAAATCTTGCCCATTTTTGCCCATTTGGGCAAATTTTACCAAATTTGACATAGTGATAGAAATTTTGGGTAACTATGTATTATAGAGTATTTAGTATCATTATAAAGCATACATCATGGAAATTAATTCCCCAGTATTTTTTTCCATGGCAACTCAATGGGGCTAGAATGGTAACCATGGAAACAATGTAACAATTTAGGGCTTATTTTTGTCACTTTTCCTGTTTGTATTTAGCTATTTTGAGGAATTTGTCCTTACAAAAACATTAGATTTGAAGGTCTGTGGTACCTTGATATTTCTCAAGAAAAAATATAGTTCTACTCGAAAAACCGTTTCCATGGAAACAGGTTTTGATCAAATACATCAATTTTCACTCAAATTTATTTATAAATTGAAATGATTAATTTTCATTAAAACATTCACCCAAATTTGCTGAAAATCTCAATTCTTGCCAAGCACACCAAAATTAGTTGTACAAATTTCTTTTTTTCTATGTTTGTCAATAGTAACCATGGAAACGACTAATTTCTCCCAGAAAAATAATGATTTTTCAGAAATCACCTGATATAGACAAGTGTGGTATCAAAAGAAAGGTCTTAACAAGGAGAATTCAGAAATATAATTTATTTCCAAATTGGGGTAGTTATGTTACCATGGCAACCAAAAAAAGAAAATTTCCTTAATTTTTCAATTCATGTGTTTTCATTTCGTTGCTATGGTAACAAACTCATATAATGTTGTAAAAACTAATTTAATTGAATAGGGGAATCATTTAGATTGACTTGAGCAACACACAAAATTGAAAAATCCCTATTAAGTAGGAAAATTGTCAAATTGAATACAGGGGTACCTATTTTCATACCTTCTCTATAATGGTATTCTGGTTAACCCTATAGGGGTAGGTATGATTGTATGACGTTTCCAAGGCAACCTTTGGGATTCCCCTGATGTGTTTGGTATCAAAATGTTCCTAGTGACATAGCCAATCTAGATCCAATATCATTTAATTCATATATCAAAAAATATTTGAATGAAACCAAAACTAAACTAATTATTTTAATAAAACTATGCGTTGCCATGGTAACCGATTTTTAGTACATAACCATTTCAAATTCGGGATCTCTATGGGAAGTGCTTCAAGGTGGTATATATATCTTATGGTGAAACAAAGTGTTGAATTGTATTTTTTATTCAGATATATGCATATTAATTGTAGGAAATTTACCCCCAAATTCCCCTGGGGAGGCTGGGGTTGAAGGGGTTAAGTGCTATGACCCACATCCAAGTGTTGACGGTTTATAACTTAACTTTATATTCGTTTGAAATAAAATATATGAGATGACTTCCACATCTTATTAAACTCTAACATTCTTTGCCTCCCTAGTTTGTCATTCATTTTGAAGAAATTAAAGTGACAGATTATGAACCTGACAGTAAAAAACGCTAAGCCGGCATCTTGACTTGATTGACAGCAGCAGCAGCATGGCTATGCCTATGGTCGGAATTTTGAAATGAACGATCATCAAACATGACAAATGGTTGGGTTTTATATGAGGAAGGTGGCCGATATGGTGATAAGCAGTAATAACATGGAGACAAAATTTATATTCCAGTAAAATGATTAGAAATACCATTGAATTTCCTGCTTTCTGCCTCAGAATGAAAATCCATGATCGAAGATGACAGTTCCTTAACCTAGGGCTAGCCTGACTCAATGAGAGGGACTACTTTTTGTGCGCACAGGATTTTGAGAGGAAAAAATGATAAGACATACTTTTTCTTGAACATTAATGTTTTAGAATTGTTTCTTTTCATTAATTATCATAATTTTAGTATCTAAAAGGGTGGAATAAATCCAGAATACACCTCTGGTGTCGGCGGAAGGAGTGTACATGCCTTGGTGCGGAAGGATCCCTCGGGCGCAAAGCGCCCTCGGGATCCTTCCTCGCACCTTGGCATGTACACTCCTTCCCGCCTCCACCCTTGGTGGATTTCTTCTATGTACCAGCCAGTCCAGGTCATGTGACTTCCCTGGATACAGTACATATTCAATGTAAAATACATGAGAATACAAGTTAAAGCATGATCATAACTAAGGAAATACAAGCTGGGGTAAGGCTTTATCCCTGCCTATAATCCATGGGGACTGGGTAGACTCCCAGTCGCCATATGCAAGGATTAAAATGCATTGGGATTAATATCCCCTTGGTAAAGCTAATCGCCTTATCCCTATGTTCATAAACAATATTTTGTTCCAATATAAACTTCATTTATATTTCATAATTATATTCGCAAAGTTATTCAATAATTAAACATGATTTGAATACATGTCATGACCGCCCCTCCCCATGACCGCCCCTCCATGACCGCCCTGGTCGCGCAACTTAACCATGACCGCCCCCGCTATTTTCGCTCGCCGATTAACGGAGGTTGAAGGTGTAAATGCCGGTAATTTTCGCGCACCTGACGACGTGTACATTATAGATCGACTTTGATTTTTGACTTGATTTCAACATTGGCGATGTGGCGAATGGCTAGCGCGAGCCCAGGAACATAGCACTTTAGTTTAGATAAATCTATGAATGATTTCACAAGAGTGGTAGATAGGGTAAAAGTGTTACGTCCAACCAGCAGTTTAAAAAGTAAATTTATTTAAAATGATATGGTCCTATGAAATATATACTGTGTTGGAAGCTAATCATACAAGGCCATGTCAGAGGAGTGGGACTCTTGACTGATCAATTGACCGTTTTTGAATTCATTTAAAAAGGGTTCCAGTCAATATCATTATTGGTCTAAAATAATTCTCTCTGCGGTTAGTTCTCCCTCAAAGACATTTTGTAAGTCACCTGCGTTATTCAGCCAAAGTGTTATTCTCCAGAATACACCAACCATTTCACATTCCACAAAGAAGTGGGACCCATATAATTATTTGTTTTCTCACGTACATTGTTAGTGGTGAAGGTGGCAGAAGCATTACTCACACCTGTAGCTGTGTGATTTGTCGCTCACTGCAACACTAACACAGAAAGAAATGCTAGCTTAAAATTCATTATTCACTATCATAACTTCTACCCTGTACATTACAATAATAGATAGATATAATTTGATTATTTCAAACTATTTCTGACCAGTTTAGTCATGGTAGGGTCGGTCATTGTAGGGGCGGTCATGACGAGACCGACGCAATTTAGCCTGCTGCCTCCCGTCTACTTCATTAGTGCACATCTTATACAACTTAAAATACACCAGAGAGCAAGGAAACCCCTCTGCCTCTGGCTTCTGGGGCTCTAGGCTCCCCCCTCTTCTTTAAGATTATTTCCCACCTTCCCTGCGTTGCATTGGTCCCAGTCTACAGCATAAACATGTAACACATTATAAGTATCCACAAAACATAAAGAAGTACTGTATATTACTTACCTGAAAGTATTGGATATACAGGCATTGGATATACAGGCATAGCAAATCCAAATTCCCACTGCATGGCTGCAGCATACTGCACCGTTGGATGTTTTAAACTTATTGTTATGTTGGGCTGACCTAGAAATCACTGGTGCATGCACAAGGCTATACCAGAGACAGTCCATTACATAATGGACTGTCTCTGGCATGCTTGACTGAACAGTGGGAACAGTGCGCGGGAACAGTGTAAAATTACAGGGAAACCACGCATGCACCTTGTATCCATGTAAACTAAAGTTTTCAGCCGATTTCTTAGAGTGTATCTGATAAAAAAAAGTTGCATTTTACCCTGATTTAATCAGTGATTAGCCTTTATCTGGTCAATTCATATATTTCGAGGATTTCATGCCTTGAAATAAAAAGTGGCTTAAAGTTGATATTATATAGTTAAAAACCACATATTGGTTGCTATGGAAACAGTCTATCTCCATGGATATGCATTTAAAGGGTAATTCGCTGCCGCCTTGGCCACCATCGTGGATTTCTCAAAACGCTCAACGATTTCAGCTTGACATCATCAAGATTCTAAAAGTACATGACTCCCTCCACCCAGATCAGTCATAACCTCTTTGGGGGGGTATTTTTGCAAGGTTGCCATGAATGGTGGGGGAAGTCCTGCCCCTTGGAGATGTTGGCGCCAATGGTTCCATCCTTTTATTTCACCTCTGGAACAGAGTGCCCATAGAATTAGTATATAGGCAGAACTAACCGCAGTTATGTATTTCCAATCGTTCTTCACCGAGTTGGAGGTGGGGGAATCCTGAGGTGCCGAGCGTAGCGTAGCACCAAGGTATTCCCCCCGCCGGAAACAAGGTGAAGAACGATCAGAAATACATAAGTAAGGTTAGTTCGAGATTTATTAGACCTCTTCCAAACAATTTTAAATATGTTAGAAGGGTTTTAATAATGGTAACTTGATGCGAGAGAAAAAAGGCAAGGGAGCGGCATCGTTTCAGTGGGGCTTGAGTTTATGACGGCCGTCATAACGTTTACGACGGCCACGCAGTGTCATTGCTTAGCATACAACGTAGCGTCATGGAATGATGGGTTACCAAGACAAAGCTGGCCTACTTTCCAATTAACCAATGAAAACACATAAGGATAAACTGGGTCATCTGTTTCTTCCCTAGGAAGGAATGAAACATATTTCTTCCCGCTCACTGGCATATATAGCGAGTCTATACAAGTTCTATGAACACGCCATTCCAGAGGTGAAATAAAGGCTTATTATATGCCAGTAAGTGGAAAGAAATAATGTTTCATTTCTGCCTAGGGAAGCAACAGATGACCTAGTTTATCCTTCTGTGTTTTCATTGGTTGTTCTGAAAGTAGGCCAGCTTTGTCATAGTTACATGTCATGCCATGACGCTACATTGTCTGACTAAGCATTGAAACTGGGTGGCTGTTGTCAATGTCACGACGGCTGTCATAAACTCAAGCGCTAAATGGAACCATGCCATGCCCTCACCATGTTTCTCTTGCAACAAGTTACCGTAATTAAAACCATTCCAGGATATTTAAAATCATTTGGAAGAGGTCAAATAAATCTCGAACAAACCTTCTAACCTTAGTGCTTTCTCTGTGATTGTTCTTCACCTCGTTTCCAGTCTAGGAATTCCTTGGTGCTATGCTTTGCTACACACCTTGGGATTCCTCCTGCCTTCAACTTGGTGAAGAACGATCACACAGACAGCACTGGTTTAGTTCTACCTATTTACAGTATTGCGCTAGTAGCCAGGGCAGTAGCACAGTACTAGTTTATGGGTGAGGTACAGCTAGTACTAGTAGTAGCCTTAATTACTTGGCTTGGGGGTGAGATCGGTCACTGTGCATTCATGCATGGAGGAGACAGGTGTCTGCCTGACCAGAAAGCTAGCCCATGACACGCCTCAGCCCAAAACAACATCAATTTCCTGTAATGCTACATTGTCACACGTACCCAATCTTCACCCAATAGGCGTTAATGAGACCCTCCTCTTCCCCTGTTCTCCCTCCTGTCCCCCCGTTCTCCCTCCTCTCCCCCGTTCTCCCTCCTCTCCACCCGTTCTCCCTCCTCTCCCCCGGTTCTCCCTCCTCCCGCTTCTCCCTCCTCAGACTTCCCCCGTTCTCTACCCTATCCCGTTTTCTACCCTTCCCCCCGTTCTCCCTCCCCCCCCCCGTTCTCTACCCTCCCCCCGTCCCCCCCCCCCCGTTTTCTACTCTCCCCCACCCTTTACACACACTTGCCAATCCATATTACAATCTTTATTGATCTTCCACCAAACGCACACAACCCAAACACACGCAGTATAAGCTAGTATAGCACTGGACTTGCACACTCGGATCCATGCAAGTCTACGCAGATTAGACCAACACTATACATGTTCCCTTACCATTCGTGCAGTTCTCGGAGCCAGAAGTTAACGGTATAGCATACTCTGAAATATGGATACCTCTTCCTCATCCAACATCCCACTGTCCCGCACAAATATCGAGCATAATGTACACATACAGTGTTGATTCCATCTGGATATAGACTTTTTACTACAGTCTTTTATACATGTACGACGATCCTCACCATTTAAATCAGAAAGTTTCGGTGGGGACAAGAGAGCGTCACCATTGGCATCTGTAGCATTGCAATACTCAGTAAGTCAATCATATATATACACCAGTTAGTTATATCAGGTACCTAAGATGAAACAGCATATATAATAAAGCAACAAAAACGCTCCAATTGGTATAACCAAACGCAAATATATTATATATGTGATGTATTCCAGGGAAATGAGTCACAAGTCGCAAAATTGATATTTTCCAAAGTCATTCATTCACGTGATCTCCTTGTTGGAATGTTCTAAGTCTTGGAGAGTTTTGCGCTCTAAGTCATATAAATTCATGTACCAAATTTCAAGACCGTGTATTAAATATATTCCTGCATTTCCAAGAATGTGCTATGGAGTGCATTTAATTACTTTACTGTAATTACCCACACAGAAATACTGCAAACTTTTCTTTCCAAACATAAATATTGACCTCATCTTTTCAAATATTATGATGATATCTCAAAATCCATTTTAGCGACTTGTGACTCATTTTCCTTTAACACATCACATATCCCCTGAGTCACTTCCTTCTTTCTTCTTCCTTCTTCCTAGGCAATGTTGATACTGATGTTAATGTAATAATATTACCGTTATCATATAATATTACGACAATAAGCTACTTGTACTTTTTTTTAAATGTAAGCATGTAAGTCTCCAAGACCAACACTTATTCGAACATACTGCAAGGCTAACTAGCCCCCACCATGTTGGTGAAAACTACTCAAATGTATTTTATTCATTATTTTATTTTATTGTGTGCTAAAACTATTAACTAATTATATGTAGAAGGTCCCGTCGAAAGACCTGTCCCTGACAGAGATGAGATTCCTTTTTTTCATATGGACCCTGCAATTTACATCAAAATGACAATAAAGTTTCAATATATAATTATTTAATATATATATATGTGATGTGTTCCAGGGAAATAAGTCATAAGTCGCATAACTGATATTTTTCAAAGTCTTTTATTCACAAGATGTATTTGTGGGAATGTTTCCATGTTTGGGTTGCTTAACACTTGTAGTAAGTAGCTTAAATACATATCCCATACGGAAAAGATGGCCCAGTGACCAGGTCTAAGGGGACACCCAATGAACAGTTAATGCACATGCAATGACTAGTGGGAAAATTTCACATGTAAATGAGCTAATCCACAGGTCCTTTTATGGGCACATGGGCCAGGTCCTCCAGTGCACACACATGGGACAGGTTCCTTAATGCACACACATGGGACAGGTTCTTTAATGCACACACATGGGACAGGTCCTTTAATGGACACACATGGGACAGGTCCTTTAGTGCACACACATGGGCCAGGCCCTTAATGCACACACATGGGCCAGGTCACATGACCTTCAATGTTCCACATGTGTTTAGAGAAGCTTTCCTTTGTCTAACCTTATTTTACTTGCATGCTTAATAAGGTACCTCTTACCTTCTTCCACAGTCTTAGTATTTACTGATGATATTTGTAAGCCATAAACATACTCCAAGCCTTAATCCAATCCTTGAGAATGTTCTGTCTGCTATGATATATTGTGCAATTTACTGAGTGAGAACACCAGTCCAGCTGAAAGCACTAAGGTAGCAACACTCTCAACCTGAGCCATTTCCTACTTCAATATCACTTCTGTAACTGTCACTTGTGCCTTGTTATCCTCTGCCTTAATTGTCACTCAGGCTTGACCTTTAAATGTCATCCAAATAGAGTGAGCAGCAGAAAACTGTAATAATCCAAACTGAGTCAGTTCATAGTCTCTAAGTCTTATGATGTTATTCATTCAACTGCCAACTGCCAACTGTTTGAAATGGTAGTCTGACCTATATGTATAACCAACTTCCCCTTCCTGTTTGACCCACTGGCACTGGTAAATCCACATCTAATGAGCATGTCATAGAATTTTATTTATAGAAGTTCAATCCACACATAATGCCCAGCTTTGGAATTAGTTTATGTTAAATGAACACATAATGAACATGAAGTCCTACCAATGCACATACACTGGACAGGTTATGAAATTTGCATATGTTGATGCTGTTGAAGGGTTTTCAATGAGCACTTAATGCACACATGGAATGGTCAGGGAAAACCTGGGCATTATGTCTGCATTATATCTGCATTACATGTGGATTAACTTTTCATTTCTGTATGGGTATGTATCGAATTTCGAATTTCAGGACAGTCTGATGAATATATTTTTTTTTGGACAAGATTTTTTATTCAGTAGGTCAGTACAATGCAACCACAAACAATCTCGTTCCATGGAACGGTTTTCCTCATGCCCTGATTGTTTTTGCTTTTAACTCTCGGTCGGATTTGGTAGGTGAAAACACATGAAAAAATTACTATAATAAATTGGTCGACAGGAGACATTTTTATTAATAGCTAGATTAAGGCCAGTGATTTAGATTACAGCAATTTCATCAACCATTTAAGCCTACTAAATGCATATATATGGATGAAAGGATGAAGTGTTCATAGGTCATGATAATGATGATGGACTGTGAGATGAGAAGGTGATACAGTGTGCACTATTATCTATTTTGTCTGATTGTGGTGGGTGAGTGAGTGGTATCGATTGCATGATTCACAAGCGGGACAAACCTAGATTTTTGACACATATGTTCCATTTGGTACTAAAATACATACAAGAAATTTATACAGGTACAACATTAAGTGACATTTGGCATATGAGATGGTGTTTTAAAGCAGAGCTAAACTCTTTGGGTACAGCTATATATCCGCCTTATGGATGGGTCAAGGTTGTTCCAGGCTCTGGCGCATTGATATGGGTCAGATTTTCAGAAAATGTACAATTGGCAGCTCTACACATTAAGTAAATTCTGCTAAATTCAACTGAAAAATGATAAATACTAGATATATCTGAGTATATTCGGTATTGAGTTGATTCAAAGGATGTGTTTGGTTGTGTTGAATTGTGTTTTGAGTCTCATTTCTGTATTAAATTTGGGTTATTTCGGAGTGTTTCTAAATGTGAATTGTGCATTTTCTGGAAATTTCACCCATATACTAATGGTTTTTGGTCTTTTTCTGTTCTGGGGATGAAGGTAGCCAGGATGGAAGCAACATTTTGCCTAGTATTTCTATTTTCTAAATGGTTATCCGTATGATGCGCCTTTCCATATGCGCCAAGTTCATATTATCATATATAGTATCCTGTCTTTTATTAACATAGTCTTAGTTTCAATATGCATATCTGGAATTGGGGTTCTAATGTCCATATCCATGTAATTCTAAGGTCATTTTATACAGCATATTTAGCTTCTTTACTAGTAAATGTCCGCCAAGATATATTTCAAACTTTTTTTTCACATATAAAAATACCAAACCTAGAGTATAGAAATACTTATTTAGATGTCCAACTGTTTACTATCATTGCAATCGGCTTGAGCTCATCTTTTCAAATATGAACATATCTCAAAATCCATTTTTTGTGACTTGTTTCCCTGGAACACAGCACATATTATAGCGGAACTCCACTATAGGTACAAAACGGCACCAACAGGCAAAATTCGTCGCCGACATTTCTAAAAATTCGGAAAATTCGACATGACTAAAAATTCTAGTGGATGAGGGGGTAAAATAGATTGTTGGCAACACATTTATTTGTTGCCAACAATTGCAAAATATCTAACTTGATTAGATATTTCGTCGCCGTTTTTGCCTGTTGGCGCCGTTTTTTACCTATAGCACTTGGAGTTCCGCTATTAGAACATGAAATGTGGGACCCAGTACAGCTCGGCATAAACTTAAAGGAGAGGACGCATGACCTTTTTTTATTTATTTATCGGGAAGAGTGTCAGTTTATTGTCTTAATTTTAAAATCTGGGGTCAGTGCGACCAATATTAGCAAAGTTATAAACAGTTTTCTTCATGAAAATTTGTACCAGGAAAAAAACGCTTTACACACCACCTAGCGTATACTTGCGACCACCGTGACGTCACAGGGGTCAGTTGGAGAAGACCCCCACACAGCTGACATGACTGAAGGGTATAGCGCATGTGGGGATATTGCATCAGAGAGTGGAAACAGATTCCATTTCTTCCCCTGATTTGGCACTTTCAAATTTTTGTTTTTGAAAATGATTTTCTGCCATAATCTATTGAGCCATAAATGAATAATTATTTCCGATTACATGCATCCTATTCTTTAAAGAAGAGTTTGGAGTCCTCAACGTTAAGGTATTCACTTCAGTTCAGGAGGAAATGTGTCTGCTAGAGTGTATTATCCTTGACTAGTCCCGAGTAGAGGGGGACATGCACTGCTCCCTCATGAATACATTTTTAACTCTGGCTTAAATTACGTCCCATGTTTAATAACTTTTCTGATCAATTAAGCAAACCTGGACCATAGAACCTTCACATATATACATGTACGGTATACAGGGCATGGGTGCACTGTAAGTTGCAATGTAAGTGTACAAGCATGCAGGCTGTGTGGACGGCCCAGGGTGGACGGGAGGTAGGTTGATTTGGCCACGGCACCTAAGCGACCCGGGGGGGGGGGGGGGGGGGGGGGGGGGGGGGGGGAGACCCTACACTGGGCCATGCACCCTACACTAGGCCATGCAGCCTTATGTCCTGACCCCGGGTCCCGACGACACCTTTGCTTACATGTTTAGCTTAACTTCTGGCAATCTCCAAAGCAAACCCACTCACATTGACAAACGCCCCTTGTAAACAATATGTTTTATCATCTTGTTTCTGTATAGAGGACACAGTTCAGATAATAAAAGCCCAGTTACATGGGTGATAATCACAGAACTACAGACGGTATGGTGGGGATGATTCTGACCACTAGCCCTTTTTTATCCTCACAAAATTCTTTCATACTCGGCCAATTTTGCTGTCTTTGGGCCAATGATGGAAACTCACTCCATCTGCAGGAGTTGTGCTACATCCTACAACTATGGCCGCAGGGCTTGCCTAATCGACTGCCCGGACGCCCGGGACAACCACTTTGAAGTGCTGGGCAACCAGAACTTGAAAAGCAAAAGCCCAGTGGGCAACCAACAAATTTGTGGTAATACCTGTGTGTGAAATTAAGCCCAAAATTTAATGGAGCTGATTATATTTTTTCATTTAGGCATGACATTGTTGGGCTGGTTCTGATCATAGATGTATTCATTAGATATCATGGTTTCTAAGTATGAGGTCCAAATACAGTCTTTATTAATAATTCCAATGACCACTTTCTTAGATTTGGCTGTTTCAGACCCACCAGCTCTTGGGGTTGAATATCATTAGGAGGGTCTCCGCACTTTTGGTCAGAAGAAATTCCAGGAATTGCAAGTCGTTTCCAGACCAATTTCAGTGACTTTCCAGAACCCTAATAATAGGACAAGGGGGTAGTAGTCATTGTTGTTCATAGGTCAATGCTTTACAGTATCTAACAAGTTTTAAAAGTATCTAATAAATGTCAAGGCTACTTCAGTGTTCTAACGCTGACAACTCCTTCCACTGCAGTGATATTTCTTGTTAGAACACTGTACTTAAATGATTGCAGTGGGATTCAAGGCCCATATAATAATTTCCCAGGCCCTTACACTAAAATACCGTAACCCATTTTCCAGGCTTTGAATTCATTTTTCCAAATCCAAGGCCTTTCCAGGCCCCGTGGAGACCCTGTTTATTTAATGTTCCACAGTGTTGGGCTACCACCAGTCATTGATGGGCAACCATGTTGCAAGCCTTAGTTGCCCAGTGGACAACCACCTTCAAATCCAATTAGGCAAGCCCTGCTGAATGGGTATCTATAATTGACATGTTGTGGAATTCAGTAAAGCAATAGCAGATCGTGTATACACACATAAAACAGTGCAGGCAGAGCTGTCCCCGATACAGCGCGTTACCCCTGTGACGTCACAGCCTACTTACATACTACTCCTACTAGAATTGAGGTTACAGTGACCTACTTATTAAAAAGTGTTTCTCACACGTTAATGCATTGAACCAAAAATGTATAAATACTCAATAATGTTACTTTGAACAGTTTTAAAGAGGAATACCCCACCCCAAAAAATATTTCCGATTTCATGCATCCCATCCTTTAAACTTAACCAAATCGTCTAGATGTTAGAACAATATCGTATATTTTAGTTTTCAAAATCTTCCAACCTTCATGGTTTTTATTCAGTCTGGGAGGAACAAATTTTTCCACCAGATCCCACCCACATGCATTCGACGGTCGTACGGGTTTAGGTGAATACTGCCACGTCTACCTACTATTACAATATCGTATATTGTTTTGTACTTTCTAATGAGATTTTTAAATGTAATATGAAACGATGAAAATGTATTGAAGTAGATATAATATGTGGGTCAGATTTTCAGAGAATGTACAATTGGCAGATCTACACATTTAATCAATTCTGCTAAATTAGGCTGCAATAAGGTCAATAAGGTCAGTAAATTCGAGTATATTCGGCAATGCATTGATTCTAGCAATCTGTTTTGTTAGGTTCAACAGAATTTTGAACCTGATTTATGTTTTAAATTCGGATTATTTGAGTGGATTGGTGATGACGAATTGTACATTTTCTGGCGATTTCACCCATGTAATAAAAAATATTGTATTGTAAACGCTTTTATTCAAACGTTCTGATTGCACTGAGAAGGCGTTTCTCCTGCTAATGGAAGATTTTCATAGTCTTCTCACAATTAATCCTTATTTTGAATCGCTGGAACTTTATTTCACTATAAACGTTTTCTGCTTCGCAGTAACTATCATTAGAAGTTTATGTTATTTAAAAATATAAAGCAGGATTTGAAATGAAATCATAGGATTCATCGGGAGACCAAAATCGGGGCAGGGTTTTATGTAGGCTTTTGTTTTTTCTCTGAGGTCTGTTAGGTCCGAGTGCACCTGTTTCGTTTGCTTCTTTGTTGACTCGTTTGATTTTATGACAACTTAAAACCGTGGTAGATTTGGCTCTCAGTTCATATTAGATTTGATTTTATACAAATTTCATTGAGTCGGGAGTCACACAGGCGGTTTTCAAGCTCTCCTTCGTGATCTTACAGTGATTTTAAACAAACAATACCACTTTGGTCATTGACTGAAGGTGCAGGCTCGCTGGTTCTTGGAATATGGTGTTCGATTAAGTGTTCGGTTAAGTGTATGGTGTTCGATTAAATACTGACTTCGTTCGACTACTGAATTTGTTCTCTTTTTTTTTGATTTAAGGTTTTTCTCTCGCCTGCTGCAAAGTTCCTAGTATTTTGCATTTCTATTTAAAGATTTGTATTCAGCAAAGACATTGTGATTTATACATTTTTCCCAGTCAAGGCTGACGGCTCGTGTAGAATTTAGAGTTAAATCCAATAACTTTTATTGAGCTGCCAGGTTGTCATTTCGCCCCAACTTCAACATATGTGCAGCTTGTTGAATTGTCCTTTGTTTTGTCGCATAAATGAATAGGTTAATTATGAGAAGAAACATTATGCTTGATGAATACGTTACGTTTTTTCCGCCATGTTTTGCTGAACCTCTTTCTTCCTTTTAACGTACAATATGTTTGTATATCAGAGATACAGATAGGTATACGTTTACGTATATGTTAAACTTCCTGAACCTCCCTTGCCACCAAACATATACCCTCAGATCATATCAGTTACTCATTATAAACCATAAAATACTACATCAAAATACTTCTCAAACACACTTCGTCCATCACAATTGAAAATTCTTATAATATCTTTTCCCAAAATCTATTAAATTGTATCACCCAGTTGATTAGTTTTGCATTAATGGTAAATATTTCTGGGTGGACAATTACTAGTAAAAATCGCTAAATATGGGTCAGATCACCAGAAAATGTACAATTGGCCTTCACCAATCCTCTCAAATAACCCAAATGTAAAGCCAGGTTCAAAAGGTTCAAAATGCAGTTAAACATAACCAAACAGATTCCTTGAATCAATCCAATACCAAATATATCCAGATATATATATAGTATTGGGCATTTTTCAGCTTAATTTAGCAGAATTTTCCAAATGTGTAGTGCTGCCGATTGTACATTTTCTGACGATCTGGCCCATATACTCCATAAAATGACCTTAGTAATGCATGAACATATGCATTGTCATTAAATTTAGTACATCTAGTTATACGTTGTTCAGCATTAGGCGCACCAGAAATGAGAAAATTCCTACAATGAGATCTTGTGAATATATCACTTTGGAAAATATCAATTTTGCGACTTGTGGCTCTATGTTGAACCTTGATGGCGGCAATCTATAGACAGATATTGTCTAAATAATTCATAGTCTGTGAGCGTTATTGTTGTGTGGGACTCATGAAGCAGATCAGTTGGATCAATAATAATATGGAAATAAAACACGTTATACATGGATGTATAAATAATAAGGTTTGCTTAAGTAGCATGACGCTAACTGTGGCTAGCTGCCAACCTTAATGGTCCCAAGTTGAGAGACTCCCTCAAAATGAAGGAAAAGTCTCTTGCTTCAAACCACAAAGTACCATTATAATTCAATTAAGACTGGAAAATGTCATCATTCCCATTTAAACGCCGATTCCTAGGCCAGAAACCAATTAGCAAAATAGGCTGACATACTATTCTCATCTGATCTGAGGGTTTTGACCTAGAGTGAGTTCAACCAATGTGTTATTTTTTACTTAAGATTACCGGTAAAATTCAAATTTATGATTTGATTTGTTTCTATTTTCATGATTGAAAGCATGTATAACTAACTTGTTCGGTTTCAGTCGCTTAGAATATTATACGCAACACGTGCAATATTCACGTTCCCTCAAACAACACATTATTTATTCACTATAAATGTTAATGGTTTTCCGACCCTGACCAGGGGCGTCGGAACCGGGGCGGAAGGGGGGGGGGGGGCGGTGGGGTGGACAGGGGGGACATGTCCCCCCAAAAATTTCTAGGGCATAAGAAAAGGTCAAACCCAATACTGAAAAGTCAAAAGCCAGAGCATATATTCGAATTAATCCAAGGCCTTTTGTGATTTTGGGTCAATCATGATAGTCAAATGTCTATCCTCATCTCAGCCATTTCTGCAGTACTGAGATACATATAGGCCTACATTTTAAACATACATGGTGATCTTAGGCCTTTTTTCTGATGGTCTGACCTTGTTAGATGCGCTAGGCCGAGGGCATCTGCATTGCAGGCCTCTCGAGATATCCCCACAACGGTAGTACACATAGTTAGTGGATGCGTTAGTGCGTGCGGCCAACGTTGGTGCGTTGTGGTTGCTAAATCTCCCTATTAAGCTCAATACCGCCACTCAACCCCCCAACTACCATATTGTTATAACTCATTGTGTCATAATATATTAGTGTACCTAAAATTTTAATTATTAATGGCCATATGCTCATACCTTCACCGTAGCTCTACCTCCATGGAGGCTACCTCTATAATGAGTAATCCCTCATCCCCATTGTTCTGGCCTCATTAGTTGCCTGCCTGATTAACACCAAGGTAATACCATCACTCTGTATACCTGTACCAGGAATAAATACTTCTTCAAACTTTAATACTTCGTTACCTTTTGTGTTACACTAGTTGTAACAATATGGCAACCACTAAAAAAACTGTCTGTGTGTGCAGGGGTTACTTAGCGCTTGCCCAGTGGAGGATGTTGAAAGAGGAACTTGTATAACATATAGGTGAAATCACCAGAAAATGTACAATTCATCTTCAGCAATCCTCTCATATAACCCGAATTTAAGACAAATATATGGTTCAAAACTCAGTGCAACATAACAAACCAGAGTGTTTGAATCACGGCAATATCAAATATATTCAGATATACCCAGTATTGACCTTCTTTACTGTCTAATTTAGTACAATTTACTAAATGTGCACAGCTGCCATTTGTGCATTTCATGAAGATCTGACCCATATTATATGGGCTGCGGCCAGTTTACAATTCATCATACATATTGACATCTAATGTAGCCACAATAATCAATAACCAAGACATTGTGTAACACTGGTGGGGCAGCAACCTATTGATTAGAAATGTCGATTTTGTTGTTCCTGTTGGTTTTACTTTTCATATAAGAGGTAAACATGATAACTATATGAGTTGTAAATCTTCGTATCGTTTTCGTTTAGTTTTAGTAATACATCTATTTTAATTGTCTTTGTTATTTCTTGGAAATGGTGTTGTTTTAGGAAATAATTTGCTAAACGTTTGGACATGAAGTAATTATTCAATCATGAAAGGTTTTCGCTTGTCGTAGACAGTGCAGGTGCAACTTGTATGGTATATATATATGGGAATAAGGCATTGCCAGGGGCCTGTTGTATAAGCTAAGGAAGGAACTGTCTGTGGACATTTAGAACTACATTTCTTTCCCTTTCTTCGATGGGTTGGAATACAAATTCCTACCTACCTTTGAGTGTGTGTAGGCTATTCCACTACCAGCTGGGAATGCCACTTGTAGGAAGGAATCTTTTTCTTCTACTGGAGAAAGAATTGCCATAATGAAATTACTTTCCGAAGCTTATACAATGGGCACCTGGTGTCTAGTTCAGTGTTGGACATATTGATTGACTTGTAAGTGCCATCAGACCCGACTCATTTATACATGCCTATATGTTTGGATAAGGCCAAATAATAATTTGGTGTGTTTCCAATGTACCTTTCCCCATAACTAGAAAAGCATGTCTGTTGTTTAAAATAACTATTGTTATTCATTTCCTGGAACTAGGAAATTTAAAGAATTTAAAGAATTCTTTAAATAACTTTCTCCTTAACTACCTTTCAGCTATACGACATCTGAAACGCAGATTTTGTTGTTGGCCTATTATTTTGGTGGTTCTATATTAGGCCAAACAAAATAGGTGTGTTTCCGATTTATCTGGCTGAAAACTAGGTAGGAGGTTCCGGTGGTTTTTTTAGGAAACCACCTTCCGGAAACTGAAAAAAATGTCTCTTTCATTAACAATAGTTGTTTTAAACATGGGAAATGTGCTTTTTGACAGTTCCCGGTTAAAAACTTGTTTACTGCTTTTATCAGTTTTTTTTTCAAGAAATCAAAAAAAAAACTATGGTATTGTAAAAACAAAACAGGTATGGTCAAAAAGATGTTTAGGCAGGGGAAGGTTTTTCTAGGTGGGAGGGGCGGGGGGTAAATCGGAAACCCACCTATTTTGTTTTTGGCCTTAGTATGCTGGTCTACTTAATTTGGTTTGAACTGATTCATTGCTCAGTGAAGCATAAACCTCACCACTGATTGGTCTTTTTGTTCCGAACTCTTAACCAACAATAACTTCATATTGCCTGTTGGAGAGTGTATGGCCTGGTTCTAGGACAGCTACCCGCCGGACATATACCCGCCGGTAAATGGTAAATGTTCGGGATGGTAAATGTCCTAGCGGGGAAATGTCCAGGATGGTAATTGTCCAGGGGGTAAAAGTCGGGGGGGATATGTCCGGCGGGTATATGTCCGGCGGGTAGCTGTCCTGACACCGTATGGCCTATTTCGATCAACCTTGCTGCCTTGGACTTGGACACATATTAGTACCTATGGAATCCATGTTGTGCTGGCCCATAATTATAGTGGGTTAGGGATTCATTAGGAAGTCTGAGTACCTTTGGTACTAAAAGAGCGGTGGTATCACTCTTTGCTAGTAAGGTTAGTACCCATCTGTTTGGTTAGGTTTAACTGTATTTTCAACTTTTTTTTCGTCTAAATTTGGGTTATTTGAGAGGATTGGTGAAAGTGAATTGTACAAGTTCTGACTACTTCACCCATGTGCATTTGAATTTGAAAACTTTTTATTCAATTTTAAAAATTGCGCGAAGGGGGCGATCTCCAGCTAGGGGGAGGATTCCAAGCCCTCTTATGGCATTACAGGTATAGCTTTAAGTGATTGACAATACTGACCTCCGTCGATGACTGGAGGTGACCAACCACTATAGCTATAACTTTATAACAAGGGGATTTTCCGCAGCAGTACAGTAAAATGATTTTATCTCAATTTTCAATAATACTTCAACTCTCTGAGTTGTTAACTCTTAATCTATAAAGTTGTCATCTCACCATATAGAATATTTCGATGCATATTTTTTCAATATAGTTGGGTCGTTTATCTGGCGGGCCACAGTCTGGAGTCTATTGTATCCATACTTTTCTGAGGTGTTCCTGAGCATGATATGGGTCAGATTTTCAGAAAGTGTACAATTGGCAGCTGTACACATTGAGTAATTAGGCTAAATTAGGCTAAATTAGGCTGCAATTTGGTCAATACTAGGTAAATTCGACTATATTTGGCATTGCATGGATTCTAGCAATCTGTTTGGTTATAGGTTGAACTGTATTTTGAAATTTATTTTTTGTCTGAAATTTGGGTTATCTGAGAAGATTGACGAAATTGAACAGTACATTTTATGAAAATCTGACACATATTGTACTAAATTACTTGTGATGACCCTCAGGAAATGGTTAACTTTCTTATCATGCATAAAATAGATAGAAGTACTTATCAGATACCCTTAATGTTTACCATCTTTGGAATCGGCTTGACCCTATCCTTTCAAATATGATGGTATCTCAAAATCAATTTTTGGCAACTTATAGGCATGTAAAGTATGTGATGTGTTAGAGAGAAATGAGTCACAAGTCGCAAAAAATGGATTTTGAGATACTATCATATTCTAAAAGCTTAGATCAAGCCGGTTTTAAAATTGGTAAACATTAGGATAGCTAATAAGTAGTTTTAAGTTTTAAGTTTGTTATTTTTATTTTTGAAAAAATAAAAAACGTTTCCAATGTCTCTGGGTGGACCATTACTAGTAAAGTAGCTAAATATACGTGTCGTCTTGCACTTGCGTTTGTTCTAGCCTCTACAAATTATGATCATAATTAAAATTAAGAAGGAAGAGCAGAAAACACTTTTTCTGATGTATGACTGCTATTTATACATCCCGTACGAATAAAGAATATTTTGAATTGAATTGAATTGAAATGAATGATATTTATTTAAACTTCTGGTTGTCAGTATCGAAACACAATTAAAATATGTTCATTG
Organism: Sthenelais limicola; assembly: GCA_942159475.1. Lineage (NCBI taxonomy): Eukaryota > Metazoa > Annelida > Polychaeta > Phyllodocida > Sigalionidae > Sthenelais > Sthenelais limicola. Next base: position 28,197,250 of record OW804097.1, on the reverse strand, counting down.
TTTACAAACACTTATTTTTTTATTATTCATTAAAGGCAAAACTAATATTTAAGAATTCATGGACCTTTTCACGCGTTTTTTTATTTTTCTTTATTACAACATCGGCTGTACATTTAAATTTGTTACCAAAAACACATGTCCACCAAGTGGATGTATTCTTGCGTCGCCTCCATTTATACAAAGTAATAGTTAGCAATGTTCTACTAATACCTTCCGAAATACTGCAATCTAGAAACCGGTTACATCATCTTATGGGTGAAATTTCCAGAAAATGCACAATTCACATTTAGAAACACTCCGAAATAACCCAAATTTGATACAGAAATGAGACTCAAAACACAATTCAACACAACCAAACACATCCTTTGAATCAACTCAATACCGAATATACTCAAATATATCTAGTATTTATCATTTTTCAGTTGAATTTAGCAGAATTTACTAAATGTGTAGAGCTGCCAATTGTACATTTTCTGAAAATCTGACCCATATCTAATCTCAATATAAAGCATACAAGAGTACAAAATATACCACAAAATTACCAAGAAGACATTCATTCATTCTACATGTATTTGAATAATTGGTGTCAACAGTGGAAAAGCAAATAATCGTCACTTCTAACACACAATTACCATTATTATTTTTATTAGAGTAGAGGGAGAGAGGCTCGCTGTATATCGGGTGGGCTGGCTTCATTGGTAATGTGATGTGATAATAGAGAAAGCATAATAAACTTGGTCTTGTGTTTTATTAAAATTCCTCGAGCTTTCGGGCGACGTGCCCTTGTTCAGGAGCGGGTATTTGCTAGTACTATTTAATACACTGCTTAGATATTTGATACATATATTCATATGACCTCAAGGACCATACACCTCAAACATGAAAACATTCCAACAAAGAGATCATGTGAAATAAGCACTTTGAAAAATATCAATTTAGCGGCTTATGACTCATTTTCTCGAAACACTTAATCCATTTTTATTAGACCAAAGCTTCCATCCACTGAAAATATTAGATCGCTGGAATGGGTCTATGATAATATATTATCATCTAATAAGTACGGTACTTTTACATCGTTGTGTGTTTGAAAACGTGTTACTAATATTTATGGATGGACAATTACTGGTAAAACTGACAAGAATTTTTTTATAACAAACATATATAAAAGATTGGCTATACCTACTCTGATGTTACCTGATTCTTTTACTTGTGTTACATAATACTGCAATTAATGTATTTAATGATGAGTAATTATAGTAATTAGAGTTCATGATTAATTTAGACTATTGATAATAATGTGGTTAATCATTGTTACATCATGATTGCATGATATAATATAACAGATGACCTTAGAAATCGATAAACACTAGCTTACAGTGGTTGTAATGTGCAAGATACCATCCCGCCAAGAGGTATAATAAAGTATTATATGTAGGCCCTACCATATAGAGAATATACTTTGAAAAAATCTTAGAGACGGAGGAGAGAGAGAAGAGAGAAGAGAGAGGAGAGAGAGAGAGGGGAGAGAGAGGGAGAGAGAGGAGAGAGCGGAGAGACAGAGAGAGGAGAGAGGGAAGGGGGAGAGGGAGGAGAGAGCGAGGAGAGAGAGAGGAGAGAGAGAGGGAGAGAGAGGGAGAGAGAGGGAGGGAGAGGGAGAGAGAGGAGGGAGAGGAGAGAGAGAGAGGAGAGAGAGAGGAGAGAGAGAGGAGAGAGAGAGGAGAGAGAGAGGAGAGAGAGAGGAGAGAGCGCTGAACTGGTGAGGCCTTTCTCCGCAGCGTGGAGCTGTAGTGATAACTCTATGGGTCAGGTCGCCATATATTGTACAATGGCCAGCAGCTCTACACATTGAGGACATTGTGCTGCATTAGGCTGAACAACGATCAGTTCTCTACTTTACAACAGTTAGACAACAAGTAAAGGTATTGTTCTAGGAAATTGTTGGCAATCGGCCGTGGTAATGTGAATGGGCCTTAAGGAATATTCCTACAAGCTGGGAATATGAGGTAGGAATGGATGTAGGGGGGGGCAACATTTCCACAGAAAAATTCCCTTGCTTAGCTTATACAACACATAGACCGTATACATACAACAGGGCCCTGGTCATCTAGGTCATTCTAAGAATACGCTGAAGCTATTTCCGGTTTGTTAGTTAAGATTGTATTCATATTCTATACATAGACTCAGCCGGTCTTCTCCATTTATTTTAGGAGATTTTCATGCCGTGATTGACCAGTCATGACTAGTACTACTGCTTTGGTTCATAGGGGCTCTTCCCTTGCCAACAAGCACACGCAGCTATAAGGGAAAATCTCTGTTCTGTTCTTCTCCTTAATTGGCAATATATACAGGTGAGTGGTTAAAATGTCATCTGTTTCAGGAAAACCACTCACAAGTCGCAAAAATGCTATTTTTCAAAGTAATTTATTCACAAGATAAATTCATGGGAATCTTTTCATTGTTGGGGGGTGCCTCATGTGTACTCCCATGAGTAGCTAGGCCTACATGCACCAACTTGCAAGACAGTGTATTAAATATATCGATGCGCGTTTCTATGGTCATCCTATCAAGGTTATTTAGTTATTTACTAGTAATTGTTCACCCAGAAATATAACTTTGATTTCGAAAATTAGAAAGTCTCCTATAACGGTTATCAAGTGATTTATTGAGGTTCACAGCTCCCTCCCTCGTGCAACTCTCAAAATCTCAAATAAGGGAATTTATTATCTTTATCACACTTAGGTTATTGTTCGTATTCTATTGTTATGTTGTATTTGTGATGGGTTTCAGGAAAATGAGTCACAAGTCGCAAAAATGGATTTTGAGATAACATTATATTTAAGATGAGACCAAGCCGATTCCAATGATAGTAAACAGTCTAAATACTCAGATTTTCACAAAATGTACAATTGGCAGCTGTATACACATTCAGTTGATTCTGCTAAATTAGGCTGCAATTTGGTCAATACTAGGTGAATTCGAGTATATTCGGCATTGCATTGATTCTAGCAATCTGTTTGGCTAGGTTGAACTGCATTTTGAACTTTATTTTCGTCTGGAATCTGAGTTATTTGAGAGGATTGGTGAAGTTGAATTGTACATTTTCTGACAAGTCTGACTCATATAATTGTGAGACATGCGCGATGGGATCAACAATAAAAGGAACATGTACCACTCTTCATACTCCAATGTCTGCCAATTATGTGACTACACACAATAAAGAAACAAAGAGTGAGATTTCGACATTATCAAATACGGGTCAGATTTTCAGAAAATGTACAATTGGCAGCTCTACATATTTAGTAATTTCTGCTAAATTCTGCTAAAATTGATACAATTTGGGTATATTTGAGTATATTTTGTATCGCATTGATTTAAAGTATCAGTTCTGTTATGGTAAACTGCATTTTGAAGCTCATTTCTGTCTTAAATGTGGGTTATTTGAGAAAATTTGTGAAGGCGAATTGTACATTTTCTGAAAGTCTGACCCATACATAGACATCATAGCAAGAGGTGGTAGAAACAATACAAAATTATAGAACTAACTAAACTTACTTTTGACCTTTTGGTAAACTTGGTGTGACGTGGGATGATGGTGGGGGCTAAAGGAAATTGAGAATTTAATGACGGTAGATGAGCTGGCTATTTTTGTCCTTTAAACTTGGGTATTTTATTGCTTGTTCTACAGCATTGGTATAATTAGAGAACCATGTAATGGTCAGATGTGTCTACCTGTAGGCGTCTGCTATTCATAGTATCTAAGTTTGTGAATACTAGGTCTATATATAGGTAGCCTATAGGTAGTCTCTATACAGGTAGCATATACAATGTGATCCGTTTCAGGAAAATAAGCCATGAGTCGCAAAATATGGATTTTGATATATACATATTTGAAAAGAGGAGATCAAGCCGATTCCAAAGATAGTATAATATACACAAAGAACATAATTATATGGAAATATATTAAAACCTATATTCGGTATATTTGATTAAATCAACATTACGTTAGATAAGCATGCTATAAGGTGGTGTAATATACTCAAGGCCAACGAGTTTATAGCCTACTACTAATCATCATATCATATTTTAGGTTGTACATGAAATCATTAATCAATCATTAACCATGTTAAAATAATAAATTGTAAAACAATCTGGTTTCACATAAGGTGGGTCTAAAATATCTCCACTATAGCGACATGATTATAATGTTTGTATTTACCCCGAGGTAGGTGTGAAAGCCAGGGGCCGATTAGGGGAATATAAGATTGTGTGGCTTGTGTGGTTTGTCACCTTGTGGGGCTTGTGTGGCTACATGCTTGTCCCCAACATGTTTAGAACATGATCTAGATGTAATTTCAGGGCTTGTTCCTTGGATACATACAACAATACCTCATATATATATAAAGGGGTAGGAGAGTAGCCATAATTCAAGTAGATCGGAGAACTGAAATTGGAACAATTTAATTAATTAGGGGATTGTGTTGTAACCAGCAACAGGAACACATCTCTGTTATATTGGCTTAGGCCCCGTTCTCCTTCATAGAAATATCCAGGACAACTGCAGGAATCAACTCTCACTGGTAATCATATTTAATAATATATCATATAATCCTTGCCATCAGCATGGAAGATCCCGAGCAAAGCCCCCCCCCCCCCGCCCCCTCACCCCTGTTTTAGTTAGCCCCAGCGAGTATAAAATTGATCACATTATAATTCCATTAAGACTGCAAAATGTCATTACAAAATGTCACCATGCAGACTTAGCCTTGACTACGTTACCAGGTGAGATCCAATCAAATTACCGGTAATGAGTGTTCAGTTGCGTCATAATATTATGACGTCACGTATTAGTTCTTTGACTCACTTTAGTGGTAGCACGGGTAGCGAACACCTCGTTTCTATCTCCTCTCTGTGAGGTATTAGAAAGATAAAGTTATCCAACATTGCTGTCGCCACTAGTACCAAAGGTCCTAGATATACAAGGAAATCCGCCATCTTGGATTTTGTTATGACATTTTAAAGAACCAGTGTTATATGAAGGTTTGGCTATCTTGGATATGAAATAGTTGTAGAATTATTGTAGGAAAATAAGAAGTTTAAAGAAGAAGTCTAAAGGCTTTGATCCTAAGATCTAGAATGAATGTTTGTTATGGTCTAACATACAGGTGGGTGTTTGGTCCGTGTGGCTAGTGCTGATTGGTTGAATATTAACTAGGTGAGGGTGCTACCTTAGCCTTTACATGCTACTGCAATAAATTCCTGGGTATTGGTGCCTTATGGGTCATGGACATATTCCTTAATTATGGTCATAAACATAATAATAACAATTAATGATAATTATAGTCATAAAAGTGGTTACTCATCCTTACGTCATTATTACGTAACATGATGTAACAAATCCGCCATTTTGTCCATAAATCATGGTGACTATATAGATCGTACATGTGTAGGCTACTTAAATTATTATGATAGTCACTCTAAATGTGTTATGATAATAGGCATCTGTTTGATAAATCATGTTGACATTAAGAAAAATAAGATAAAGTCAAAAAGATAAAGTCAAACACATATAGATAGTCCACAGAGGCTGAGTAGTTGTCCTGTTTCCCAGCAGACTTAGCTTAACAGCTGCTAATCTCTATTGATGACTCCGCCCCCAACTATAGGTCTATATCTCATGACATAGGATATCTATTGACCACATTTTGAAGGATTTTGTAGAGTTATTGTTGCTACAGGACTTCATAAAAGCCCACATTTATTATATTTTGGGAAAACGCCAAATCTGAATGGTTTCACTTAATTATTATCACTCATCGGCGGCCGTCCTCTGTTGGCATATTCTTCTTTCGTTTTTTAGATGAGATCAAGCTGATCCTAATGATAGAAAACATGAGGACATCTAATAAGTATTTCTATATTTTAAGTTTGATATCTTTATTTTGGAAAGAAAATGTTTACAATATTTCTGAATAGACATTTTACTAGTATCAAATGACCTTACAAAATGCGTGGATCTATATCTTAATAGGATCCCTACGACGGCCCTGTAGATGGAGAGCTAGGGAGAGGGAGAAGGGGAGGGGGAGGGGAAGGTAGAGGGAGCGGGGGAGAGCGGGATAGGGAGTGGGAGCAGGGGAGGGGAGGATGAGGGAGAGGGAACGGGAGAGGGAGTCGGGGAGCGGGCAGAGGGAGAGGGAGCAGGAGCGGGGGAGGCAGAGGGAGCAGGAGTGGGACAGGGACAAAAACACCCATTTATTTACGGTTCCATTTGAGGTATGAATATTAATACAGATATTAAGTTACAGAGAGAAGTTGAAAGAGAAAGATGGTGGGAGAGGGAACAAGGAGAGATGAAGATGTGTGCACCGCTGTCCCCAAATCCTGTGCGTAGCACAGGTATTTGCTAGTATTATTTAATACACTGCCTTGATATTTGTTACATGTATTTATATGACCTTAAGAACTTACACCCCAAACATCAATACATTCCAACAAAGAGATCTAGTGAAATAATTACTTTGAAAAATATCAATTTGGCGGCTTATGACTCATTTTCTCGAAACACATAATTAATATACACATGTATAGGCAGAACACCTCAAAATAACATAAAACATGGCAATGACATGTCGCCCAGGTGGACAAGATAAGATAAGACAATATGGATTGAATGTGAATCAGGAAAAATAGAAATGGCAAAATAGAATGCTCTGTGGTGTTCATGAGATATGAGTGGTTTGAGATTTATATATTTTTTATCCAGGTATTAACATTACATCACATAATGACATTATTTGAAGTCAACCCTGATCGATCAAATCTGTATTTTCGATATATTTTAATTGTGATTGTTCGTACTGAATGTTTTAAATATTCCCATCTAACTATATAGGGTTCATTTCTACATTGTTTCTGTTTTCACAGAAATCTTTGATAAAATCGCTGAATTTTCCCGGTATTTCCAATATACGGTATTTCCCCGTTTATATGCCCGGGCTTATATTAATATCAAATTGTGATAGACCAGGCTTAATTATATTAGGGGTGGGCTTATATTCGGGGTAAGGATTATAGTGCTTATTTTACCATAAGAATGTGTTTACCTCCCAGCTTATAAACGGGGCAGGCTTATAAACGGGGCCTGGCTTACACACGGGAAAATACGGTATGTTTGTTCAGCCGCCAAAAGCCTGGATGTTTGTCTATTGATCTACCTAACTCACATAACATCCAAACAGGGCGTGTTCTGATAATGGAAATGGGTGGGACTTTTTAGGAATATACAATGGGAACATCTGTATATATATGGGTCAGATTTTTAGAAAATGTACAATTCACCTTTACCAATCCTCTCAAATAACCCACATTTAAGACTAAAATGAGCATCAAAATGCGGTTTAACATAACTGAACTTATACTATAAATCAACATGATACCCAATATACCCAGATATATCTGGTACTCATCATTTTTTCAACCAAATTTAGCAAAATTTCCTGAATGTGCCAATTGTACATTTTCTGAAAATCTGATACCATATTATAACATAGTTCCCATTAAAATAACATATAGGAACGTTCGATATGGAACGTCCTGTGCACATATGAAGATTTTTATTTCGATTTTGTATATAAATATGGCTATAGTTGTTACATCGTCATAAATAGCAAATCGAAAATGTAAATCAAGAAAAGGGCATTAACAACCATCTGTCGCCAGGTCTTCCTGACCGCCCGAATGAAAATTGAAATGAAAATAATATGAATAAAATATACTAAAAGTCTATTAAAGTGTCTGTTCATTGTCCGGATATTGTGTTAAATCACCATGTAATGCTTTTGGTTCGTTATTTTACGTCGTTTCATAACGCACATTCCTAAAAAGTCCGACCAAAATATAAAATGAAAATACTTTTTAATTTTGTTGGAAGTTGCAAAGGTAGGAAGTCGCTTTTCCATCGATAGTCTCCCTTTTTTTCTTTCTTTCATTTACAGTTTTAATCCTTCATCTAAATTGCGAATAAAACAACTAAGACAAACACGACAACAATAACAACAACAACGAGTTATACTCGTCACCAATAAACGTTACTCATAACAACGTCACGCAGCAAAGTTGTTATCTGGTTACTCTCTCCAATTCATTAACCAATGGGATTGAGCAACCCAGTGTTCCACCACGTCAGAGTTAATGACGTCATGACGAGTATTATATTTATTTTGTGGTAGCCGACGAAGCTGGACAGACGTATTTAATCTATTCATCGTCCTGTATTGATCATGGAAGTTGAGGAAGGGATAATCCCTAAAATGTGTTTTGGGTTTTATTTATATACAACTAGCTTTCAAGCTTACTTGCTCTTCATCAGGTTTTGTTGATTTTGTTAATTTTGTTTGAGATTTCTGCCATTATGAAAATATAGTTTAATGTTCCTGCCCCTCTATACCATGCATATTCTCATTTTGTTTTCTGAAAAATAGCCCTACATGTTTTAACGTGTTGAGTCTCCTTTAGCGGTGTAGGATTTGTACTTGAAACATTGTTTAATATACAAGAAAACTAATGTGTTAGAAGTGTAGAAGTAGGTAGTTATGGTTAACAACAGTATAACACCATATAATCAGACGGGACCTATGATTGAAAGTCCCGGAATAATCAAGTGCAGATTAGAACTACCTTATAAGATTATATATCGATAGTTGTCAGAGTATACCGTATAGGTCCAACTTTTCGTTGTGCAAAATTTCCAAAAAAATTCCCCCCCCCCCGAATTCCTCTGGTTAGAACAAATTTTATGACCTGCAAATATGTCTTATTTCTTTCTGGACCAAATTATTGGTGTGTGTGTTCTGACAGCCTTACCGCAAACTTTGCGATTCGCAGAAACTATTGTTTAGGTTCCCCTTGCGCATATTTTGGCTCTGTACATTTGGTGTTATATGGTATGAAATATGGATGCAAAGTCCATTGGTTTTAAGTTTGATCTTTTTATGTTTGAAACAAAGATTTGCAATATTTCTGGGTGGACAAGTGCTAGTAAAAAAAGCTAAATATGATATATAGGTTGACAAAAATATACAGGTTTAAATGCAAGGATATATTTAATACACTGTCTTGAAATTTGGTATATGTATTAATACAACTTAATGTGCTAGATACTAAAAGAATGAGAATATCCCTAAAAAATCTTCTGAATAAAACACTTTGAGAAATGACAATTCCATGACTTATGACTCATTTTTCATTACTTACCATAATGGCTATACCATTACACATGTTAATACATCTTTTTTTTTACTGTTTCAGGACCATAGGATATCTGTGAAATCAAGTGCTGGATTAATAAAGAAGCAGATCCAAGGATTGCCACATCCACATCCATCAGAAAAAGTACATCTATCTACATTACCATCAACATGGCCTGTACTAAAACCACCAACATCACAATTGTATGCTCTGCTGCTGTCGTGACCATAGTCATAGTTCTCATGATGCATCAACAAACTTTCAGCATCAATGGTGTCAGACAAAGTGATGATAGCAAAGGAACACCTATCAATGAGGTGATACTTAGAATGTTGCAAGAGGCTCGTACCTTAGCCTCTGACAAGGCTGTCACAGAAAGCCAAAACAAATTACTGCTAAACCTTAGAGACACTTTACAGTTTACTGCAGATAATTGGCAAAATAATAAAGTAAACATTATATCTCCGACAAGTCTGGTCAAGAAGGTAGGAGAAGGGAAAGAAGAGTCAAAGAAAGCCACTTCAATTCAGCCAGTTTTAACAAGTAGGTCTCCAGCTGTGGCAGGAAATGCTCACCCAGAATTGATATTTTGTCCGTTTATGTGGGTAAACTACAGGACTTCTTATGTACCCATAAAGAACTGCAACCTTAAGGTCACCAGGGTAGAGGATGTCACCACAATATTGCTTAATTTTATGACATACCCAAATCCCCAGACCGCTCAAAAGGTTATAAATGATTTAAATGCAGTGCATCCCAATATCACTGTCCTAGCGGCTTGGCCAAAAAGTCTCACTTTACCATCTGCAGCAATGTCCAAATTGACATATGTGACCTTTAGTGAATCAGAAAAGGCCAGTGCAGTTTGGGGAGGTTTAGTGAACAAAGTCACAACCACATATACACTCGTTGCCAGGGATGTTAACTTCATGGATTCAGACATTGAACTTGAGCGTATGCTACGAGTAATGACCAATCTCTCAGAGGATACGCTCATTGGAGCTGCGTCTCGGACACCAGATGGACGTTGGAGGATGGGATGTGATCAAATGAGTCTGCAGAACTATACGCTTGCTTTTAAAAGTGGCTATCATCATTCTACACATGATGGTTGCCTTCATTGTGATTACCCTAGTGGGCCTTTCATTGGCAAAACAAAGTTTCTTAACTTTGGCAAAGTTCCTCTAAAGGATGATACTGCAGTGTTTGTAAACTTCTTTGTTGCAAGGAGGAAAGCCAAAGTTGGTGTTTATGTGTGTCCTGATGCAATGTTTCATGTAAATGACAATAGAGAGAAAGAGAGGACTGTTGATTACTGGGTCGAAACAGGCAAGCAGTTAAAAATTGAATTTGTGAGGATAAACGAGGACAAAATAAGGCTACCATGTGGAAAGGTTGATCTTAAATGTTCCACTTCCAAAGGAGTTGCCAATCCACCGTGTTGCTTGAAAATGCTGAGTGATGAGTTGGGTGTTTTATTTGCTGAGTGCAAAAAAAAGAATCTTTATTGCCAGCTTAGGTCTGGTAATCTGATTGGTGCAGTGAAAATGAGCAGTACTTTGCCCTGGGAACTAGATGGTGATTTCTATGTCCTTCAAGACAATCACACAGCATTCAGAGCTATGCGCCCCCCTGGTTTCTCAGTCTCTGGATTCAATCCTGTCAATTTCAGGAGGAAAGGATCACCTTGGAGGACTGAAGTATACAAAGTGCCTGAGAAGTTAATTGAAAGTGCCTATTACACCTCCAGAGGCATGAATGAGACCCTTGTTAATGTAGATGGACATTGGATTCCAACATTGAGAAATCCTGGAAAGCAAAGCATGAGAGAATATGAGATGAGTGTTTACAAACATGCAGAACATAATATGTTCCATGGGAAAACACCAATGGCAAGATATTCTGAAAGAAAATTCTTGAAATGTCCAAGACCTGGGTTCCATGGTTGTCTAGATTTGTATAACTCAGACGGGAATATTCAGTTTTATCAAGACTGGTTTGACACGTTCTAAATAATATCAATTAATAGTGAATTCCTACACCATGGCTGTAAGTAAAAAGAGAACATTTATACGAAAAACATTGGGAAAACCCCCTCACTAAATCCAAGTACCAGAAATCTTCTTCCTTCACATTAATAACAATATCAGCATACCAAAAACTGTGGATATCACCCCCACCAGTTTGTATTGTCAATCACCATCCATTTCTACTATGAGTGGGTGGTAACAGGGTTCTGGGTGCTTCAGTATTATCACTGAATTCAAGATGAAAATAATAAAGGATTATTGACTGACATTGATCATGAGGAGCTGTTCGTTCACTGTTTGGTGTATAATGCAGAGGTAGACCTTTTACACAAACAGTGAACCAGTATTCCCAAGATGGAGGTTATTATTCTGTTTAATTTCTGCCTCAGCTCCTTATAGCCCCAAGATTTTCAAAGCAGTGATTAAAATCCATCAAATCCAATCCTGTTAGAATTTTCATTTGTCCACAACCATGGTTATTTTAGAAAATATTATCACTTGATATAGTACATTTGCTTTAAATAATTAATGTCCTAATACCTGAGTAACAACTTCTTTCTGCCTGACTGTGCAAAAACTTCGTCTTGACTGATTGATAAGACCTGCATAATGTTAACAATCATGTATATATAACGACTCACTGCATAACTGCGTTGTTTTCTTGTTCCTGTTTACAAAGTTTATGCATTAAAAATTATAGATACCGGTTAAAGCTATAATCAGGTTAGATACTTCATTTAAATATCTCCTGTTGAATTGAATTATCCTTTATGTTCTGATGCTATTGTGAGGTTTATTGTGAGGTTACTTAGGTTATTTAGGTTAAATAGTTGGTTATTTATGTTACATAGTTACAAAATTTGTAACAAGGTTATATAGATGTCATCAAGGTGTCATTGGGCAAGTAGCAACAGCACAGGATTGAATAAAATGTCAGACAAAGGGTCATGAATCTAATCAAGATTATTTAGGTTGGCAGCCATTTTGAACTCCCCTTGCCCCTTTTAAATTATTCATTAAATCAAATTGTTTTTCAAATGAAATTTGTTGCAAATGACTCAAGCTAGCTTCTGGGATTGGTTAGATAGTTCCTACCTAGGAAAGATTATGAAATAAGGTCGATCATAGAGGGGTCTGGGTGGTATACCGTTCCTCACTTTGGCTAGCGCACAGGTCACATGTCTCAATAGCATAGCAAAGCTATTTCTAGCAAAATAACAGTAGGTGCAATTCGTCAAGATGTCATTGTCTAATAGTACTGTGTAATACAAAGTAAATATGCTTGGAGATGGTGTGATATGAAGGTCCTTTTAACTCAATGATTGCTATAGATTATATTGTATACTATTTCTGATTATGGCAGTGGGAATGGGTCTATAGTTATATATGCAGTGGTCTATAGTGCTTATTCCTAGAAAACATACAAAGGTATGTTTACATTGACATCAATATTTATAGGTGTGTAGAGTGTTTGATTATATGAGATTGAATGAAGTGCCCTATAGGCTATGTATGAAACAATAGTGTCTGATTATGTGAGTGTGAATAAAGTGACCCATAGTAATACTGTGTTCTGAATTTACTTATTGTGGGAATAAAGAACAAAGATGCGATATTACAATTTTTAAGTTAAATTTTCATTCACATTAAGAACTGGATTTCGACATATAGATCAAAGGGAATACATGATATAAATAAAGACTGATCTTTATGAAGATTAGAACATTTTAGAGGGTTTCGAATATGTGGCTGTTTTTGTTGTGATTCAGTCAGTTCAGACCAGCAAGCATGGCATTATGTCAACAAATACAAGTCTAGTTTGATTTTTTCAGGATTAACCTACCCTGAAAAATTTATATATTACTCATATAAGATGGGGCTAGTGGAATTAGGGCCTGAAATAGTTGGGATTTTGCTCTGATTACTTGATTTAGGCTGTAATGCTACATTAAACTATACAGGAAACCTTTTGGTGGTCTGAGACCGTTAATGGTGGGAAATAGATTAAATCATTTAGTGCCCAGAGACCTGAAATTATAGTTAAGTGATGTAAAGAAAGGTGGCGTGTGTGGCAAGGACTATGGACTAATTTTGGTGGAGCCCCACTGGCTTTGTTGATGAACTTTTCTTTATATTTCAAAGTAGATAATGCTCACATTAAACAGATTGAACGTTCTATCTCTAATAAGACACCAGTCTACCTCATATATATTGCCAGGCCTAGAGCTTTCAACTATTTTGATGTTCAATTTGGGTAAATATATGAAAAGGATGATCCAAAGAAATTAGAACAAGGCCTTACATTTGGCAGTAATATGATAAAACCATGTTTGATTTTATGCTAGATATATATTGGTATATTCGAAAAAGGAACTAAGATATGATAGTAGAAATGAAATATTGTATAAAAATAAGCTATCGCACCTCAGGGCTTGGTAGCATTAAAGTAAAACACTGGGTTGGAACATACAGCTCAAGTATGGTAAATAACTGGTATCTTTCATTATATTAGGCATTTCTGTGTAATGATATTGCCAGACTCAATCAAGTAAATTCTATCCCGCTCTCCCCAAAGCTAGCTCTGGGTGCTTCCATATTGCTAGATGTATTACACTAAAACGGGCTGGCTAACTACCGATCTGCTGGTCAGTCTGTGGTCACGGTCTACTTACTTTTACAGTAAACAGTGCCCACTCTAGGGCATGTATGGAAAGCCATTTATAAACATATAACTGATCCTCCCGAATAAATAAACATACTCCAAGATATTACCTGTGAGGTAATATTACATAGACATCTTTCTATTTTCTTTATACTATTTCTGTAAACATATTGCTGTAGGAAAAATCTTCTTAAAAGGCTAGATAGGATAATGATCAGATCGTTGAAAATTGCCTATTTTTTTTAAAACGTTTTTATTAGGAAGATTTCCACAATGTGGTAGGTCTCATCTCCTACAAAACGTATATACATGTTTCACATTTAACTACCGAATCAATACAGTTATGAGAGATACTACTAGTTACATAATTCATTTAGCGACAGCTACAAGGTTCATGACGAACTTACTTCAACATACATTTGTTTTGTTTTAAGCCCAAAAATAAAATAATAATCATTATACAGGTTCGCTAGTAAATAAAAAGATTTCGTCAACATATTTTCACCGATTTTTGAAATTCATAGCAATTTCCATATTCTCAATCTGCTATTTCCTGTACAACAGGAGCAAGCCATATACAATCCTATATATATATCCTATATATAAGATATTCGGTGTAGTTATTAGAGACAATGGACAATAGGGGACTTGCATGTCTCACTGCACATGTCTGTTACAGTGCATCCTGGGATGGATTCAGTTCAGGTCTGATATACAAATATGTGACAACATTTTCATCAAACATTGCAAGAATTTGTTTACCAATATTATAGCTTGTGTAAATGATCTATGAAAACCAAATGCATGATTGGAAAGATGAAGTCTTGTGTTATGGAAAAATGTATAACGCATGGATATTGACATTGGAGCACCAATGAATATTCCATGCTGAACATGACTTGTTTTCTATAGATTTTAGACTTTCCAGTCAACATACCATTAGTCCCATAAGTCCATGTGAATCAAGATTCAAGATGGCGGCTTTGCACATCCCCTATTGTCAGGTGTTGTTATTATTTTCATAGAGCATTGTCACAACGCCATACATGAATGAGGATGTTCTGATAAAATAGCAGCGATTTGAATACCTAATACAGGAAAATGTTTCAGGAAAACGAGTCACAAGTCACAAAAAATTGATTTTGAGATATCAGTATATTTGAAAAGATTATATCAAGATGATTCCAATGATAGTAAACAGTAAGATAGCTAATAAGTATTTCTATAATTTTTCTAATTTTGATATTTTTAGTTTTGAAAAAAATGTTTGCAATATTTCTGGGTTGACATTTACTAGTAAAGTAGCTAAATATAATTGGTCGATTCCAGTGAAATGGGGGCCATTATCGAATTTTCATCATGTTATCCAATCGTTATCATTTTTCTGTCATCGCTGGTGAATTTTGGCCACTGCAGAAATACGCCCATGCACAAAAAATAAAAATTGTAGTAGGGATAAACGGGCCCATATTATGTTTATCCCCAGAAAATATAAAGGATGGAACATCAATATTTTTTCATTTATAGCCCAAAATGCAAAAAAATAGGTTTTGGCCCCGATTTCACTGGAATCGACCAATTATACTCTATATGATGACCTTAGAAATGCAGGGATATATTTAATACCCTGTCCTGACATTATAAGTCCATGTATTCATGGTACAAACATCGCTCAGTACCCTAAAAACGAAAACATGTCCACTACTACTTCCTGTGAATAAATCACTTTCAAAAATAACAATTTTGCGACTTGTGACTTATTTTGCTGAAAACTATCACAATTAGTTTATAATTCATCTCAATGACAATTGTTCCAGCTTCAATGTCAAACAGGTTAGGTAATATTGAGGTCGTTCCTGACAAATCCATACAATTTAAGATAAACAAAAGATAATATATACACTGGTAAGAGTTGTTATTCTTTATTTCAAGAAGAAGGAATGTTTTAAAGAAAAGGAAATTTATCATATATCAGAACAACAATTGCTCCAACTGAGGGAATTTGTGCTAGTCTATAGATTGAAATACCTCACAGCTCGTAAAATATGAATTCCTTCTAGCCGGGTCTAACAAATGGGACATAAAGTAGAAATCACGTTTAGAAAAAAAACTCCATGCCCTGAAATATAGAGATTTAGATATTACTATATTTTGTTTATAAGTACTCAATAGGGGATTTTCATGTCCCACTATGCATGATCGTTAAAGGGCATGCTGGGATGAATTAATTCAGATCTGACATACAAGTATTTGGCAATAATTTCATCAAAACTACGATTCACTCTAGGTCCAAACCCTCAGATCAGATAAGAATGGTATGTCAGCCTACTTCGCTAATTGGTATCCCTGCCCAGTACTCGGCGTTTTAATGGGAATATAATGACATTTTGCGGTCTTAACAGAATTAAAATGGCACTTTGTGGTTTGAGGCGAGAGGTGTTGCCTTCGCTGAAAGGGACTTTCTCAACTTTGGGCCTGGACTGGATTCGATTTGAAAAAGGTTTTTATCCAGGATATCACATTACATAATGTGTGTCGACGTTGTCATTCCTGCTACAGTGGATTTTCAGTTACTTTCTACCTTGTACATCTAGAAATATTCAGCCCAAACATTTGTTCGAGTTAAGTTATTATACTAAGTTAAAGAAGATAAACAAACATAACTAGTTACTTCTATTTGAACACTCACATAACTATTCAACCCTGAACATTAATGTTTTCCCTGATTTTACCCTGACATTCAACTCTAATAATAGGGGATTAGCCGAACCCTGGATACAAAAGAGAAGAGCCGGCTGGAGAATAACAATTTTATCGAAATTTAATGATAAGTTTAAAATAAAATTTGATGAGATAAAAGTATTATGAGTAATTTTGAATAATTGATTAATCAGTTGACCCAATTAATCAGGTAAAGTAATTGATAAAAAGGATTATGTATAAGGTGTAGAGAGGGAAAAGAGGGGTAGAAGAGAAAAAGGGGTCGATGGATGGGGTCAAAGAGAACGGGAGAGCGTGACTGTCCCATGTAGTGGTCAGCACAGAAGGGGATGAGATAGATGGTGCAGGAAGAGGAGGGGAAGAGGAAGCAGAAGTGAGTGAGTGGTCAGTAGTAGTGTTAGTATCGTGTAGGTGTCAGCAATGACCTACCCTTCAGCCTTCAGGGAGTGACATTTGCATGTCTGCGATCATGAATCTTGATTCGCATGGAATTATGGGAGTTGTATCTCAGTGTAAAATCTATGGAAAACATGTTTTGTTCAGCTTGGTATATATGTTAAATTATTTTCTTAACATTTTTAAATTAATACAAAAGTTATGTTTGCAGGGGACATCCGGATTTGAACCGGGGACCTCTAGACCTGCAGTCTAATGCTCTGCCACTGAGCTATACACCCAGCTGGTTAGAAGACATGAATTATCAATATTTATATCAGCAATCAGACACTTTAATATGGCTGGCTGGTGAAATACACATGACAAGGTAATAGGTCAACATTTGGGTGTAAATGTAAATCAAGTACAGACATACTTCATTCAATAAATTAGATATTTGTCACAGACGTATCTTTTATCTTTCTGAAATGTTAAATTATCTTCTTAACATTCTTAAATTAATACAAAAATGAAGTTTGCAGGGGGCATCCGGATTTGAACCGGGGACCTCTCGATCTGCAGTCGAATGCTCTGCCACTGAGCTATACCCCCAGCTGGTTAGAAGACATGAATTATCAGTATTTGTATCAGCAATCACACATTTTAATATGGCTGGGTGGTGTGTGATATGGACATATGGTGAAATACACATGAGAAGGTAATAGGTGAAGCTTTGGATGTAAATGCAAATCAAGTAGAGACATATTTCATTCAATGAATTAGATAATTCATTCATTGATATTTCTTTCAATAAATTAGATATTTATCACAGACATATCTTTTATCTTTCTGGAACGTTAAATTATCTTCTTAACATCTTTGAATTAATAGGAAAATGAAGTTTGCAGGGGGCATCCGGATTTGAACCGGGGACCTCTCGATCTGCAGTCGAATGCTCTGCCACTGAGCTATACCCCCAGCTGTTTAGTGTAGGTCACCCCTCATTAGACACTCATAAAACCAGGAATACGGTGTGTATAGTGTGATTTGTTATTGAACAGATGGTAAAACTCACATTGTCAATACATGTATGAGCATGCCTCTTCAGAGATATTTGGTGTAGTGGAATATTTAACAGTGATCTCATGTAAATAGCTGTGTTTTACCCTTCATCACTTCATCTTTCCCATAATGCATTTGACATTATTTACACAAGCTATGATATTGGTAAAGAAAATCTTTTCATTTTTTGATAAAAAAGATTGCTTAATATCAAAATGTCAGATTTGAACTGAATTCATCCCAGCATGCACTGTAATAGACATTAGACATGCACAGTAAAACATGCATATCCCCTATTCTATGCAAATCAAAATAGCGGCTATGTAAATACCTCAAATCCATGCTTCTATAATATTTCTTTCCATAACTTCCTTTGGCTGTTTACTTTCTAATTATAGGTATCTCTTTCTCCTTACTAACAGTTGTGATGTGTTCCAGGATAATAAGTCACAAGTGGCAAAATGGATATTTTTCTAATCGTGATAAGTCATATAAATACACATGCAGAATTTCAAGACAGGTTATTGAATATATCCTTGCGTTTCTAAGGTCATTATAATTATAGCCTACAGTATATTTAGTTATTCTACTAGTAATGGTTCCCCCCCCCCGAAATATTGCAAACTTTTTTTCAAACATTAATCTGAAGGCCACCCATTGCAGCAATATATAGCCGTGAAGAGGCCACGCCCCCTTTGGGTTGTTTACGTTGCCAGCCATGTGACGGGAACCAGCCAATAGGCACACAGGAAAATTGACCATAACGGTCAGTTCTCCTTCTTCAACCAGGCCGTGTAGACCTAGATCTCATGTATCCACATTGATATTGTATATATATATATTGTATTACATGATCACAAAACCTCTCCTTCATGTCATTTATAATATTCCTTTTTCATGAAATATTTATTCAAGCCCTAGGCCTATATGTATGTTGAGGCCTCCCCCGACGGTCTATATCAAACATAACAAATAGGAACACTACTTAATGTTTACCATCATTTGAATCGGCTTGATCTCATCTTTTCAAATATGATCGTATCTCAAATTCAACGTCAAAATTAGGTTATCATACTTGTTATTATCAGTAGCCTATTACCGTTTGTATTAGGAAAAACTTGCCAGGGGGCATCCGGATTTGAACCGGGGACCTCTCGATCTGCAGTCGAATGCTCTGCCACTGAGCTATACCCCCAGATGTGAGTATGACCTGAATAGTTAATATTAATTTATATCCAATTAGAATGCATTGTCTAGCGAGCAGACGTGACCTATCGACCAGATGATGCAATACATAATGAAAGTTGTATCAATGCATTAAACTTTCTTTGCCTTCAGGTATACATGTATGCAACGATCCCAATGAAAAGCATGTCTTTATACTAATATTCTTGGGAATGTGTTTGACTCATTCTGATTAAAGTGAAGCAAACAGTTTTTAAAATGAACAGACTATATCCATTTGTTATTTGAAATGAACACATTAAGGTGACAATCCCATAGATACATTGACTTTTAATTATATATTATATATAGAAAAATAAAAAATGAAGATAGAAAAATGAAAACGATGAGAAATCTTTAGAGACATTCTGATTAAAATGGGACAACCTGTTTAAAATGAATGAACAGAATTTAGCCATTTATTAATTTGATTTGAAATAGATTAAGGTATGGATCGCTAAGAGATGTTGACATTTTGTCAGCTGTATTGACAACATGCATATAATGAGAATGCTCTGGTATATATAGGCAGCGTGTTACTTGTCTCGATATATTCATAATTTCAATAGATTAACTCCTCCTAATTAACTCCTACAGCTTGTAAATGGACACAATTGATAAATTTCATTTTTCTTTATGATCATATGTATAAATTTATTTTCAATTTTTAAAAAGAACATGTCTTACAGCATTTTCTTAATAATAACAATAATTTAATTTTGTTGTTCTTACAACAGGAGTAGGAGAAATAAATACTAATATATAGATAGAATCTAATGAGAATGTCGTATGAGGGACACTATTGCTCTGTCCGAGATGGGCATTCCGAGATGGTCTAATTATCTCCCATGGTCGTATCTTTTGATTTTCCTTAAACATGGTATATTGAGATATGCATTTCGAGATTAAAGAGCCTTTCACAAGTGTTAAAATATTTCATAATATTAGGATGTATACAAGGTAGAATTTAAAAATAAAAAAGAACTTATTTAATGAATGCTGGAGAGTAATACTGAGGATAAAAATATATCATATGCAGCTGTATCACACAATGGTTCCCGAATAATACGTTTGAGGAAGCTAAATATGTTTATAATACCTGTTATTTACTTCTTAGTTCAACAATCAAAATTAAATCAAAATCTCTGGGTTTGTTTACTGAAAAAAAAACCCAGGCCCGATCGAATCAAATTCGATAAACCAGAAGGTAAAGATGCACACATAACTGCAAAGAATACTTTGCTCGTAAATTTCCAATACAATGATTGAATACAACCTTAGATTTAAGAACCATTGGTCGGGAGACACACCTTCACATATAACATGATAGTAAAATCTTTCGCATCTTAAATGTGTGGCGGTGTTATATTAATTAAGGACGGTTTAACATGAAATATCTATTCAAAACAGTAAATGCAATAGGTTCAAAAAGGTAAATGATTTATAAGGTATGAATGCCAACCGTTTGTAGGGCGCTATCACCAAAAGGGAGTAGACTCCAGCAACAACGCTGAAAACTGATGTTTCGTTTAGCACACACAGTATGCATTGGAGATTAGTACGAAGGATATTTTGAAAAGTGCACATCGCCAGGTGAAGAAACACTTGAAAAAGGCACAAAACTCAAGAAAATTAATGTGCGACGAAGTATATTGGGGCCTATATTAGGTATTGTGGTTTTCTTAGCATGGGGGAGATGAGAGCGGCTTGAATAGATAAGGTGTCAGCCATCAAATAGGGGATTTGCATAGCCGCCATTTTGGATCTTGATTCCCATGGAATTATGGGACTAATGGTACAGTCTAAAATCTATAGAAAACATGTCATGTTCAGCATGGAATATTTATTAATGCTCCAATGTCAATATCCATGTGTTATACATGTTTCCATAACTCAAGCCTCCATCTTTCCCATCATGCATTTGGTTTTCATAGATCATTTATACAAATTCTGATATTGGGGAAAACATTCTCGCAATTTCCAATAAAAATGTTGCCAAAGATTTGTATGTCAGATTTAAACAGAATCTATCCTAGCATGCATTGCAATAGACATGCGCAGTGCCACATGCAACTCCCCTATTGCAAAGATGTGACCGATTCACTGTCTCCCTGATTTCCATATTGCGTATTAAGCATCAAACGACTTAGATTTAGTCTGTCGCCAATCCATGTACAATCAATTGTCTAACAGAACACATAGAGAGAATGGAACGAGCCGGCAATAATCGAAAATTTATTGGACGAAATTCGTCCACATAAGCACGATGCCATAGGCAGAGTGCTTATATATAGATGTGGAGGAATCAAGTTCAATAAATGTTTCGATTATCACAGGCGATTTCCATTCTATATTTATTATATGGCAAAACACTTGGTGCATTAAAGTGCATAAAAGTGGCCGACTTGGTGACAAAGTAGTTCATATAGTACGCGTACTATATGAATATTTTTATAGCACCCCACTTATAGCACCTCTCATATGGAATGCGCATATAATAAATGTTAATATATCAAATCATTTCTAAGACAATTGAATTAAGAATAGTCGCAGAGCCCTGATGATGAGTTGGAGTCCAGTTGATTGATTATTTAGTGGCGGACGACGCGCTCAGTGGCAGAGAAACCTTCATACTCCAGCCGTTTGAGAGTGGGGCGGTAGATTTCTGAGTCGAAGGGAACCATCATACTTTTGCCTTGGATCTCACCTGAAAAATACATAACATGTGAACATTCTGGCGATATTTGGGTCACCTTAGCCGGCGTACTGAGTTGGGGTAAACTGACAATTTGTTCCTGGTCGATTTGTGTATTTTTTGTATATTTTAACTTTTAAATAGCCTGTCAGGCAGCCATTTGAGCTGTTTCTGACATTTGTATTCCTTTTATCCTGAAAATAAGTTCCAGGGTACAAACCCGTGATTATTAGGTCGGGAAAATATTATTTTCCCTAGTGAAGGATATGGTTACCTCCGAAAATATCTAGCGATCATGCCCCACTATTTTATTGCGTAAAAATACGAATATTTCCTCCCATTAAGGCTTATTTCCATAATTAGTAATCACAAATTCCTCCAAAATCGCTAGATATGCTTTATTCCTACAGCCTAGCATAGCAAATGCCAACAGGTAAGAGTTAACAGAGGCTCCGCGGTTTGGTACATTTCACCAACCACGGCAGCCATCATACTTTTATCTGGGTCAAACCAATGACGCTCCACTTCACCGCGCGCTATCCCACGGTGACCGGCGCGTGCTAGGCAAAAGATAACGATCTCCTTCATACATTTAATTAAGCAACTTTCATTTAGCTTCAATTTTATTACGTAACCTTACTCAAGTAGTTAAACTGACGATTTAATTCAATTTTGTTTCAATTTAGTTTGTTCAATTTAATTTGTTTCAATTTAATTTAATTCAATTTGTTTAATTCAATTCAATTTGATTGAATTTGATTAGTTAAATTTAGTTTCTCTTATCTTTTTTCTATCTTTAATTACGTAACCTTACGTATCATTGCATAGTAATTTAATTATGCAAATTTTCATAACTTTTTATTACGTAATGTTACATGGCACTGTAGCCTATGTATTTTTCATAACTTTAATTATTCATGAATTTTAATTCATAGTATGCGTACTATATGAACTACTTCGTCACAAAGTCGGCTACTTTTTTTCAGATTTTACACATCAAGTTTTATGCCCATATAATAAATACGGCATTGTGCTTATGCGGACGAATCAAGTCCATTCTCAGATTTTCAGATTGTCCGATTTTCAGAAAATGTACAATTCAACTTTGCCAATCTTCTAAAATAACCCACATTTCAGATGAAAATAAAGTTCAAAATACAATTCAACCTAGCCAAACAGATTGCTAGAATCAATGCAATGCCGAATATTCTCGAATTCGCCGAGTTTTGACCAAATTGCAGCCTAATTTTGCAGAATTTACTAAATGTATACAGCTGCCATTTGTACATTTTCTGAAAATCTGACCCATATATACCCCAGCCATGTTCCATACATTTAGATGAGAGCTGTAGAACCTTTTATTTTTCTCCCTCTAAGCTATCTTCAAGTAAATATCAAAGTAAAGAGCTTTTTCATATATGATTGCTTTTATGATGTTGTGTATGAATTTGGCTATAACTTACTTGCTACCATTTCGCAACTCGTTGATATACTTGAAACATTCAGTCAATTGACCATTCGATGCAATGACCGCCTGCAGGAAGTAGACAGAGAAATCGGACAAAGGTTAAGATTCTTTTAATGAAGGGTTCATAAATCACAACTTAAATTTATTTAATTCATATGAAATATTTCTAGCAAATGACTTTAGAATACTTACATTTTTTATAACTCGTCCAGCAGCATATTCACTGAAAGGTGTAACAGCATTGGATCTCATCTGCAAAAAAGATCCGACACATTATTAGGATTCTCCACAACCATAAAAGAATACAGTAAAGTTCTTACTCGAGGACACCTCTCTGGACGTCAAGGTTGTGGTGCAGTTTGGGTTCAATGATTACACTTGAGGAGTGAGTCTAGACTTTGCGCAACCCACCCGCCCCCTACAGGGCGGATTTAGACCACCTCTAAACTTCCTGGTCTTCTCACTTATACAGAACTCGCAGTCCTGGCCCTGTTTTTTATGTATTCCCATATAAATGGGTACCATTACATCGTCTGTAAGGCAAGTTGTGTTCCTCCTGATGCCTTTTTAGGGGACGACTTATGTATAATGTGGTACAAGAAAGTTGCAATTTTAAATATAAAAATTGGTAAAGACTCCCATCCCTGTCGGAGCTCTCACACACACTGCACCTTCACTCACTCACATAGCTTCACACAACCCAGTACCACACACTGCCCCTGCTACTGCCTCTCGCTGCCTGCCACTGCCTGCCACTGCCTGCCACTGCCTGCCACTAGTGTGTGTGTAGCCTTGAGGCAAGGCTACACACAGGTATCAAACACTAACACATATGGATTCTAATGGGACGGGAGGAGTGAAGGGTGGGTGGGTGGTGGGCATCCAGTGTCATTCAAAGTGAGAAAAACGACAACTATAAGAACAAAAACAGACAATAAAATAAGTACACCAAGCAAAAGTACTAGCGGGTAAAATTTCTGGACTTATTGACGCTGGTTGGCGCAGCATAACAGACACATTTATTATGGCGTCATCTTGAGCCGCGTAACTCACAAACTGCGTCGCCTCGAGCCTCCTCGATCTAATGTTTAGGCTACACAAGTAAGATCTAAAGTTTTTAGAAAATAAATTAAGATCATGCCAGTGAGTAATGAATAGCAAATGCTACTTTGTTCGGGTTCAAACTGATCGCAAGACAATCAAAACACCTGATGTTCTCTGATGTGTCCCGAACAGCTAGAGTCCTATTTGCTATAACTACATGTATATATATTCTATGAAATTCTATTTGTATACATTACTATAAATCTGGGATATTTAGTATGGCCATTCCTGACACCTTACCTCGGTCGAAGTGGCCCTATTATTCTGCTAGCTCAGTGTACTCCACCCGAACTGGCGAGAAACAAGCACCGGGTTGGCAATTCCCCTTTCCTATCCAGAATAGTATCCGCGCAAGAATTGGTGTACGGTATAACTGTTTGGCTGGTTAGTTTAGTAAGATTAAGTCTTACCTTTTTCACTATCTCTATTTCAATTTTTCCACCAACTTTCCTACTTTATCTTCATACAATATCAGTTCTCCCTCTCTCCTATTCTTTACCTTATCCCCCTCCTCCCTGCCCTTTTCTCCTAATCGCTCTTCTCTCCCTCCCCTCCCTTCCTCATCATCTCTCCTCCTCCTGAAGGGTATCTTTTGGAATTTATAATATATTTTCCATGCCTTACTTTATATGATTCATAGAAAGTTAAAATTTCTTGATGGTCACTAATTAATACAATGTAATTAAATATAATTAAATTAAAGTAATTTTATTTCTTTTTTTAGGTTTTATTTATACTGGGTTGACAATTCCCCTGGTGGGGTTTTTCAATTGGCCCGGCATAAATGTCTTTTAATATACTCCTGCGGATAACTTCAGATATGCATAGATACCTTATTTTGCAGGCAATTCATATGACCATTTTTTAAGGAGGATAGAGGAGTTCATCCCAAGGGTGCCCGTGATGGATAAGCTATATAGTTTAGACTAACTGTGGTAAAATAGTTATGGGTCAGATCTTTAGAAAATGCACAATTCGCCCTCACCAATCTTCTCAAATAAACCACATTTAAGAAGGAAATCAGGTTACAAATTCAGTTCAACATAATCAGACAGATTTATTGAATGAATACAATATAGAATATTCTCAGATACACCTAGTATTTATCATTTTTCACTCTAATTTAGCAGAATTTGATAGTTGTGTAGAACTGTAGATTGTGCATTTTCTGAAAATCTGACTCTTGTCGTTTTTATAGTTTTGGATAAAGGAAACAACTGAAGTTTAATTACTATATCAGTGACGTAGGGAAACAATAATTCTCCGAAGACATCGGTGGCTTCTTGGGGTATCTGTGCCGGCATGTTGTCAATGGAACAGATGAGCACACCGTCACCAGCAGAGCTAAAAGAGAAATAGTAAAGCAATCATCCACCGAGATGATATCTCTGCACATTGTCAACTTAATTATACGATGCAGGTGTCTTGAAGTAGCATTGTTTAAAAAAAATATAATTAGGGATAAATAGTTGCAAAATTGCTAATATATCAATCAGGCAACGATGAAATAGTGGCCTTTTTGTGTTAGGGACTATAAGGTACAATTCAAGCATGGATGTTTTTTTTGCAATAATTCTCATTCTCCAATCTCAAAAATGCTAGTTTTTTCACATAAGATAGATAGAGGACGTACTATCTTTAAATTAAAATAGTCTCCAGGAAGATAAATAAAAGAATGATTAAAGTCCTGATATATATGCAACGCATATCATACGCTAGTCGCTAGTTAAAAACAAACCGGTTCTATGTATTCATATCACACAACACTGATTACACATACAGAGAAAAGCATTACCTTTCATTATTTAAGTGTTCCTCGGCGCCGTAGTTATAGAAAGGCCTATCAATGGTTGTACATTCCTTCACGAACTCGATAGAACCACCAGGGTTAGCCGAGATGTCGCAGATGGCGAGAAGGCGGTGGGGGAGCTGAGGGCACCCGGGACTGACTGGCAGCGATGGCGCCATCTGGGGCTGAAGGAGTGACTTAGCGTCCTGGATGGAGGTGAGGCGTGGGGAGTTGGACGCCCCATAGATGGCGTTAATGATGCACGAGGCGTACGGGGCGTGCTGTAAAGAAATTATTTAGGGATTTTGGACGGAAAGTGAGGTACTGAACAATCTGAACAACAATTCCTATCCTACGAACTACACAAATCTTGATGTAGAGACTTAAAAGTGCTAACGCACATTTTGAGTAATTCAGTAAAAAGTATCGTATATGGGTGAGATTATTTTTGAAAATGTACAATTCGCCTTCACCAATGCTCTTAAATAACCCATATTTAAGACAAAAATGAGCTTCAAAACACAGTTGAACATAACAGAACTGACACTTTAAATCAATGCGATACCATACACTCAGAAGCTCTCAGATATACCCGGTATTCATCATTTTTCAGCCTCATGTAGGGGAATTTCCAAAATGTGTAGAGCTGCCAATTGTAGGCCTACATTTTCTGAAAATCTGGCCCATATACATGAACGAAATTTGCATTGCAACATTCTTAAACTCTAATGCAAGAATGTATAAACATGTTCTTTATGAGTGAAAGTCCACTAGAGAAGGAATGACTTTGAACAATTATCTAGGACAATTGACTTGGAAAACCAAGCTGAACAATTCTACTTGAAAATCAAGTAAACTTAGTGAAAGAACACTGACATTTATAATAATTAAAGTAACGGATACTACGGAAGATCTGCTCCGCAGAGTAATTTTTCCTATTCGGTTATAATGATTGACAAATGATTCAATGTAAGCTGAAAACTGAATAAAAGTTATTATATATATTATATATATTGCCAGCCCGCGTAAAGGGTTAACAGGTACACGTTGTCTTCCGGGGTCCAGATACCGGCAATCAGAGTGGACTGAAGTAAATAGTTTACCTTAATGCTAAAGGTGGAAGTATATCTCTCGGGAAACTCGTCATATTCACTTGCGTCAAAACCGCCACCTTCTTTACGCACTAAATGATCTTTCCTTCCAACTACACAGGCATAAACCTTGTTTGTTGCTTGAATACAATACACAAGTATAACAATTAAAATCAGCATGATCCCCATGTCGAATATACAATCTAAACAGGGAGATACATTATTTAGTATATGGGTCAGATGTTCATAAAAATGTACAATTGGCAGCTGTATACATTTAGTAAATTCTGTTAAATTAGGCTGCAATTTGGTCAATACTAGTTAAATTCGAGGCATTGCATTGATTCTAGCAATCTGTTTGGTTAGGTTGAACTGTATTTTGAACTTTATTTTCGTCTGAAATGTGGGTTATTTGAGAGGATTGGTGAAGCTGAATTGTACATTTTCTGAAAATCTGAACCATATATAATACTTCCCCGACCTAAATTATATATTCACTAATTAATTAATGCATCCCTCCCCCACCCCACCCTCCACCCCCGGGGGTAAGGGGGAATGGTAGGGGGATGCCCAAGGAAATATGCCCCCACCCAGGCGGGGATTTCCCTAAGTTTACCGCAGTATCAATACCTTTGTAGTGGTATTAGTGGTTCCACTGGAACTAGTGTATTTAGTCTCTATATCTTTACGAACCATAGTTCTGTTCTATTTTATACCTAGGGTAGCGGTCAAGATGCCTTGCCGGCTGTAATATACTTTAACATTGTGTTTTCGCCGTGGCAGCCGTACACCAATCGGCCGTTGTAATGTGAATGAATGGGCCTTTATACTGGCGTTATACTTACCTCCGTGTTTGGCTACCTCAGGCAAGTGCTCAGGGTCAATATACTCATGCGGAAGATGCTGGAATACTTCTTGGGCACCCTGTTATCAAGTAGATAACGCTAATTAACTCACGTCTTAAATGAATACTCGTGGCAAATAAAACTATATAACGACAACTTTGATGTTGATGAATTCCCAAAACTTATAAAACATAAGATAATATACCGGTATACTTTTATATCTAATAAAATAAAATACTGGGAATACAAAAGGTGTCTACTTATATATACATGTATACATACTGACTATAGTAGGTGGGACTATAGCTAATACGCAATCAGTTTAAGTCATAAAACAGTTTGGCAATCACAATCACAGGGAGAAAGCCAAGAGAAAAAGAAGTTTGCAGTATGACACCATACTAATAACAGCCTACTGAATTGAAAGCCTCTTTCAGAATACTATGAACATACAATGCATAATTATAAGTGTCAGATTTTCATAATATGCACAATCGGCAGCTGTGTACATTTAGTAAATTGTACCAAATTAGACAGTAAAGAAGGTCAATACTAGGTATATCTGAATATATTTGCTAAATTACCTTGATTCAAAGAATCTGTTTTGTTATGTTGAACTGAGTTTTGAACCATGTTTTTGTCTTAAATTCGGGTTATTTGGGAGGATTGGTGAAGATGAATTGTACATTTTCTGGCGATTTCACCCATATATTTCATGTCACAAAACACAAAAGTGGCGTCTCACCTGAGATACATGTCCAGAGCCTGTGAAGATGAATGTGAGAGGTCCTAATGATTTAGGGAGAAGGTCAAACGCAATGTCATTGCCTGCATCGCGAATGGCCTGTTTGGCAGAACCACTGTTCCTGTAAATATGTGCCGGGCCGATGTGCTGAAAAGATAACAAAATAAATCCACTGACAATAGTCTGTCCGAAAAGTAGTTGACACGTGATTCCTTAGTTCCTTTAAGGGGAGGGAAAAGTGGTGGAATTTTTTACTTCTATTTATGACAAGGACCTGTCAACCCTTTACCCAGCGAATCACTCATTGCAATCAACCATGGAGAAACAGGGCCAGTATAATTAGCTCTTTCTTCCATCTAAGCAAAACAACAGCTGCTGCACATGGAACAGAGGCAGCGCAATACAATACAGCTGTGTATTTGGCCATGGTTGGTCGCAAACAGCCATGGTCAGTCGCAAACGGCAATCAGGTGGCAAAGGTTTGAAGTAAAAAATTAAGGCCAAAGCAAATATAATTTAGTATATTTTAGTGTAAAAAAATATAAGGCTTGGAAGTACAGTCATGACAATGTAGAGAAAATGCAACATGTATTTTTATACAAGTAGCACGCACCTGCTATTTACTTTTTCAGATATAAACTAAATGCGTGGTATTACATCATGCTTGAATATTTATTTCGTATTTTGACAATAATGGATAATTAAATGTGCCCACTTTTTAATATCATCTTACAATCCCATTCTTGCTCCAAATTGACTAAGATATTGATAAAATTCCCCCAAACCTAACACTAATTCTGAAAATACCCCACTCCCCCCTCCCCCAACACACACACTCCCGATTGTAACGTACAACATTTACAAGGACCTTATTTGAACTGCTAATATTATATCATAAATTGTTCTTTGATAATCTAATATAATTCTGTCAGAGTAATGCGATATTAAATAGCTAAATCCATGAAGTTAATATTCATCAACCAATTTCGCCGCTACTAATACCTTGAATATTTTTCACAGGCCATAATCGACTTCAACACTTCTACAACTAAAATTGCCAGAGCCCCATACCATGCAATCAATTTTGATCAGGGCTAACAACACACATGATGGGTCAGATTCTCAGAAAATGTACAATTGACAGTTCTACACATTCAGGAAATTCTCTTAAATTAATCTGAAAAATAAAGAATACCGGGTTTATCTGAGTATATTTTGTATCGCATTGATTTAAAGTATTAGTTCTGTCATGTTAAACTGCATTTTGCAGCTCATTTCTGTCTTAAATGTGGGTTATTTGAGAGGATTGGTGAAGGCCTGTATAGTAAATCTGCCCTGATAAACATAGATCTATAGACACACGGTAAACCATGTACATGTAGACGAAATGGCCCGTATTCACATGATTCTATATATATGACAGGTAATTATATGCGGGTGGGCCACAAATCTATTATCATCAAGGTTCAAAATAAATGAAATTTATATGTACCAGTATGTGAGCACATTATATAATACCCGGTGTTTTCTTTGCAGTATGTTGAGCTACCACTAAATAAAAACCGCGTTTCTTTTACAGAAGTTACAATACTCACGCCACGCTAATGTTGTTGGGAACGCAACTAAATTTTGGGTCAGATTTTCGGAAAATGCACAATAATTGGCCGCTCTACATATTTAGTAAATTCTGCTAAATTAGGCTGTCATTTGGTCAATACAGGGTAAATTTGAGTATATTCGGTTTTGCATTGATTCTAGCAATCTGTTTGGTTAGGTTGAACTGTATTTTGAACTTTATTTTCGTCTGAAATCTGGATTATTTGAGAGGATTGGTGAATAGTCAGGTTCACTATGTATTTTCGTTGGCACTTTTTTGAGATTAGTAAAACTATACATTTTTGGAAACGTCAGAACGTCAGCAATCAGAAAATGGATGATGTCATTTGCGCCAAAGTCTATTTTTGCAAATTATCAATATTTTTGTTAAAAAAGTGAAAAATAT
This sequence comes from Sthenelais limicola, assembly GCA_942159475.1. NCBI lineage: Eukaryota > Metazoa > Annelida > Polychaeta > Phyllodocida > Sigalionidae > Sthenelais > Sthenelais limicola. Next base: position 28,166,191 of record OW804097.1, on the reverse strand, counting down.
GATTTTTAATTAATAAAAAATTCTAAATCATTAAGAGATTAGTAAAACTATACATTTTTGGACACGTCAGAACGTCAACAATTTTAAAATGGATGATGTCATTTGGACAGAAGTGTATTTTTGCAAATTATCAATGTTTTTGTAAAAAAAAGGGAAAAATATGATTTTTAATAATACAAAATTCTAAATCGTTTAAATCATTAAGAGATTAGTAAAACTATATATTTTTGGAAACATCAGAACGTCAGCAATCTTAAAATGGATGATGTCACTTGGACCGAAGTGTTTTTTTCCAAATTATCAATGTTTTTGTAAAAAAAGTGAAAAATATTATTTTTAAATAATAAAAAATTCTAAATCATTAAGAGATTAGTAAAACTATATATTTTTGGAAACGTCAGAATGTCAGCAATCTTAAAATGGATGATGTCATTATGACTGAAGCGTATTTTTGCAAATTATCAATGTTTTTGTAAAAAAAAGTGAAAAATGATTTTTAATTAATAAAAAATTCTAAATCTGGATACAAAACTAATATTTTATGGCATTTGGACTTTATAATGCAGTGACATTGTGGATTTAATTATACATTGATATCTTGTAAGATATTAAGGTCAAATGGGGTCACCACATAAAGATTAACCATATAAACTAAGGTACCGTATTTGTTAAAGATTACAGTAAAGTTGCAAATTATTGGCAATGGTGTCAAAGAAAATTAATATTAGATATTATAGAAAACATGCAATAAGACTACTAGTTTTCCATGTATAAATGAAATTTCTTCAATTTCTGCTGGATTTTATTATATATCAACCTGTGAATGCATGGAACACTGGCAAAGCCTTTGCACGTTCCATACCAAGACATGTCCATCCTGGCTTTATTTCCACAACCCCAGATGCCAATGAAATTAATGTATTTCTCAGCAAGAGTTCATAATTGGCTATAACTAATATCAATACATCTGTGTCTGGGGAGAAGAACATCAGTGGTGCGTCCAAGGGGTTTCTCTGAGATGCCTACACTGCCTGGTGGATCAACAATGTGTCTGCTTCTTCATGGTTGTTGTCTTCAAAATGTAATGGATGGTTGCTTTTAGTACATCCTGAGGCAGAAAAAATTACTACTTTGTTTGAGTCTTTGTTATATTTGAGGATCTTGGTAGCAAGATATCCAGTAAGGTCAGCATTTGTTTGGTCATGAGAAAGGAATCGACTCATTGGAATGTTTTTGATGCTTGTATCATCTTTTACCTGATACTGGATTGGATCCTTTCCCTGTCTTCTCTTCTCTCTTGTGGCAAGCCTTAGGGAATTAGCCCTGTAGGTGTCAAACACCAGAATTATCTCATCAAAGTCTCTTGTTAGAGATATCAGTTGGTCATTAAACCATTCACTGAGGTCCTTTACTGTCACAACTTAGTTAACTTCTGGACAACTACTATACCATCCACCAGAGCAATCTTGCGACTTGGAAATCCATCATCTGTTGGAATTGCATAAACTGAGTCTGTAGTTACAGGACAGTACAGCAGGAATCCAGTATTTTGATGTGGGCTATCTACACTGTGCATTGATTAACTTTGATTTGTCAGTGCATGGCAGCATTGCTCCATCCAGGGAAAATAGTGCCCTTGGGGTTAAAGTGAACTCATAGTTTTCTATGGCATAATTCTGGTTGATTTCTCGGTTGGATCTTGCAAGGACCATCAACCTGCCATAAAGATCCTTTGTCTCCTTCAAATCCAACTCTCTTAAGAGGCAGGACATTTCTGGTGAAGCCATGAAAAATTGCTGTCTAGCATTTGCATTGTTAGAAATGCCAACCAGTCCAGAGCGAACCTTCATTAGCTTGTTCAGGTGTTCACATGCATGATCTGCACCAATAGACAAAAATGGAATGTCACCCATGGATACTGAAGTTCCCTTCAAGTCTCAGGATGATTGATTCTCAAGTCCCACATGTCTACAATGTATCAGGGGAAATACTCGACTATTCAGGGGACAGACACCAATTAGTATATTAACTTAGCCCAGTTTAAGCAGATTTTCATAGTTTTTGTTAATTTAAAGAGATAAATTTGATGAGACCTGCAGATTTTTCAATTGAAACTTATCATGGAACAAACCTCCTGATCTATTTTGGTCATATATCTGAATATTGGTCATAATATTAACTCTGACATTAAAAGAAGTGAAAAAAAGAAAGACAATCATAACGATGCCAAATTTGAGTGGCAGCCTTTTTGGTTTTGCGTATTTTTGTACTTTTCCATGCCTCGATTTTTTCCAACTTTTGATATGTTGTTCAGAACATCTGAAATTATTTGAAACAATCATGAATAGGCTGTTTAACATGAAACCTTTAATTGAATTGCATGATTATTTTTCATTAAAATATTATTTTTCACTTTTTTTTTTACAAAAACATCAATAATTTGCAAAAATACGCTTTGGCGCAAATAGCACTAGCATTTTGAGATTGCTGACGTTCTGATGTTTCCAAAAATATATAGTTTTACTAATCTCCTAATGATTTAGAATTTTTTATTAATTAAAAATCATATTTTTCATTTTTTTTTACAAAAATATTGATAATTCGCAAAATATGCTTCAGCGCAAATGACATCATCCATTTTTGGATTGTTGATGTTCTGACGTTTCCAAAAATATATAGTTTTACTAGTCTTCTAATGATTTAAAATTTGTTATTAATTAAAAATCATATTTTTCCCTTTTTTTACAAAAATATTGATAATTCGCAAAATAATCTTCGACGCGAACGATATCATCCATTTTTGGATTCCTAACGTTCTGACGTTTCCAAAAATGTATAGTTTTACTAATCTCCTAATGATTTAAAAAATTTTATTAATTAAAATCATATTTTTCACTTTTTTTACAAAAATATTGATAATTTGCAAAATAGGCTTCAGCGGAAATGACATCATCCACTTTTGGATTGCGGACGTTCTGACGTTTCCAAAAATGTATAGTTTTACTAATCTCCAAAAAATGCCAACAAAAGTTAAAAATTGAACACAGTGAACCTGACTAGAAGTTGAATTGTACATTTTTTGAAAATCTGACCCATATACGAGATATGTACCGTACCTATTAATTGAGTTTCACTTACGTTCCACGTATTTAGTAATAGAAAAACACCGTTTTGACTTTTAAATTTCCAAAGCCTCACCATAAAGGGGGTGTGGTGACCGAGGGCCATGAGTCGGAGGCCCATGCCATGGAGAATATTGATCATTCCTGCCACACCAGCGTACTTGCCGAATGCAACCACTCGCCGGCCGTTCTCATCTACCATCTTCTCATAGTCAATGAGGCGTATCCTCTGGAAAAGACACGGAAAATTCACACATCCACTAAATTTATATGCTAGGTACTAGACAACTGTCAAAATATCTATTAAAAGAGGCATTTGCTTGATAAGTAGCGGAACCCTCAACACATATTATCGTTATTATCAAGGAACCTTAGTCGCCTATATCATTCCCTTAAGCCTGGGTTCCACTGCCACACTACTTCTCCCGCCACTACTCCTGTTTCTTGGTTCCCGCTACTTTAGAAGTAACGGGAAGTAGCGGGAAGAAGCCGTTTCAAATCAAACATGTTTGATTTGAAGCGGCTACCTCCTGTTACTTGCTCCTGCTTCTAAAAGTAGCGGGACCAAAGAAGCGGAAGCAGTAGTCCTATATAGCGGGAGAAGTAGCCGCCCAGTAGAACCCAGCCTTTAAAGGCAAACTCTATCTAGTGGAAAATGAAAATAAATGTCATTTTTCTGAAACTTTGGTATTTAATGCTTGAAGTGTTTCTGGTCATAAGGATGGAAAAATATCAATGGGTCACCGTGCTCATTTTTTAATTACAGTGCTTCAAAATTTGGTATCTCAAAAGAACCAATGAGGACCAAAAGGGGGGCCAAGTCCATTATACAAGAACAGGGAGTTGCACAAATAAACATATCTTACATTAAAAACCACCCTGAGATGTAAGCAAACACCAATCAATCTATTGGGTGTATTTCTAGGGAACGGGATTCAGTGAGTGAATTGAATTCAAACGGTTCAAAAACTGAATGGACTGATTCATGAGTAAAACTTACTTTTTCCAGGATGGAATCTAGCATGGGCATGTCGTCTGGCTGGGCTTTGATGACGTGGGAGAAGAAGACATAAGTGGTGTCAGGAATGAGCATGTTGATAGGGACTTGTTCGACTCCCATCACCACAGATGCCTCGGTGATGTCCTCCTGTATATGGGCTCCCACCTTTGCATAGGCCTAAAGGCCGAATACAATAAACATCAATTCATTAATATCATTAATTCAATAATGATACATTTCTGCAGAAACCTATTTACATTGTCATGGCAACGCACGAAATATAACTGCATCTTGTCAGCCATGCGTCTTTCCTAATATCAACAACAATTGTTAATATTAATACAATATTTTTAAAAAAAATGACTAGATCTACATGAAATAATGATCAGTAACTGCATAGACTAAATAATGAAAATGGCAAAGCAAATTAACGATTAGTTCACAATTATTTTAGAATGGTTTTTATTCCACGGGATTCGAACCTAAAGTCTATAACAGACAGTACTCCTTGGAAGCTATAGGGCCTAGCCCACTAAACCGATTCTCCAGCGATTTTGCGCCGCAGAGGACTCTTTTGCACTATATTCTGTGAGAATCGCATGAGAATCGGCTTAGTGGACTAGGCCCTTATGGATTCTGAGCCGGCGCGCGAGGCCAGTACTTCATCCCAACCCCCCAACAAACTCCCTATTAATTCCCTTTATGGGTCAGATTTTCAGACAATGTACAATTCACCTTCGCCAATCCTCTCAAATAACTCAAATTTCAGACCAAAATAAAGTTCAAAATTCAGTTCAACCTAACCAAACAGATGGCTAGAACCAATGCAATGCAGAATATTCTCGAATTTACCTAGTATTGACCAAATTGCAGCCTAATTTAGCAGAATTTACTAAACATGTACAGCTGCCAGTTGTACATTTTCTGAAAACCTGACCCTTATACATGCCTGCATCGGATAGGCCCTCGTATTGGAAGGCTGCACGATGACCTTGAAGCCCTTCTTGACGAGACTTTTGACATGGTGAGGTGCTAGAGGAGCTCGCCTCTCCCACACACTGTTATCCTCGCGCCGGATGGCAAGTGTATCCTGAAACCCACTACATGATGTCCTCACAGCGTTGGTGCTTAACTTGGCTAGCGACTCTGCTCTCTTGAAGAAGATCGCACTTGCTGCCTTCCACATTATAGCTAAACTCTGCAGAAGTAAAACACGAAACACAGATTCAACCGCACTTAAATATTCCCTGCGGACCAGCTTAAGCAGACTGCATACACATTCAGTCCTATCCAGACACCCACGTTCCCTGATTCCACATCCAGCGATAAGCTTAACCACAAGGCTAAGACTAAGGCTAAAGTGTTAATGACCCCCTGAGACTCAGGGGTCCAAATCTGCCTTCTGAACCTGACTGCATTGTAAGTGAGATAATTCGGTGCGTGGGGGCAGACTATTTTCTTAATTTTTAGCATATATGAAATTCTTGACTGCCCGGTCAATGACTCTCTCCGCTCGAGTTTGCTTTTGTTGGTTGCTTGATAGTCAGACAGCAAGGCAATTAATAGGGGTAGGTAATAGAGGTAGGTGCATAACATGCTTTTGTTGGTCGCTTGACAGTCAGACAGCAAGGTAATTAATAGGGGTAGACGGCTGTTTCACTTTTGTCTTATTCCCACTGTCATTGATTGTTTTTAGCATTGTATGAGCCAAGATGGCAGGAAATTGAATACATCTGTTGCAAAAAAAAAAGTAGGGGTAGATGCATAACAGTTCGGAAAGATTACATTTTCAACGTATCATAATCATGTATATCGTACATGACAGAATTCAAATCTGGGTGCAGAGTATTCCGTGAAGGGTCACGTAATTCTTTTTTCTGATGGAAAGGTCTGTCTATATAGGGGTGAGACGTAGGAGATTAAAAACGACTTTATATAATCCTTTTTAATATAAAATGGATATGAATATCTTTATTTTGCCATTTTAACGCCTATAGATTAGATTTTGATCAGACGAATGGGATATTGACCAGGCACATCCCAAGAAAAAAAAATTATAGTGATACCTGCGTAGGTCTAGCCTTCGAGTTCGATTCACAGTGGTAGGCATAGGGAGACCTAGTCAGTAGGCTGTGTTAAAATAACCGAACTCACTTAGCCTGGATAAGAGGAACAACTTATGTATCTAAAATTTTTATCTACGCCATTAGTAGGGTCCCAGGAGGGGCAGTCCCAAATTCGTGTAAAAGGTTCATCCCACTAGGGGGTGGGGGCGTGAGGGGGCTTTTAATATAGGGGCCAGACCCCACTTTCACTGGTTAAGTAAAATTATCATAACTTCTGAAATAATGGGGGTGTTGCACAAAAATGTTGTAAGAGTTACGATAATGTCGTACCCTAATGACAATGTCGGAAGTCAAATCTGTGTGAATAAAAATCTGATGTCATAACTTCATGTAACATTTTTTTCAGTCGTAAGTGGCACAAACGTTTTGATGCCCTGGGTGGGCATCATAAGGACTTATGACATGATCGTAAGTCCTAAAATAATTGTTGAAAGTGGTGTTATTGTTATTGTAATTCATGTAATTCTCCCCTATTTATTGGAATTTCGTTAGGACGATCTGGTTGGCCTTTGTCAAAATGAGAAATACTTTTCTAACTTTTCTAACCCTCATTATTCAAGCGAAATTCGACTCTGATTTTAACCTCAGGTGTGCAAATCTGATTAATCGACATGCTTTAATAAAGGCTATCATCTGCCGAAAACATGTCAGGAGATGAAAATGCAAATAAAATCTTCTACAAATCTTTAGTATTTTTTCTTGGTTTTTTGTTTTTAACAAACTTTATTCAGTCCCTCAAAAAATCCATCGATTCTGACTAGGGCGATTAACACTTCGTGAGATACAAAAGCCCTTTTCTTCCGCTTCTAGGAACCTGCTTTGGTGAAAAGGAAACATCATTTTGAACATCTTCCTTATTTGTTATTGTTGTCCTGGTTCTGTAGGTGGAGATGGGTGACAAGGTCCTCCCTACATGGTTCACTGGCCAGACCGCCTATTATTTTTTAAAGATTTTATTTATACTTGGTAAAACCGACTCCCCTTTTCGGGGTTAGTTCTGTCGGGCCAAGCTATTTGGTTTGGTTAGAACCTGATTTTTAAAGAAATAAGTAGGGAGGGGGTTTAAATCTGCTCTATCTGCTATAGGGTGAAGCGACCAGAAAATCTACAATTCACTTTAACCAATTCTCTGAAATAATCCAAATGTCAAACGAAAATAAAGTTCAAAATACAGTTCAACCTAACCAAACAGATTGCTAGAATCAATGCAATGCCAAATATACTCGAATTTACCTAGTATTGACAAAATTGCAGCATAATTTAGCAAAAGTGAAAGTGAATTGTACATTTTCTGGCGACTTCAGCCATATAGTTCAAGGACTACATGTAAGGTATACTGTTTATGCATGAGTAGATGGGTGACCTCCACCCCCGCCAAAACCTACTCACCCCTCCGTACCCAGTACCCTTTCACAACTACCTCTACTGCCTCTCATTCATCCCCCAACACCCTCCCCCCCCCCCTCCCGTGACTCTGCCCTTCCTCTCTCTTCCCTACCCTGACTAATTCTTCCCCCTTTCCCGTATCCCCCTTCACCTCCCCCCCCCCCCCCCACACACTGCCCTTCAATTCCCCCTTCTCCTGCCTCTACCCTAACGCCCCTTCCTCCTCCCCATCTTTTACCTCGACCCCTTCTGCTCCCTCCCTCCCCACCAAGCCCAGCCGCTCTCCTGCCCCCTCTCTTACACCTCTCCCTGCCCCCGCGGTCTTGTCTCCCCCCTCTCCTCCTCCACCACCAACTTACCCCTCTCCTCCCTGAGCTGTCCTTCTCTATCCCCCTCTACCACTATCTCCTCCTCCCCTCCCCAGCAACTCTTCCCTCTCTCCTGCTTCCCCTCCCCACCACCACCTCCTCCTCCTCTCCCCTTCTCAACACCAACTACTCCCCCCTCTCCTGCTCCCTCTCCCCTCTCCCACTACCAACTCCCCCATCCCCCCCACACATTCCCTCTGTCCCCAAATCCTACCCCTCTCTTGTCCCCCTCCTGCTCCTGCTCCCGCTCTCCTCCTCCCCCCTCAACTCCTCCCCAATCCCCTCCCCTCTCCCCTCCCCCTCTCCCCTCCCCCTCTCCCCCTCCACCGTCTCCTGCCCCCTCCCCTTACACCTAAACTTCCTCGTCTTCGTCTCCAATATTGACCCAGTTCAACATGACCTATTGCGGAGAGACGTTAGTTAGACTATGAGAGGATCCATAATCTACTGTTACTATCCTTACACAGGCCATCCACCACAATCTTACACCCACTCTTACAGTCTCAGAACTACCAATTTTATACCAATTAACCGATCCTCCACCCAGCATATCTTTACAATCACGCCTATCTAATGCATATTTACACATTAACATACGAACCAGGACTTTATTAGGAGACTTACAGGACTTATTACATGCATGTGTGAGGACTTATTACATGTGTTTATATACCTTTACTAAGTCAATATGGCACCTGTGGATCGGTAGCGCACTGATTTCAGATCCAGGACAAGGAGTATAGTGGAGAGAAATGAGACAAGATAGGAAAGGTATATATAGCATAGATTAGGAGACTTGGAAGTCACGTTTCAAAATGAATTTTACTACAGCGGACACAACGGACATTACTAATCCAACCACGACCATAAAGGACATTATTACTACCACTGGTAAGTGGGATAATGATGTTTATTGACTGATTTAGTTATTTTATTGATTAATTATCATATTTATCTAGAATGATTTTCTCAGTTGTGTCCGTCAATATCTTAATGTGCTGTTCTCTGATTTGACAGACAGATTTATTACTGACAAAAAAGTTTACATTGTGAGAAATTTGTCTATGTGTTGTCCCCACCACAGTTTTATTCAAGATGTCTTGTTATGTTAATATCCGGCAAACTGAGTTTTTTTGTGTGTTTCTTTCCCTCTTACCCTTCTCGTCCAGTATAATGGAACACAACGCTCTTAAGTACTTAGGTATCAGAAAAAGATATATATTGCTGAAATACATATGTATCCATCTGCTTTGTCGATTGGGCCGAAACTCTCAAATCAAATCGGTTTCCTGGCCTAGGACTAGGCGTTCTAATGGGAATATAATGCCATTTTGCGCTATTAATGGAATTATAATGGCACTTTGCGGTTTGAGGCGAGAGGCTTTCCCTCCGTTTGATCTATTTAATACACTGTGTTGGAAAGATCTATTTAATACACTGTGTTGGAATTTGGTACGTATACATTTGAGATTTTTAAAATAGTTGTTGCTATTATTTGTTATTATGTAACCGTCCTTATTACAGGTTCGATGGTTGTGATAACTTATTTAACTACTTTACTAGTAAATGTCCACCAAAAATATCGTACTTAAAATATAGAAGTACATGTATTAGATGTTCTAATGTTAACCATCATTGGAATCAGCATGATCTCATCTTTTACAAAATGATAACATCTCAAAATCAATTGTTTTGCGACTTGTGACTCATTTTCCTATAACACATCACATATATTGAGATCACTCTGGACTATGTAAATCGAAAAATGCCAGATAATAAATTATACGTGCTTATTAGTAATTAGTTATTAGTAAGTTATTAGTAATTTGTGTTGATATTGGTTTGAGAGAAATTTAGGGTTTTACTTGATGAATAAAAATCGCTTTATTTTTAAATGTGGCATCGTCTGAAACACATCCATGGTGGATATGGCGTTTTATTTTTCAATTTTGATGTAACAGTAGAGGTTTATGCCCTAAATGAATAAGAAATATTAATACTGCATGATATTCCAATCACAAATATTGTTTATCATTGTCATATCCGCCGCAATCCATACATAAAAATATCTTCCATTACAAATAGGAAGTTATTTATTATAATATTATCTTGTCTATGTATACGTATAGATAACGATACAAACAAGTTACAAAGTACACATTTCTGGGCAACAATATAAATCATTCATTCGTAAAATGTCTCAATTGTATTTCATTATGATTCGTATCTCGCTATGAGCTTCAGGAATACGATATATATAGAGTGTCTATTTTTGCCTGCACTGTTTTACAAGCCAATGTCAAGAACCTATGATGTTAATTTATAACGTTAGGCCTCACAGTACTATATGGGTCAGGTCGTTAGAAAATGTATATTCGACCACTATACACATTTAGAAAAATCTGCCAAATTAGGTTGAAAAATAATAATTGCTGGGAATATCATTTTAGAATTGCGTTGATGAACAAAATATGTGACGTTGAAATGTATTTTCAATCTCATTTCTTTTTTAAATTTGGGTTATTTGAGAGAATTGCTGAAGACAGAATTGTACATTTTGAAATGGTTTCATCCATATCCAACAAAGAGTTAAGAATCGCCTACAGTAGTTTTTCCAGTGTTTAAACAGGCCATATCCAGAAAGTAACCGCACAAGGTATTTATTTGTAGGAAGTAAATTGGTTATATTTCACCAGATCTGAACGCTTTTAGATTGTTTTTATATTTAAAAATAAAGGATCGTCCCCCCCCCCCGCCCGCCCCCCCCCCCCAGCTAAACAGCGCTGTTTAGCCCCAGCTAAACAGCGCTTCTAAAACGTCTATATGAAGATCACTATACTATGGTCTATGCATGCAGGGGCGCTAGCGGCGGTATTGGGAGACACCATATTTCGGCGCTTTGTTTATATTTAGCGGCAATGGCCGTCGATTCGAATCTTATCACAGGCCTCGCTGGTGGTAAATGGGCTTATATCTTCTTTTCTAGACAATACTGTTCCAGTAATCACTAGCTAATATACGGTAGGAGTGAGCACGGAGAATAAGCTCAATAAGCATGTATTTGGTAGGCAGAGACAGCTATAAATGTTGTTCTAGGTATATAGGCATTTGACCGTGATAACCGGTACGACTGCTGTTTTCCTTTTGATTCTGCCGTTGGCAAGCTTCTTACAGAAGCGGTAGTCGCGGGGAGTCTAGTTTAACACAGACAACTGGTGTTCCACTAGTGCCTAGAGCAAAAGGACAGGCGTATTTGTCACAACAGGGGGCCGTTGCATAACAAATTCCTTACTTACAGCTGCATTCTCAGCTATTACGACTAAATAAATCTTACCAAATTTAGGAATATTATATAGTCTGTTGTGGGAGGCATTTAAGCATAGATATATATTTTGAACGATTATATTATATGAACGATTAATAATAATAACATGAAGGAGCAGTTTGGCGAACATAGAATATTTATTCCACCATAATAAAGACATAAAGTTCAAAATTTCCAATGTTGACACATGCAAATAGGTCTGATCGACCCGAGCGTGGAAGAAGGTGTGGCAGTTATACAAAATGTTCTAACTTTCCTGCGCTCCTATTGGTCGAGCCTGTCACGTGGTTGACGACCGTACACAAACAACAAGTGGGCGGTGCCTCGTCACAGCTATATGTCGGCAAGGTCTTGCCTATACATAGTCTGTCGTGGGAGGCATTTAAGCATAGATATATATTTTGAACGATTATATTATATGAACGATTAATAATAATAACATGAAGGAGCAGTTTGGCGAACATAGAATATTTATTCCACCAAAAACCACGCCAAACCCACCGAAATAAGTTATTATAATTTAGACGACGTCTGAGCATCAATAGTTAACATTCGCAAATGTGAAGGAGTTAAATACTGGAATACTACAGATGATTTCCAATTACCTCTCGATTTAATATCAAGAATTGAGGCTCCTGAAGCAGCCATAAAGCTAGCCCCACCTCTACGAAGGGCATGGGAGGAGAAATTACCCTTGAGGCCTGCTCTAATAATCAAATGATTAAAAACAGACATGAATCTATCATAAGTAACAGGAGGGCAAGCAGGGCATGAGAAGAGAGGGGCATTCAAGGGAGATTTATGTGAGAAATATAATTTCCTCAGCCAACGTACAGCACATAAGGCTCTACAGCTAGTATTAGCAATAGGAATGATAAAGGGAATATTAGAAGTCTTTGAAGACATAACCTTTACTTCCAAGCCCCAATCATAAAATTCGATATGGGATCTGAGTAGAGTGTGCTTAGAAATAGTAACATGAGAAACCCTTAGCAAGGATCTAAACATTAGAACAATAGCAGACCATACTACTATCTCCAAGGGGGAGGATCTATCTAACACCAAATACATTCGTTTTAAATGGTTGGGTAAGAGAGGATCAGAGGGAGATGGGGCCGACCCCGGAATTTTAAAAATACCCTGAATCACTGTTTTAATAGCAGGATTAGACAGGGACACAGTCGGTAGACCCAACATCTTAAGGTGAAAAATAACACCACATAGATAAGATACTACTGAAGATGCTTTCATAAATGTAGATAAATAGGCAGCGTACATACAAATTTTTTCCTCAGTAACAGGCAATGATAGGATATCAATGGATGACATGAAGTCTTGGTAAAATCTCCATTGATGCTGCCTTTGCTTTAGGGTAGAAGGGGACACAGAAGATTGACGAAGGTACAATACTCTACTTTTCCACACTTGTATTCCTAAAATCAGAGAAAATACAAGAAGCACAACATAAGTGGGCAGCTCCAAGTATAACATTAGCTTCCTTGTAGGTGGCTGGGTAGGGAAGCCTGGAAATAGTGTCAGCCACAATATTACTCTTGGTGTTAATATACACTGGGACCAAGTGAATATCATATATAAAACAGACCCAAAAAATCTCATACATGAGTTCCATACATATAGGGCTCCTACTGCAGCCATTTCTGATCATATGTATAACCTGGGTATTATCTATAAGGCAGGTAACATCATACCCCCTAAGACTATCACACCAACGCTTCAACCCAATTAATACTGGGAATATTTCTAAGACATTGATGCTATCTTCACTATCCAAAAATTCAGAAGTTGGGCCTAAATGGGTACATTCGGTGTCAACAAAAGGGTTTTCTACCCCTCTCCAGGTCCCACCAACCCAATCCTGATCAAGGACAGCACCATACCCTCTTTTGGAGGAATCTGTAATAAGGGGGTGGGGAAAGCTAGGTCTATCCAAATGGCGAATTCCATTAAAAATACTGGAAAAAGCCCTCCACCAGTCTAAATCTTTCTTGAAACCATCGTCAATAGCTAGAGATTTTACTTTTCTATCCAACATATTTTTGTACAAATCGAAAAATCGACGACAAAAAGTCCTACCTCCAGGGTAGACAGTTGCACAATGTGCCATATAACCATTCATTCTTTCTAAATCTTTTTTAGAAATATATGTGAATTTGCTAACTTTGTGTATTAAGTCCCTAAGCTTAGCCAGTTTACCAGGAGGAAGAGATAGGGTCATATCATCAGCATTGATTTCTATGCCCAGAAATACACACTCACGAGCAGGGGGAGAAACCTTTTTCCATGCTATATAAAATCCAAGGTATCTAAGCAAGCTAATTACTAGATTCTGACGAGCAACACAACCTTCATATGAGTAGTAATTGATGAAAAAGTCATCCAAATAATTTACCACTGTAATTCCATATAAGGATTTGCATACATCTGCAATAAAATTAGATATTTCGTCGAAATAGCAAGGCCCAGTTCTAAGACCAAAACACAACCTGTTGTCACAAAAATATCTCTCCACACCATTAACATCCCATATAAATCCGCATAATTCTCTATGCTCAGGGGCAATGGGAACAGCTCTATAAGCCGATTTAATATCAATAGTGGCCATATAGTCACCTCTATCTAGCAAATCCACTACATCATCTAAACCTTTGTAGCTAAATTCTCTTACCAAAGAGCCACAAAAATAATTGACTGAAATATCCAAAGGTAAACTACAGTCAGTGATGGGCCTAATATTACCATCGGGCTTGGGCACCGCCCCTAAAACATGAATACAACGAGGTTTACTATCTACCATAGAAATCATCCCTTCAGCAAATTCGTCATTAATAATAATGTCCATTTTCTCACGAGCCCCAGGTTGTAGGATAGAGGAATAATTATCGCAATGGTAACCGGGTGGGAGGGAATCTACGATTGGAAAACCATCTGTAATTCCTACAAACACTTTCTGGTGAGCGTTACCATCAGTGTCACACACAATGCTATTAATATAGGCAAATCTGCAAGGTTTAAGTTGAGAAGCAATACCGTCTAGCATAAATACACAATCACAACAACCAAGGCTGCAGCATTCGTACACATTAATGACATGACCAGCCGGCGTACGAGCCGTGGTAAAAAGTAGTTTTTTGTCGGAACAAACATGTGACAAATCGTTATCAACATCAAAATCATTCGATACATGTACAAAATCACAATTTTCACCAGAATTGTCATTTAAATATCTTTCATTGTCCTCAGTGAGAGTAAAGTTGCCTTGCGAACACTCTGTAGACTTCACACGTGAATCCATGTCCGCCATATTGGTTCCGTTGTCAGATACATATGTCTCCGTAAGCACAGGAGAGTTCTCATCTTCGGAGTCAGCCGAAGCAACAGTTTCGAATTCACCATGGCAACCGCCATAAACACAAGAATTCGTATTGTTAATTTCACCATCCGGAACCACACAACTTGTATCAATATTCTCACGAAGAGCCTCATCCTATTTAGAATTTGATGATTTGCTCGAACAAGATTTAGAACCATGTTCGAATGCACCACACTTTTGACATTTATGTACATAACGACAACTCTGCATGGAGCAGCCATTTTCAGAGTTGAAATTAAAACAGATCCCTTTCTTCACAACTTTAGCTTTAGAATCAACTTTTGCTGAACGCTTTGAATTCTCAAAGGAGAAATATCTAAGTATATCATCTTGACGTATGTCTTCAAATGCGGACAGTCCTACTCTGTTTGCACGTTCACGAACAGAAGTGTCATAATCCAGACTCGCTTTTAGGGAATAGACACCACTTGCTGCCTTGTCAGACAATAATAAAGCATGTCGGAGAACACCCTCGATTTCTTCTTCCGGACGATTATCATCGAGCAATTTGATAGCAAGTCTAATGGTAATCGACAAAAGTTTCTCTATACAATCCACAGTCTCACCTTTAGGAACCTCACGACTACGATCGAAAGGTTTAGATGCACGACCTGATTCTCCGGCGAGGTCCCCGCCCATCGCTAATTCGGTAAATATCACTGTCAACCGAAGAAGAACGTGATTGGTCCGAATCGGATTTATGGTTGCCGCCCCCAGACTCAAGAGACTTCTTCTCGTTGGATGATATGAAAGCTTTCACAATATCTTCCAATGCAGTCATTCGTACGGCCATGTCGTCACCGCCCACCGCTACATCAGAGCCAGAGGCAGACCCGCCCACTTCCTTCTCGCTGCCTTTGCCGTCAACTTTAGTTCCTTTACATTTCTTGCCAGTCGGCGGATCATGGAACTGCCCACACGTCTTGCAATTCCTAGGATTCATCACGAAGGAAAATAAGGTTAGAACAACCAAAGTTCAAAATTTCCAATGTTGACACATGCAAATAGGTCTGATCGACCCGAGCGTGGAAGAAGGTGTGGCAGTTATACAAAATGTTCTAACTTTCCTGCGCTCCTATTGGTCGAGCCTGTCACGTGGTTGACGACCGTACACAAACAACAAGTGGGCGGTGCCTCGTCACAGCTATATGTCGGCAAGGTCTTGCCTATACGACTTAAAGAACTGGATGTGTCAATATTCTGCTGCTATCATATGTTACTCATATCATAACTTATAAGACTTTAGTCCCCATTTGTTTGGCTGGCCGGGACAGTTTATACACCCCGTTAAAACACATACAGACCAGTTGTACCAGTGTTGGACTTCCGTTTCAGGCCGACCGCTTACATTAACGAAAATACAAAACAATATTTACTGCTGAACACGGCAAGATCATGGATTTCCACTGGTTCATCTTGTTTCGAAATCATTTATAAATGGTTGTTAATGAGAGTAACAGCCCAACAAAAGGGGACTAAAACCATTAGATCCTTCGGTTATGGTCCTTCGTTTTGTCTAAGGCTCCCGGAAACAAGCCTTGGCTTCGCCTTGGCTTCGCCTTGGCTTCGCCTTGGCTTCGCCTTGGCTTCGCCTTGGCTTCGCCTTGGCTTCGCCTTGGCTTCGCCTTGGCTTCGCCTTGGCTTCGCCTTGGCTTCGCCTTGGCTTCGCCTTGGCTTCGCCTTGGCTTCGCCTTGGCTTCGCCTTGGCTTCGCCTTGGCTTCGCCTTGGCTTCGCCTTGGCTTCGCCTTGGCTTCGCCTTGGCTTCGCCTTGGCTTCGCCTTGGCTTGGTTCCCGGGAGAAAATTGAGACAACATGGGTGGAATGTAATGATACAAGTTACAAATGGATGTCAGGTAGGCTATTATTAGACATTTAGAAGTAAAATATAAAGGATTTTATGATATCAATGTATATAGTGTCTGAGTCTGTTGGGCCCTGTTTTTGAGCTTGAGCAGTCATAAGTTCCACTAAGACCTGACTATTGTCCTCCAACTTCACAGTCCTGTCCTCTTAATTTGGGGCTTGTGGCTGATGGTTGATTTGAGGTTGAACTGGTTGTTGTTCTCCTGCCTGTGACCCCTGGGGTGGCACTGGAGGCCCTTGGTGGCCGTTGACCAGCGTTAGGGGCTTGGGTGCCATTTTGAGGAGGCTGGACTGGAGCGACTCTGTTTCTAAGATTAATTCCTGCTTCATTAGGAGGTACAGCTCCTCTACCTTGTCCTCTCCCTCTTCCTCTGAGCCTAGAAGGCATCTTATAGCGATCGATGATAAAGAATTAGATGGATGGCAGAAGGAAATAGGGGATTGAGCAAGATGTAATAGCACCTCTTTTTCCTTACCCTGGAGCATCCTCCTTACTGGACCAAGGCCTTGCGTACTTCCCCACTCCTGTCAGCCGAGCTTCCTGTTTACCCCAATCAATGCCCACGGATTGAAACAATGCGGCCTCCATGAATTTGAAGCCAAAACAGCCGAGCCAAAACGGCCACCGGTGAGCGATAATAAGGGAAGTCTTTGCAAGAAAGCACTCGGGCTGGTCCTCCAAATACAAATGAGGACGTTTTAGAAGCCCTGTAGCAAACACAACTGGACACAATCCTCAAAAACTGTGGTCAAGTGATTTTTAACTGGAATGAAAAAAAATGGACCAAGAAGTAGAAAATGTTCAGTTCTTGGCCAATGCTAGCTGAGAGCGCAACTTTAACATTTTCCTTCCCGAGCTACTTTTCCTTGTTAACCAGCTGGTAAGGATACTTCAAGGAAGGAACTTCCTATGTAGCCACTATTATTTTTTACTCCTTTATCGTAGAAATGTCCTACCTTAGCGAGGGGGAAAAGCTTAGCAAGAATCATTTTAGTAAGGTCTCTTTATGTAACAGGCCCCTTGGTTTAAGTCCTTTAGTCTATCATTTCCCCATGGGCCTAGTTCAGTCAGCCATGGAGTTATCAAATTAACCTCCAATGCACTATTTTATTGATTGTTCAATCTATATGGAGTGAGGTGCTTGTATTTGTATATATATTTCATAAATACTCAATTACTAGCAGTCCTACCGAGTTCCATTCACTACCGTAGGTGCCCGTTCATAAGCCCGGGCTTTTAATTCTTTCAAGGTCCGTTTTGCCCCAGCTTGTAATTTGAGATAGACTTTTATCATTTCCGTGGTGTATGCATTTTCAGTTTCAAGGGTGTTAGACAATAATACTTTCATGACCTAATGAAAATCATACATTAAATGAATATTTAAAAGGGAAATTGACTTAGGCTACGTGACTTTATTCTTCATTAGACATAGATGGGGCCGGCTATTATTTTAGACCCCCGGCTTATATTTGAGAGAGGCTTTTATTGTTTTCATGACCCACAAGCATGTGGCTGTTTTCGCTTGACTGGGTTTAGATAGATTCTGGTTTAAACATAATAACAGCAGCAGAATATTGGTCAGAGTTGTTTTGTCGTTATAGCTGTGAATGCGGCTTTAACTGAGAGCGCAGCTTGAGGACAAATGCAATTAGCATTAGGCAAAGAATCTAAATAGAAAGATTCCTAAGATATTTCAGAATAAAGTAATAAACAACTGTCAGTGAATTGTTCCTACAAGACTCCCCCAATGTGTAGGTACTTCCTTTTGATGGCCAAAATAACCCCGGGCCAAATCTCATGCACCACTTCAGCATGTATAACTTTACTGTTCCTGTTTTTCTTTTCAAGGTTCTTATCAACTTAAAACAGACGCAGAGTGGTTGTTAACATTGTTTTTATTATTGTACAAGGAAGCCTTGTGGCCCAGTCGTAAATCAATGTTAGTTCCAAGGGTGGTGTTGGTGGGGGAGGGGGGAGGTGTCAGCGTGAGGTAATCGAAGGTATGTGACATTATGTAAAATTGCTAACCCTAATTATATTTATATTATTTATTAGTTCTCACCCATATACCATAGCATTGGTCTATGAAAGTCTACTAGTCAGGATCTGCCTCTATGTTACATAAGATTCCTATCATCATGGACAACGCCCACTATACATATCACTGTACAAGGATGTATACTTCCCTCTAATAAATCACAGTTGATTCTCTGATTTACACAAGATCACACGTCTTCCTGTGTTCCTCTCTACTTTAAAAAGCAACGACAACTTCAAATGTTGATTTGAGTCAGATCATCAGAAAATGTACAATCCAAAGCTCTACACGTTTAGTAAATTCAGATGAATTTGGCTGAGGACTAATAACAACCATAGGTATATATCTGTGTATATTTGGGAGGTCGTGGATGAAGAAAAAGAAGTGTTTCATGAACCTGATCTAAATAGGTTATCTTGATTATATTTGATATGAGCAAAATTTATTAAATGCGTACGGCTGCCAATTGTACATTTTTCTGAAAATCTGACCCAGTAAGTAATGCACTGTTACCTGACCTCACTACCTAAATAGTTCCCACCTGGGTCAGAAACATGGCTTAGCTAAACAGGATGATTAATACACTGATGGTTGACATAAGATAATTGGCAGAAATCATGACATTTATTTTATCGTGTGAAATAATGACGACACAGACAAACGTCCAGTGATATATATTAACATATATAATATTTATCAATTGAATATAATAAGTAATTCTTTATTTTACCAAAAGAGTACATTCATACATGTACAAAACAAAATACCTCAGATTCAATCTGGTCTTGCACTGTATGCCTCTAATCGAAATTACAACCTAACCTAGCAGAATTTATTAAATATATGCGTCAGATTGTGGGAAAATGTACAATTAGCAGCTGTACATATTTAATAAATTCTGCTAGGTTAGGTTGTAATTTGGTCAATAATTATAGTATACATTAGGAAAGCTATTAAATATTTCCATATTTTTAAGTTTGATATTTGTATTTTTGAAAAAAAAGTTGGCTATATTTCTGGGTGGGTAATTACTAGTAAGGTAACTAAATATACTCCATAGGATGAGCTTAGGAACACAAAGATACATTCAATACATTTTCTTGAGATTCGGTACATGTATTCATGCCAGTGACGGCACTAAACCCCCCCAAAACGAGAGAAGATTCGAACAAAGATATCTTGTGAATAAATCACTTGGAAAAATATCAATTTTGTGACTTGTGACTCATTTTCCTGTAACACATCACAATTATTGTCCTTTAGATGAATTGTAAACTAATTACTGTATTAATATTAGGTATTCAAATTGCTGCTATTTCATCAGAACATCCTTATTAATGTATGGTGTTGTGACAATGCTCTGTGAAAATAATAACAAGAACTGATAATAGGGGATGTGCATAGCCGCCATCTTGAATCTTGATTAACATGGAATTATGGGACTAATGGTACAGTCTAAAATCTATAGGAACCATATCATGTTCAGCATAGAATATTCATTGGTACTCCTTGCATTATACGTGTTTCCATGACAGAAGACTTCATCTTTTCCACCAAGCATTTGGTTTTCATAGATCATTTACACAAGCTACAATATTGGTGAAAAAAATCTTGCAATTTTTGATGAAAATGTTGTCACATATTTGTATATCCGACCTGAACTGAATCCATCCCAGGATGCACTGTTACAGACATGTGCAGTGAGACATGCAAGTCCCCTATTGTCCATTGTTTCTGATAACTAGACTTCTAGCGACCTCAGTGGCGGCACCTATGTTGCCGTCTCGGGAACTCTCCTGAGATTTGGGGCAGTCGCACCTACCGTTCCCGGTTGGGGCAACATAGAGAGAGCTTGCCGGTATATTCCATCTAACTTTTTAAAATCACATGTCACGAACAGTTCCAGTCCCGCCATCCCCTCCCCCCGACTATAACCCTACTGCTTATACAAGGCCGTTGTCCACAGAGCTGTAGAATAAACGATTTCGGCCACTTTTCACCACTACACATGGGTTGGCCCTACTCATATCACTAGCAAACTTCAGCCTCACCACCACCACAAAACTCCATAGCTCAGAGGCTAGAGCACTCGACTGCAGGCGTGAAGGTTGAGTGTTCAAACCTCGCCCGGGTCCGTCAGCTTTTTTTTTATCATCCTCTACTTGTTGGGCCGTGTAGAGCTGTCACTACACGGCCCGGGGTGGGTGGGTTTGAAGGTTTGTGGTGAGGGGAAAGGCAGGCTATAGAAACAAAATATCCATATAGTGTTTTAATGTGTACCAACAATAATACAAAAACGGCCTAAACATTATCTAAATTACATTCGCAAAGCGCCGACTAGCAGCCGCCTACTCTTCTGGACCAATCGGGCCACATCCGCCTTTTGCCTGCAAAAGCGAAGCTTCTTCTAAAAAATCACACCAGGCCCTCCATACCTCCCAAAGAACGGAACTAGGACAAGGGGCGCAAAGAAAACACTTTAGTTCGAAATTTCTCCAGGGTTCGTCCACAACCGCCCACACATTCCTTCTAGTTAGCCCTACCTATACCGAACAAGCCATTCGGAATGTCTATATGATGCCATACAAAAATCCGGAAAATTTACGACGAACGACCCATTCCTACCTTCTCAACTCCCCACCATTGCCTTCGCACGTAAACATACACCAGTCTTCCCATACGCACAGTGCTCATCTGCGCCTGCGTGAACTCACGCTCTCGGGATCACTTCTGCCTACTGGTAGCCACTACCGCTGGCTGTAGGATATACACATGCCTCGAAATGGATAGCTGTAGTGTTGATATGTTTAAAGCCTAAGGGCGGGTGGCGTTGACGAACACAGCACGTTGTGGTGTGTACGTCGACGGTATTTAACACTAAATCAAATGGATATTGTAGGTAGGAGGGATATACAGACTGGGAGGGGGGGGCAGGGTGGGGGTGGGGGGGAACGATCCTTTATTTTTAAATATAAAAACAATCTAAAAGCGTTCAGATCTGGTGAAATATAACCAATTTACTTACTGCAAATAAATACCTTGTGCGGTTACTTTCTAGACCAAATATCTCTGAAGAGCTAGCATGCTTATACATGTATTGACAATGGGAGTTTTACCATCTGTTTAGTTACAAGTCACAGTATACACACCATATAGATTTATCCCTGGTTTTATGAGTGTCTAATGAGGGGTGACCTACACTAAACAGCTGGGGGTATAGCTCAGTGGCAGAGCATTCGACTGCAGATCGAGAGGTCCCCGGTTCAAATCCGGATGCCCCCTGCAAACTTCATTTTTCTATTAATTCAAAGATGTTAAGAAGATAATTTAACATTCCAGAAAGATAAAATATATGTCTGTCATAAATAAAGAAAGAAATATCTATGAATGAAATATCTAATTCATTAAAATGAAATATGTCTGTACTTGATTTGCAGTTATATCCAAAGCTTGACCTATTACCTTCTCATGTGTATTTCACCATATGTCCATATCACACACCACCCAGCCATATTAAAATGTGTGATTACTGATACAAATATTGATAATTCATGTCAACTAACCAGCTGGGGGTATAGCTCAGTGGCAGAGCATTCGACTGCAGATCGAGAGGTCCCCGGTTCAAATCCGGATGCCCCCTAGCAACCTTTTCATAATTTGATTTGATTTAAATAGAAGTCTAATGGCGTTTTATAAGATATTAAATTATAATGATGAAGAGTGAGAAGAACATTATGGGTCAGACTTTGAGAAAATTTACAATTGGCAACTGTACCCATTTAATAAATTAGGTTAAATTAGGCTGCAATTTGGTCAATACTAGGTAAATCCGATTATCAGCATTGCATTGATTCTAGCAATCTGTTTGGTTAGGTTAAACTTTATTTTCGTCTGAAATTTGGGTTATTTGAGGAGATTGGTGAAAGTAAATTGTACAGTTTCTGAAGATCTGACCCATAACTGACTCATGATACATGATAGTCATATAAATCGTCGGAAATCAGGTAACACATTACGACAGACACAATTAGGTCGTACTATCCGCTGACTTAGTCAGCCCAGGGGAGCATATCCATGACAGTGTTTCTCTAAACAAAATATATAAGCCCGGCCCCCAGATGGTTGTGAACATATTGATACAGGCCCTTCTCAAGAAGAAAAATGGGTTTGTCCCGAATTATCCTAATACCAATAAGCAAGCTATTCCAGTGAAATATGAATTGAATTTTTTGTCCACAATCGTCCTTTTTTTGTTGTGTATTTTGTTTTTGGACATTGGTTTCTTGTCACTTTTTTACTTTGACTCATTGCCTTGGTTTGACTGATGCATTTATACAATTTTAGATAACTCTGATCCATAGGATGGGCGTAGTGGGAATCCCCCCCATTGAGTCAGTCATTAATGGTTATCTATGGCTAATGGGGATGTTCCACCAGTCGATTATCCTTTAACATGCTGTATTTATCTGGTAGTAGTTAGTAGGATTTTTCATCTTTCAGGGAGACTTTTTTCAATTGTTCACAATAGTACAAATTGGCAGCCATCTTAGGTTGAAAGGTCAAAACAATGTCAAACATTTCTTTTAACTACAATGATTTAGCAATGTATATGCCCAGATGGCAGGTGTTCTTGAATAAAGGTGGTTTTAAAAAAAAAAAAAAAAAAAACTGATATCAAATATGGATTCCCCGACTGCTTAAACCCAATTAACCATACTGATCAGCATTGTAGGCCAAACCATTGAACAAATAATCATCCAAATAGGCAACGGGGGCCATTGTGGATTTTGGGCTCCTCCCTCTGTCTTTCAGAGACCCATCCTGTCATTTCGTGAGCTTCCCCCCCCCTCCCACACACAAACTCCCCCAAGAAAATGACTTATTTAAACTTCATAGAAGACAAATCAAAAGTAACATGAAAATTCGCCCTCAACAGTTGTGGAAGTGCACCAAATGCCCAACTATGTACTGAAGACATTTAGGAATTAGGAATTACATTTACTACCATATTAGATCATTTTCATCTAAAGGATTAGAAAAGTTGGGAATTCCCCACTAAGCTGTAGCTATTTGGGCGTGATTAACTGTTTGACGGGGATGTTCCACCCACTACTGTTTACCTTACGCTCTCATCGCCCTTTAAAAATGATAAAAAGAAAAATGTAGATTTAGACGATTGGGACTGAGAGATTAGTTCACTACACCCATCAGCCCCATTGTTTCCACAGTCTAGGCTCAGAGATCTGAGAGTCCCTTCATAATGAGGGAAAGCCTCTCACTCCAAAAGTGTCATTATAATTCGATTAGAGCCGCAAAATGTCATTATGCATCCCATTGGACGCCTAGTCCTGGCCCAGGAAAGCCATTAGCCCAGTAGGCGTCCTATCATTGGCATACAATTCTTATCTGATCTGAGAGACCAGATTGTTTATCGATTTTCCCGTCAGTTTTTTCTAAAATTTAAAATGCTTGAGAATAAAACGATTCAAGGAGCCGACTATAAGGGTCAACTCATCAGAAAATGTACAATTGGCCTTCACCAATCGTCTCAAATTACCCAAAGTTAAGCAATAAATGAGCTTCAAAAGACAGTTGTACATTACCTATTATATTAGATGTCTTGCTTCAACGTACGTAGTAGCAAATATACCTACATATAAAAGGTATTTAACGTATTGTAGCCTAATTTAGCAGAATTTACTCTATGTGCAGAGCTGCTGAGTCTACATTTTCCGACGCCCTGACCCATAAGAATCAGATTTTCAGAAATTGTACAATTGGCAGCTGTATACATTTAGTAAATTCTGCTAAATTAGGCTGCAAATTGGCCAATACTAGATAAATTCGAGTATATTTGGCATTGCATTGATTCTAGCAATCTATTTGGTTAGGTTGAACTGTATTTTGCACTTTATTTTCGTCTAAAATTTGGGTTATTTGACAGGATTGGTGAAGGTGAGTTGTACATGTGCTGGTGACTCCACCCATTAAGCTATACGCCCACATGTTTGTATCAGAGACCTTCACCACTGACAGCAAACATGCTTTTTGTGTGGCAACTGTCTGCCACAATGTTGCCCCTTGAAACCACCAATGAAGCTCTGGTAGGATGAACTCGCCTTAAAATGTACAATTGATCTTCAGCAATCCTCTCAAATAATCCGAATTCAGAACGAAAATTCAGTTAAATACAATAAATGTATAAGCTATGCATGTACACATCAGACACATTTGGTTTTTCTTGCACAATTTACCTGTATTTGTTATTATCATTCAATTTATATAAAGGTATTTTGGATAAATGAATCTAGATTAGATTAGAGTTTGTAAATTGATTCTGAGTATATTCAACAGCAGTCTGAGAAAATCAAATCAAATCTGAATCAAAATCGTTTAATACATAACAATAATACAATATGATAATATCACTTCTTATAAATGCTGCGAATTTCAGTGATATTTGAGTATTCTATATTCAATCAAAAGCAAACAATGTCTACATTTATTCAAAAAGAAATAGATAAGTAGAGAGTATTGAAAATATGAAAGGTTGATTAATCTGCATAAGATAGCAATGTACTTCAAATCCGATTACTCAGTGTTGACAGGCACTGATGAGGTCAGGTCTTTCTAACTTCCTTTTCATATAAACTAATTTCGTTATCATTATTCCTCATACTTTGGATGTCTTTGAATTGAATTGAAATTGAAAAATACTTTATTTGTCTAGGTTTGTACATAAGCATACATAAGTAGAGTAGACAAATGGGTGAGCTCGACTTCTGGATAAAATCCAGGTCTTCCAGTCGCCACCTGGTAGTAGAAAACTCGCCTTAAAAAGGTCTTGTAGCGAAATGAGTCACACATCGCACGAATATGATATTTCTCAAATGTCTTACCACAAGAACCCATGTAGTTTCATATTTGGGGTGTTTAGCGCTACTAGTAGCATGAATAGATGTACCAAATGTCATGGATGTAGATTATTTATCTATATATATATTCATCCCGGTATCTGAGGTTATCCTAAGGAGTATATTTAACTACTTTACTAGTGATTGACCATCAAGAAACATTTATCATACATAACAAATATAGACGTTCTTATTTGATATTAATGTTTACTATCATTAGAATCCGCTTGATCCAATCTTTTAAAATATCTATGTATAGATAAAATGTTTATTGTCCTGAATAAAATATTTCTAAATCTAAAATCTAAAATATGATCATATCTCAAAATCCTAGTTGTGCAACTTATGACTCATTTGTGTTGTAACATATCACATTCAATCATTTCATGTTAATTAATCAATCATAATTATGTATATTTCCCTTAAACAGATTTAAGTACCGGGTAAGTTGATGAATCGTAGCAACTCACTCACGCCCTCTGTTTAAAACATCTATTTAATAACACATTAATTACTCTAATTAACACAGATTCTGTTTTAAGTTAGCCAGCTTCTTTCCTGATTACTTGTCACTCGCAAATTAACACAGACTTTTAATACTGAATAACACTGGGGTTGCATTCTCAGCTAAAAAAAATAATGTTTTTTTTGTCCCTTTTTTTCTACACACTTTTGAAACTCATTTGAACAAAATTGAGGAAGGTTTCACCCTTTTTTGTGGAAATGGGTTCCCTTTATATACCCCACTGACGCTTGTTTCTTCCAGCCTATTTGACTTCACATCATCTTATGAACATAACCGCAGTAAAATACCTATAAACTTTAGTCCTATATATAATTCATATATGGCTTGGACGCCCGCACTACGCTGGAATAATCACAGAACGGAGGAATGTCCTTGAAACCTTCAGACAGGAGGTTTTATTTTCACCATAAACAGTTACATATAAAGAAAAAAAATTATACGTGTGGCGTGGGCGGAGAAGCGGTTGAGAGTGGAAGGTAAGGTGGGCGTGGAAGCATTGGGACTATGACGTCATAGGTAAACACTGGGGCGACGTCATAAGCGGGACCAAGGGGGGCGTGGTTACCTAGGCGGCGTAGTTAGGGGCGTGACTTCTCCAATATAGTCGGTGATGTGTTCACCTTCACAAACAATGAGTAAATTTGGTATATTTTTGGTTGTTGTAATCAATGAGAATATCGCTTTACGACAGACTGTAAAACTATGTAGTGTCTACTGTATATACTGGCTAGGCGGGGCAAATACTTATAAGTAATGAGATATTGATTGGCATCATACTAGAATATTAACTCATGAGGAAATGAGGCTCAGAGAGAAGATTGGCGAATATACTGACTTTATTCCACCATAACACAACAATAGAGTGAATTTAAAATTTGTGTCCAGAGTAACGTCTGGCACTGTCCAAGCAGCAGCTAGCAATGTTTATAATGTTCCAATGGCCAATGCCCACTTCATGGAAGTCTCTGATTGGTCCGTGGCTGCCTTAATGCTTGGATACGGAAACCAACTGCTCCCTTGCCTGATATATTTGTTGAATGTTTTCATCTGCACATAATAGTTTGAATTAATCCATGGACCTTCTTCTTACATTCGTCCAATTGTACATTTGTTGAAGCAAAAATGCTATAAAATACTGTCTATAATGATTTCATGTTGTGGTGCGCTTCTTTGGATGTATTGCTATATAATGAAAATCAGTGATTTGATTTTTTAGCAAAAAATGACTCAGCCATTCTATGACAAAGTAGAAAGCACTGGTCCTCTTTTTCTCTCTAAGCCAACTCCAAATTCTTATATAATCATATAACAGCAGCAAACGCATACAGTCCTATAGATACCATTATAATGAGTGAATTTAGTAAGATTTCATAAGTTAATAAGGAGATTTAGCAACCACAACGCACCAACACAACACTAACGCTTCCACTAACCATTAGTACATTATTACCATTGTGGGATATCTTGAGAGGCCTGCAATGCAGATACCCTCAGTCTAGCGACTCTCGAGATATCCCCACAGCGGTTGTAATGTACAAATAGTTAGCGGATGCGTTAGTGTTGTGTTGGTGCATTGTGGCTGCTAAATCTCCCTATTAGTCAAACGTCTCCTCCCCTCTAGACATAGTCTGTAGGCTCGACCCAGCTCTAACATGGGATAGTGGGTCTGGCCTACAGAGTCACTGCCCCTTCCGGTCAGTTCCCACCTTGATGTTAATATGGGTCAGATTTTCAGAAAATGTACAATTGGCAGCTGTATGTACATTTAGTAAATTCTGCTAAATTAGGCTGCAATGTGGCCAATATTAGGTAAATTCGCTTATATTTGGCATTGCAGTGATTCTAGCAATCGTTTTGGTTAAGTTGAACTGTTGTATTTTGAACTTTATTTTCGTTTGAAATTTGGGTTATTTGAGCGGTTTGGTGAAAGTAAATTGTACATTTTCTGGTGACTTCACCCATCTATCATTATCATGAATCAATCAATTAATCAATTATTGAGATGCTCTATACTGTATCTATTTTTAACTTTTATCTTATTTCTAATTCAGTTGAGGTAACTAAAGCACTATCGTTGGAGGATCTAACTGATACAAATATGAATGACACAACCTTAATAGCCTTAACTACTCCCGCCTTTACTACTCCCGCTATATGGGATTCAACTACTTCTACCTTTGAAACCACCACTAATGGAGGAGATGATGATGGTAAGTAATAGGGGATTTGCATGTGCCACTGCGCATGTCTGGTACAGTGCATCATGGGATGGATTTTAATGAAATTTGAAATGCGAATATTTGGGAACATTTTTATAAAAATAATTGCAAATGTTATTATTAATTATAAATGTTCTATGAAAACCGAATACATGATGGGAACGATGGAAGCTTGTGTTATGGACACATGTGTAACATGGATATTGACATCAGAGCACTGATAGATATTCCCTGCTGAACATGACATGTTTTCCATAGGTTTTAGACTGTACCAGTAGTCCCATAATTCCATGCGTATCAAGATTCAAAATGGCGGCTATATAACTCCCCTATTGTATCCATCCCCTGTCAGTTGGCTAAGAAAGTGTCTTTGTCAATTCTCACTATCATGAAACATTGAAACATTGTCAGATTTCATTTGTCCTAGATGCTAAATTTCAAATCTGAAATTTTGTTAGTATGACAGATTTAACAACATACTCATAGTCAACACTCTGTTCTTGTTTGTTTTTCAGATCCAGATATGGTAATGATTGCTGGACTAGTAGGTAAGAACAGTTTACTCAGTATATATGGAGTGAACCCATTTGTGATGTGTTTCAGGAAAATGAGTCACAAGTCGCAAAATTGATATTTTTCAAAGTGTTTTTTCACAAGATCTCTTTATTGAAATGTTCTGATTTGTAGAGGGTTTTTCACTTATAGTCATATAAATCCATGTAACAAGTTTTGGGACATTGTTATAAATATATCCATGCGTTTTGAAGGCCTTCGTATGGAGTATATTTAGTTACTTTACTCACCCAGAAACATTGCAAACTTTTTTTTTCAAAAATAAAAATATTAAACTTAAATTATAGAAATACTTATTAGGTGTCCTAGTGTGTATACTATCATTGGAATCACCTCGATCTCCTCTTTTCAAATATGGTCTCAAATATATCTCAAAATCCATATTTTGCGACTTATGACATTTTATTTGCCATAAAAGATAACTCAAGATCAGGAACTTATTGTTTAGCTAAGGTTTTCTATGTGCAGCTTGTAAAGGTGTATCACAAGACAACATTGGTTCTTGGTCTGAGGAGAAATCAAAATGAATATTATACCACTTGCTGTACTGCAAGTGCCTCGACTGGCAGCTGCTGCTACTGGGGCCAGATTGTCAGAAAATGTACAATTCACCTACACCAATTCTCTCAAATAACCCAAATTTCAGAAAAAAATGAACTTTGAAATATATTTTTACCTAATAGAACTGATATTTTAAAACAACACGATACTAAATATATTCAGATATACCTGCATGGTATTCATCATTTCTCAGCCTAATTTAGCAGGATTTCCTAAATGTGTAAAGCTGCCAATTGTGCCTTTCCTGATGGTCTAACCCACTGGTGTATATTTTGGCTGGAACAATAGTCCAGCAAGCCAGTCCAGTTGTGAGCTATTGTTCTTGTGATAATGTCCAGGAATGATCCCTAGATTCTGATCCAGAAGCTGGCTGGGGAATGGATCATCCAGAACTGGAACTTGATGGGTGTTGACATGGGCTGCCTTCTGGGGGAGCCAGGTGGTATTAGCTCCTCCAGATCAAGGGTGCAAGGCTTGCAGTAAAATATTGAAGAATTCAGGGTCATTCTCCGATGAATATTTAGGGTCAGCAGTTGAGCGAGAAATGATTCAACGCAACAAAATGAGATGTGTGTTTCAAAGCCATGTACAGAACCAAGTTAAATGGGGCCAGCTATAATCAGTTTTTTATTTCTATATGCTAGACAGATTACAGCGATTACATAGAGCCTGGGCTGATTGGCTTATCCTGACTGAACCAAATAATTACCTTGATAGATAAAGGATCCAATCAACCACAGGTTAACAATAGACTAAAAGAGATGAATACGAGGCTAGAGTGACCAGTGTCACACCTGACCAATACCATGTGCCATGTCCCGGTCAGTTAATTATCTTCCCTCCCCTGTCCCTCCTGCTCTTAAATAGTACCCCCTCCCTTTGCTGACCTGCTGGTCACTTCCCTTCCCCTCCCTCCCACGTGATCAAACCCAAGATACAGTGACGTGGACCGCAGTGTGTACTTTGGACGTTAGAAGGACACCTATGAGTGTTGCAGGAAGAAAGGTAGTTGGCCTCTGAGTCAGTAAGGGGGCGTGGCAGATGTATGTCTGAATGAGACTTCCAAAAATAAATTCCCAACTTTGCAAAGTTTAAGCCAGAATTTTCAATATATTACCGCAGAAGAATTTCTTTTATTTAAAGAATACTGTGGAGTCCTGCATAACAACCACCTGGATAATGCAACCCTCGCCTAAATAAGATTACTCCTTTACACTGTCCTGGTATAGTGTCTTTAGGGTCGTCAGGAAAACCTACGTGTAGAAGATGTTTTACTCTGTTTTGATATGACATTGTATGTGTGACATTGTAAAACTGATATCATATTATGAAAAATATTGAAATAAAAATCTCATTATAATAATAGTGTTACATGTAACACTATTAATGACAGCCATTACATTTCATGATTATTTATTTGCAGTTGCTGTGACGGTGGTGGTTATAGTGGTTATGACCATTCTCATCTGGTTTCTCTGTAAATTCGCTTGCTGGTAGGTATACACTTTTAGTGTAAAATGTAAAAAATATGGTTAAACTACTCAGCTTTAAATCATACACAAAAGGCTTCGCCTCTTATAGGCCTATATGCCATAAATGCTCTGAAAGAAAACAGTGACAGAATCGATAGGCTATGTCTAACATGCTTCCCGAATGCAACCACTGAGTTACGTAACTGGGGATCGGTGAGTTGGGTGTCGTGTATTAGGTGGTTAGATCCTGAGTTTATGGTCATGAGTTTTCTCATAACATACACCGAGAACCAAGCCGAGGCAAAGCTGAGATTTGTTTCCGGGAGGCTTAGAGAAAACGAAGGACCATAACCGCAGGATCTGATGGCTTAAGTCCCCTTTTGTTGGGCTGCTACTATCATTAACAACAATTTAGAAATGATTCCAAAGCAAAATAAACCAGTGGAAAGCCATGGTCTTGCCATTTCGAGCAGTATTTTTGTTGATGTAAGCAGTTGGCCGGAAACAGAAGTCCTACACTAGTACCACTTGTCTGTATGTGTATAACTGTCCTGGCCAGCCCAAGAAACGGGGACTAAAATGTAGTAGATATGTTGTAATGTAGCGCCCGTGCCCGAATTCTGGTAGCTGTCTATCCATCCTCCCTGCGTAAATCTGGCTCGATTTTAGTGACTAGGGAATTAGATTAGATTATATGTGATGTGTTAAAGAAAAATGAGTCACAAGTCGCACACATTTTTAGACATTATAGTTATACAGACAAGATCAGGCTGATTTCAATGATGGTAAACATTAAGGGCATCTAAAAAGTGGTACCCACTAAAAACAATATAATAAATAACGGAATTTTATATACCGTTTGAATTGAGCAACTTGCCATGCATATTTGAACACAATTTATCTGGAGAAAATAACCAGTGCTCAACCATTATCAAGATTTAATTAATGAAAGTTTATATATTTCAGCAAACATTACTTTGAATGCTGTCGGAGAGATCCATTCCAACGCATGAGAAGAAGAAGTCAGATTACCCATCGTGAGAGACGCACACCTAGACCTCCCACCATAGATGAACTTGACCCTGGTCGACCAAGGACCATGAACAATTACCAGGACCATGGCATTAGCCGTAAACGCAGTGTTTGGTCTAGCATAAAGAAATGGACAGCCGAGAGGTTCCACCACCAAACACCATATCAACCTGAACCAGAGAATGGGCCTGAAGTTGCGCCAAACAACCAGGAGCCAAGGGATGATCCAAATTATGAGAATGGAAGTGTCAGGCTTGATACCGATGATCCTGAGTATGCGGGGGCTTATGAACATTTCCCAGTACCGCGCGACACCCCAGGCAGGAATTACCTAGTGATGGATGACATTCACCAGTATGAGAACACACCACACACCAATCAAGAGGATTTTAATGGGGTTATGGGATGTGATAATCATGGCTTTCAACTGGATGCCCCGATCTTTCCACCCCCTCCAACCCCACATACTGTTATAACACCACATACATATGTCAACACTGATCCTCCACCAGGCAATGTGAACCTTCAACAATACACTGAGAAGTCCCAGCCACATGATGAGAACCCTGAACAATATGATGACGATCAACTATATGAGAACACAGGAATTATCTCCAATAATAAAGATGATGATGATGATTCTTCTGGTCACTCATATGAGAATGAAGACGTTATAGAACAACTAAAGGCACAACATAATGCATTTAAGGATTATAGTGATGGGGTGCCTGGGGTGGGACAGCAAGGCCAGGAAGGTATGAACAATATGCCATATGATGATGTGGGTAGTGAGCTGGGGTATGACAATAGAAATCTGCAGACTGGGTATGGGTA
The DNA here is from genome assembly GCA_942159475.1 of Sthenelais limicola. Classification (NCBI taxonomy): domain Eukaryota; kingdom Metazoa; phylum Annelida; class Polychaeta; order Phyllodocida; family Sigalionidae; genus Sthenelais; species Sthenelais limicola. Next base: position 28,133,439 of record OW804097.1, on the reverse strand, counting down.
TGATAACGATAACATATCTTATGTGAGTCAGGAATCTGCTCTAGAGGACTCTATGAATATTGATAGGATGCGATTGCAAAATTATCACCGTATGGATGGTAGCTGAGAGCCTATAGATATATATTGTGCATAAGCAATTTTACTTTTCTAAATAATTTTATTTAAACTGGATTTGTACATTATACATCAATGGGGTATTTCACTTGCTCCCAGTGGAGTATATGGTTTACACAATTTGGTATCATATTGGTATCATATTTACCTATCATGTAAGAAAAAGTACATTATTATTAACACAAATATAAGTTTGTGAAACTATTCATATGAACAGATTTTGTATCATAAACATTTGTTAGAAGACTGTGTTCACTGTTTACAGCTACACTGTCAGTTATCATCGGTCAGCACATAAGTATTTTCAAATTATTGTTCTTTTCAAGCCCATAACATGATTTGCTACCATTTTTTCAGGATATTGTCCCGTTGTTTTTGCTACAGGGCTTCATAAATGTCCACCTTTATATATATATATCTGATTCAGGACACTGCAGCCTACTCAAAGAGAGTGTTGTGTGTTGAAACCCCAATTAACTTTCACAAATCCTCTCAAATAATCCAAATTTCAGACGAAAATAAAGCGCAAAATACAGTTCAACCTATCCAAACAGATTGCTAGAATCACTGCAGCGCCAAATATACTCGAATTTACCTAGTATTGACCAAACTGCAGCCTAATTTAGCAGAATTTACTAAATGTATACAGCTGCCAATTGTACATTTTCTGAAAATCTGACCCTGTTAGCTTTGTTATGTTACTTACGTTTGTTGTATAGACCTGTACAAAATACTATCTTGTTGCAAATATTGCCTTTAGTATTAACTGAATGCATAAATAAATAACCAAGAGTGTAGATTTTAAGAGTGTAGATTTCAAAATCAAAAGTAAATTTTAAATAGACCACAGAACCTTTGGTAATTGCCAGTGCTTTTAAACTTCTGAACCCTATATTGAATGTATCTTAATTTATTATTGTTTTGGGCAGAATGGAAGAACTACCATGTAGAATCTTTCGCCATATTCCATGAAACTGTTTATATGATCGTGGAATAAAATTTATATAGAGTTGAGAGAGTCCCTCCAAACTAAGGGAAAGCCACTTGCTACAAACCGCAAAATGCCATTATTATCCATCAGGACGCCTACCTACTCCAGGGCCAGGAACGACATTAGCGCAGTAGACCTCAAATCACTGACATACCATTCCTATCTTTCTGAGAGCCTGTGAACCTGACCGAAATAAAATTGCAATGTTGAAAACAGTGTAACATAATGGTAAATTTGTAATTGTACATTGATATAACTTGATATAATGAAATCTATAATCATAAAATGGTTTGTCATATGTTTTCTCTCATTAGCTGTCCTGTAAATGTACATACACTTAATCATAAAATGGTTGTCATGTGTCCTGTGAGCAGAAATGGGTACCCATGAACTTAGGCTTAGGCTTAGGCTTAGACAATTTTCTCTGACAAAGTCATCTATTGTAAATAATGTATGAAATAATCGTATTTGTACAAATATAATATGTGCTACCTTTATGTTACATAGATCGATTAAAGCTCTGATTATTAGATTTATAGTGGAAGATATTTTTCTTTTCAACCAATCTATCTAAAAGTCATTTGATCGTAAGTCGGGAGGATTTTGTCAAGTTGTCTTTGTCTTTATAAAAGTCAATATTGTATTTTGGTGACCCGCCAAAATCTTCTGGTGCACTTATTATCGCTCAAATTCCGGTTTTGTCTCCTCTACTAATTAGACTTCAAATTCTTGGATAAACGTAAAACAGCAGCAGAATATTGATAAATTCAATCCTATGAGTAAATTTGATAAGATTTCATCTGTCGTCATAACTGAAATTGAAGTTTTGTTATAAATTGCCTGTTATTTTATAATGATTAATTATTCTTATTGTCTTTTTTTACTGCATGTCACTTTTATTTGAATAACTCATAATTATATGACTTGAGAAAACAATTCTACAGCTGCTACCATATGAATACCACAAAATTGAAAAAACCTGAACAAAGTGACACTCAACAATTAGAAAAGGGTCATAAATTTGATTCCTATTATTATGTATAACTGTATTTAAATAAAATAATACCTTCTATTCTCTTCGGTTTGGATAGCCTGGAAGACCGGCTTGGCAGAGTGTTCCATCCTTTTCTGGTGTGTATTTAATATGAATGTCGGAATAAAAATCTGATATATAATTTATATTATGATATGATATGATCACTTACCATGTAATTGAAGATCTATTTATATAGCGATTAAAATTGCTGAGACATTTGTATTTTAGTTGTTGTATGTTGCTCTTTAGCATTGTGTCTATCTTAGGCCAACACAAAAAAGTGTTTCTTGTTCAGAGCAGGGGAAACTATATAGCAGTGGGGAGGGATTGGTAAAAGCGGATTTGCATAGCCGCCATTTTGAATCTTGATTTGCATGGATTTATGGGACTAATGGTACAGTCTAAAGTCTATAGAAAACATGCTATGTTCAGCTTGGGACATCTATCAATGATTCAATGTCAATATCCATTATATTATACATGTTTCCATAACACAGGTCCCCGTCTTTCCCATCATACATTTGGTTTTCAGAGATCATTTATACTAGCTCTGATATTGATGAAAACATTCTTGCAATTTTCGATAATAATGTTGCTCTATTATTTGTATGTCACATTTCTACAGAATCCACCCCAGGATGCTCTGTAACAGACATGTGCAGTGGCACATACAAATCCCTTATTAAAAAAGAATTAAGGAAACAACTGTTCAAGAACTGAAAAATGTGTACATGTTGTAACAAGGATTATTTTAAAAACTGAAAAAAATGGTTATTTTTGCAAGAAGAATTGTGTTTAATAAGAGGAATGCACTTTTAAATGTATTTCTGGTTAGATTTTTTTCAAGGGGTGGGGAGAGGGGAAATATAAAAAAGGTTTTAGCAGGGTAGAAATCGTTGTTGAACCGGAAACACCTATTTTCTTTGCCTAAGGTCACTAAACGGCAGCCCGATGCAAGTCCTTTCTGTAACCTTGATTTAATCTTTACCCAATATTTCAGGAATTTATATTTCTGTCTTATTTGTTTCCACTGTATGTTTTACGGTCAATTAACAGCAGTCTCAAGGCCCCATGACACAAATACGAGAAATCCCAACGTAAGCAAGACAAAATAGCAAGGAACATAAGTAATACTTGGCATTCAGTATAGGGTGGGGTGACTATATAATACACCGTATTTCACCGATAGAACCCCCGGGCGCTTATCTTTGCCCCCGGCGCTTATCTTTGCCCCCGGCGCTTATACAGTTGGGTGAAGTTGCCAGAAAATGTACTAATGTAAATTCACTTTCACCAATTCTCTGAAATATCTCAAATTTCAGGCAAAAATAAAGTTCAAAATACAGTTCAACCTAACCAAACAGATTGCAAGAATCAATACAATGCCGAATATACTTGAATTTACCTAGTATTGACCAAATTGCAGCCTTATTTCAAATTCGATATGAAGGATCAATGTCCACCTGATGCTCGTATTCCTACGATGAGGGTTCCTAGAGTGTAGCAGAAGGTACTAAATGTGTACAGCTGCCAATTGTACATTTTCTGGAAATCTGACCCAGTTGCTTATTACAGCAATACAGCAATATATATTATATACACATGCAGAAATACATTTTTAATAATTCATTTCGTATTCTTATAAGAGTCATCCTCCTCCTATACTCACAGTATAGTATGTCGGGCGCTTTTTCGGGGCAGGCTCTTATTTAGGACCTGGCTGTTTATCGGTAAAATACGGTAGTTTACAGTGAAACCATTTGACGTCACGTATCCACAATTGAGAATACCCACCCTGGGGAATCCCCGAGTCACCGGATTGGCATGTTAGAGGGAGGGAAGTGTCATTTTCTCAGATTATGTCTTCAGATTTCATTTCAAGATTAATGATGAACGATGAGTGTAAATCAGGTCATTTCTATAAAAGAAACATTTGAATGGCATAGATATTCGTACTATACATAGAGAGAAAACAGATGCATTCATGCATACATGTATTGAAGACATACGATGTTATTCTCAGCGAATCCTGACTGTAGATCAGATACACAGCTGTATAATATAATATTACCAGGCCCAATTTATAGTAGACATGCCATTCTTATTTGATCTGAAAGGCTGTGAGCCTAGACTGGACAATAAGGTGTATTTGGAGCTCGTGCCATTATAATCCCATTAGGACGCCTACTCCTGGGCCCCAAAAGCCATTAGTGCAGATGTTTAATCACTGACATACCATTCTTATTTGATCTGAAAGTTCCCAATTGTACATTTTTCTGAATATCTGACCCATATCATTAACATTATCTAGATGAAGCTGTACCATTCCACACTCAGGTAAGTTAATAATGTGAAACTGGATCATTGTGTTCTGAGTGACCCCCTTTCAAGAAGTCCTTACTTAATCCCTACTTGTTCCTTGGTTAACTAGTAGAGGAGATTGCTACAGAAGGAATAACAATGTGTAATGACCCCCGAAAAACTGTCTTCCTCAACCGGGAATTGAACCACGGATCTCCCGCTATGCGCGCGGACATGCTACCATTGCACCACCGAGGTTGACTGATTCTCAAAGGCCACCACTGTAACCAGATTCCACACTCTAGGCCACTACACTATCCCTTACTCTTTCTGCACGAAATTCATATGATTTCGTGCTCAGAGACAGTGAATACAACCTTTACTGAGTGTGACCGGCCACGGCACCAAATGTAATGACCCCCGAAAAACTGTCTTCCTCAACCGGGAATTGAACCACGGATCTCCCGCTATGCGCGCGGACATGCTACCATTGCACCACCGAGGTTGACTGATTCTCAAAGGCCACCACTGTAACCAGATTCCACACTCTAGGCCACTACAAATGAGTGTAAATGCAGCACCTTCCTTCCCTAAATGTTCCTTACTATAGCCCGAACCACTAAATTAGGCCCATAACATTTCCAGACATCCCTCCAAGTTAACCCTAATAGCTTTTTATTTTTCTATACAAGTTCTGAACAAGTATATATATTATCAGAGCTTACAATGTGGGGAACGGTTTGGTACAACTGTCACTTTTTAGAAATTATGTTTAATGGTCAAGTTGCCATGGCAACTGTTTTTGAAAAATTTTGAAATTGTAAAAACATAAGGACCTTGTGGCAATCAAATCTCTTCCATTTCATGAAAAAATAATGAAAACTAATTTTATCTCTGCAAGTTGTGGTAAACAAATTTCCGCATCTGATTATATATCACATGTGTGATTCCAATATTATCCCAAGGAATAACAACAGTAGGAGTCGAGGGTCGAAATGGTAAAATATGACCAATTTCAGCATCGTTTGGGAAGACATCGAATATGAGGAAACATCTTGGCTTTAATCAGCATGATAGACCTCCAAGATTATTTCATGAGGCTGATGTCCAAATTTCATTGATGATATGATGTGTTGTAGATATTAAATTCTCAAATAACAGGCTCTAGGAAGAAATAAAATGAAATTAAACTAATGTAAATTCAATTGGAATACTAGTTAAATTGCAAATATAGCCCAAAATATGGCCAGAGTGATGACATTACCAAATAACGGAGCATAGTTATGCTTAGTTGGTTGCCATGGTTACATCCATGATTTCAATTAAAAAAAGCAATTCAAATCTCAAGTATGGCTCTAAAATTATATAAGTAAACCAAATTATAAGTTACACATTCCAGATTAAAGGGTTGAATTTTATATTTCTACAAGTGTCCATGTCATGGGCCTTATTTAGTGCAATTACCTTATAGGACAAATAGGTATGGAAGGGACATAAGCAGTCCGGCCACTGTCGACAAAATCATTGGCGATGTGTTGGCGATGAGGTAGTCGATAAGATTTTTGTGAAATTTATTGCATCGTCTTTGCATCGACTTGCCATTGCTATGCCTTCAGCAATAGCCAGCGATGACCGGCGATGAGTGGGCGATGTAAAAATTGCATCGGTAAGGGTAGTGGCGATGAGAAGTCGCTGAGATTCCACATATAAAAGCATGAAAATTAGTTCTATAGTTGCCTAGCTTTTTTCCTTTTCGATGCCAAGATGATACCATCACTGATAACCCTCCTCATCGATGTGCATCGCCGGCAATTCCATCGTCTTTGCATCGACTTTGCATCAACACCATTTTGTCGACAGTGGCCAGACTGCTATATTAAGTAAGAAGTTTTTATGCACCAGGTCACTATAGTTCCTTCCTCACTGTCTCACATAGTCACAGTCAGTCAAGTGTGACAATAGGGTCACAAGGTTGTGACGTCATGCTGACCGAATATGACCTAGATGTAGGGGGAGGTCACTTCCAAACTATTCAACATTTTGTGTAACAATAACAAAGTATTCTACTCCATCAAATCTTGGAACGTTGTTGTATATCCTAATGTAATCGTCACTTCAGGTACTGAAATATGTTTTTTTTAAAAAAAGGTTTCATTCAACATGACCTGCCATCGTGGCTCTTACAGTTCTAATGGCAAGTTTAGTTGCGTCCCTTTATTTTTTTTTATTTCTTTTTAGTATTTTCAATTTTCTTTCACTCTTCTACCATCGACTAACATGCCTGTCGATTAAAAAAAAATCTGGAATTACACATTGACAAAAAACGATTTTTACTAAGACTGCTTTTCACTTTCCATTTCTTTCCCCATTTTACACCATAAACTCTTTCTGATTTTCCCATACAAAATTGTTGTAGTCTACAACTCTAGCATTTATTTTCATTTCATTAACAAAAGCACGAAATACAATTTCATTGTTATGAACAATCCTTTGTCTATATATGTAACCTTTGCTGCTGTTACTACCCAGTTAATAACATTTTTCTGGCTGCTAGTATCCTAGTAATATATTTGTTTCGTTCAACTCATTCTCGTAAAATCCAGAAAAAACTATTTCTGGCCCACCTTTTTAATCTTTCCCATAGCAGACTGGGCTTTACACAACTAATAAAACAGTGATCGATCGTGTGTATCCCTTCCCACGTACTGATGTATGTTCATACACTGTGCTAATTATTTCACGAATATCACAGCTGGTATAAACGATACATAAATGGCAAATGCATGATGGGAAAGATGATGTTGTGTTTCATGGAATCATGAAAAATATATATACATGAGATCATTGTTGAATATTTTATGCTGAACATAATGTGTTTTTGGGGGTTTTTTTTGCGAATCCTCTGTTAAAATGTTTTTAAATCGTTGTTAAAATGACTCATGTGTAGGCTTACTTACGTATTGTCACACCTATAACTTGTTCTATCAAACTCTGATATATCAATGTTTTATGCCATACATGACTAAAGGGCCTAGTCCACCAAGCTGATTCGCATGCGATTTTTCGCCACAGGGGACTCTTTTACACTTGATTATGTGGAAATCGCATGAGAATCGGCTTAGTGGACTAGGCCCTTTACACTCACCTTATCCCATCTTATTATTCTACTAATTGGTTCAATACAGGCCCGCTTAAAATCCGTTTAAGTGAGAATTTAACTCCATTGTCAAACCTGAATAAAACATGTTAAATAGATACTGAAAGGGAGGCTTAATGATATACAGGGCAGTCTAAATGCACATCCCTAGGCCAAAAAAGACAGGTGTGTTTCCGATTTACACCCCTATCTAGAAAACCTCCCCCTTTCATCCAGATGAATGGGAAACACACCTATCTTTTGTGTGGGCCTATATGTGGCTACTGCATGAAACCTCGATTTTCCGCCTCGGTTTGTCCCTAAGCAAGCAGATAACCGACCGTCCTACAACTTCAGGTTCTAATCGCCCAATAGTGACCAGTGGTCAATATATAAAGGTAGCAACAGTGACCCACTATAGCGTTGTCTTATTCACTATTTATTTCCATCATTTGCGTACAGGTCCTCTTATTTTGCTATATTTTTTTTAAACAAACTTTATTCAGGTTAATATATTTGGCATATGCCAATTCGTTAATGTGGCTCGGGATATTCCCGGTATTCCGTCACACCCGGAAATCTGAATTAAATCTCTATTACAAATAATAAGTGTGTGACATAATGTTAGAATTTCTCTGTGGTCAATCAGTTTCATATTGATATCTCAGTATCTGAGTATATTTGGCATTGCACTGATTCTAGAAATCTGTTTGGTTAAGTTGAACTGAATTTTGAACTTTATTTATGTATGAAATTTGGGTTATTTGAGAGGATTGGTGAAGATGAATTGTACATTTTCTGGCGATTTCACCCATATATATGCACAACATTAGTGGTCAGATAATGTCGACTAGATCCTAGTCTGACTAGATGATATGTCAATTCTCCTGTGAAATATATGTTTATGGTGGAAATGAAAGTAGAACAACTTTCAGTTTTGACTGATGTAAACAGAGGACTCAACTTTCTATTTGACTCTCAAATGAGAGAACGTGTATTTTCATTTTCTAGAAATGGGTGTACCAAATCTTGGAAGAAGTTGAGTAAAATGAATACAAAAGTGAAACGAAATACAATGATTATGAGTCACAAGTTGTATTTGCAGAAACATGACCGAACGAAGTACATCTTTTTCTATGGCAACGCAAGAATAGAACCGGAACCGCTATTCAGTTATCCTTCTTTTCCTTGAAATAAATGTCTCGGCTAATAATACATATTGTTTTAAATCTCAGCATGCTCTGTAATAAGATAACAGACATGCACCGTGGTACATGCATATCTATAGAATGAAGCTTTAAATGAGCATTCTATGTGAAGGACCCCTCGATCCCTCCGTGCTTACCTGACCGTGAATTGACATACATAGACTATGGGTAGATTGATGAATGTATACTTGGGTCAGATTATCAGAAATTGTACAATTGGCAGCTGTCCACATTTTTGGTAAATTCTGCTAAATTAGGCTGCAATTTGGCCAATACTAGGTAAATTTGAGTATATTTGGCATTGCAGTGATCCTAGCAATCTGTTTGGTTAGGTTGAACTGTATTTTGACCTTTATTTTCGTCTGAGATTTGGAATATTTGAGGGGATTGGTGAAGGTGAATTGTACATTTTCTGGCGACTTCACCCACAGTTTGTACCATATATGATGGGCCAGGTTCTCAGAAATGATATACTCGGCAGCTTTACAGATTGAATCATTTCTGTTAAATAAGCCTAAAATGGTCTAAATAATTTATATATATGGCTACATTCGGAATTACTCTGAAGCAAGAAGACTGATAAGCAATGTTCAACTGTCTTTTGAAGCTCATTTATGTATTAAACTAAGTTGTGTAATTAGAGAGGAATGGTGCAAAAGACCAATTGTACATTTTCTGACGACTGAAGATCCGTGACTGACTGTGTGGGTGAGTGAGTATGTAGGAAGGGAGCGTGTGCATTAAATGGAACACCAACAACACCACCATAGAAGGATATAACCTGAGTATGTATACACCACCGGGAAGTAAAACTTACTGAAAAATTCGTATTAACACTCATCTTGGGAGGATTCAGGGACGTGCAGGTCAGCATAAAAGTCATAAGGACACGGGAAGTAAGACCCTTAATCACCGATACCAACTACTCAAGAAGAATCGTAATCTAAGATAAGAAGCGTTGACGATTTGAAGGACTGTGGATAATAGTTACGTCCTTATCACCCGGATATATGTGTTTGGTATGAGGATACAGCTATACGTATCGAGAGAACAGAAGTCTGTGGTAGGTATGAGGTAGAATTGTTTGAATGTGTGATTCGCCTTCCTTAATTATCTCAAATTAACCCAAATTTAAGGCAAAAATAAGCTTCAAAATACAGTTCAATATAACCGAACCGATATTTGAATCAAGGCATTACATAATAATATTCAGATATACATACTATTTACGATTTTCTTCAGTCGAATTTATGTAGATATATGTGAAATAGTGAAAAAATGATTTCATCTAGGGTCGGAATGGTGATGGGTCATATCGTCAGGAAATGTACAATTTGCCCCCTTGAATCCTCGCAAATAACCCAAATCTAAAACAGAGAATAGTTCCAAAGTATTGTTACACATAATGGAATAGATATTCTTGTTTCATGTAATAGTAATACCAAATATATATATCCAGATATGCCCAGTATTCATGTTTTTAGCATAATCTAACATAATTAATTAGATGTATAGAGCTGCCAATTGTACACATTCTGACGATCTGACCCATATATCTATATCAGTGAAGGAGGGGAAGGACTGACCTTTATTCTGATAAAGTTTTTATACTAATTGATGTCGGTTATCGTTGTGGCAATGTATTTTACGTCTTTCTAACATCCTCTGACATGGAGTCGATCCGTAGGGTACGCCCATGTTAATCGTGCACGCCCTAAAACTGCACTCTCAGCTATATGGGTGAAGTCACCAGAAAATGTACAATTCAGCTTCACCAATCCTATCAAATAACCCAAATTTCAGACGAAAATAAAGTTCAAAATACAGTTGAACCTAACCAAACAGATTGCTAGAACCAATGCAATGCCGAATATACTCGAATTTACCTAGCATTGACCAAATTGCAGCCTAATTCAGCAGACTTGACTAAATGTGTACAGCTGCCTTTTGTAGATTTTCTAAAAATGTGACCCATATATAGAAATAATTTTGTTCCTCAAAGCACCATATCAATAGTTGTTCAGTTGAGAAAAAGGAATGTACTCTACTTCCAGCATAGAAACACGTTTCTACACCAGATCCGACATTAGAAATGAATGAATGAATAAATAGATAAATAAATAAATAAAATATAATTGAATTACATCAATAGTGCTGCATTAGATGAATTAACTTACATCAACTGTAAGTTATGTTGTCCGTGCTCATCAATAGGTAATGACCTCTGGTTTTGTTATGTCTATGATTATATAACAGTCTATCTGCATGGCAATTAGTTTAGTTCCCTGAGATTTGTTTCTAGTTCTTTAGAAGCTATAATACTAACAATGATATTTGTGAGGCCATTATTTGTTACCAGCTTCATAAAGCAGCATTCTCAGCTATATATTATACGACGAACAAAATTGACTTATGTATTTACTTAAGTTTACGCATATTATGACTTTATGTGACTGTATCTATCAACATTGCTGCCTCTGTATATACAAGAACTTGAAGTCGAATTGGTCTCGAGTAAACGGCTGCTGGTGAGCGATAATAAGTGAAGTCATAACAGGAAAGTATTCCGGCGGGTTTTCCAACTACAAATATGAGGACGTTTTAGGAGCCCTGAATAGTAAAAACTGGACAAAATCCTACAAGATTTGTTTACTGACGTTTAGATGGGTTTGAACAGAATGAAACAAGAAATAGAAAATGTTCAGATCTTGACCAATGTAAGCTGAGAGGGCAGGGGCCTGTTGCATTGAGAGATGTCCTTGTTCTATCTGCTAAGAACAGCCAATGTCTCGGCAGACATGTGTCCCCAGGCAGGTTACAGAGAACCAGGCCTCAAACAAGTCAAATCGTTGTTGAAACTTATTTACCGTCTTTTTACACGTATGCCCTTCATGGATAATGGGAAGCTAAGGAAAACATTTTTTTGTGTGAATGCCTACGTTTTTTTTCTTTACTTCGGTGGGAAACTCCTACGGCAAAAGGCATTGTGTGTATAGGCTATTCCTTCCTAGAAGCATTCCTTCCCTGCTGCTAAGCAAGGAAAACTAGCTGTTCACGGGGACATTCCTTCAGTTTAATACAGTTTCAGTTATGTTTCTCGGCGAATTTTCCTACGTTTTTCCTTCCCACTAAGTAAATATATGGCTAATAATAGCAAATATATGGCTAGTGAAATTATATTTTTGCAGTCAATAAATCCTTATAGGAATTCCATAGGGAACACCTTAAAAGTATTCCTTCGTTTTACACTCTATTCATGTTTAACTCTGAGGAAAGAATGGGGGAAATGACTTCAGAAGGAAAACTTCTGAGGGAAATTCCTACATAGGGAACAATTACAAGTATCAATGTAGGAAATTCCCACAGCTAAAAGGGTCAGTTTCTAGGTCACGCCTGTGGATCTAGCTTCTAATCCATTCTAGATCATATTTAAATGTATAAGAAGAGAGTTTTATAATATTTTACCAACATTGCCATTTTAAATTGATTGAATTAATATATAAGTATTTAAACACTAGAAATGAGTGCATTTGACGTCGGATTAAACTATTTCATTCACGGGGGCGTGACTGATGACGTCAAATGGGGGCGTGACTATCGACATCATATTTCAGCTATTATTAACTGAGCTTTGTTTTTACTTAAATTATAATAAGTATAATAACGACAATAATAATGAAAAATCCATGTAGAATACTCCGTTTTTGATTTAATTTTGATTAAATTTAGTTTTGGCCTGAAATGAGATGTTATTATATCAAAATCCTATTTTCATTTTAAATTGATTCTTTTAAAAATCAATTTTATTTGCACTCGTTGTCGGCACATATTTTCATGAGATACAATTAAAAACATAACAGTAGGCTACATGTTATTATCAATTCAAGTCTGATTTAAGGAAGGTAATTGAGGGGTTGAAATACCTAGGCAACGGTTACTATAGTCTATACTGACACATATATGGGTCAGATCGTCGGAAAATTTACAATTGGCAGCTCTACACATTTAGGAAATTCTACTAAATTAGGCTGTAAAATGATGAATACCGGGTATATCTGAATATATATTTTTTTTTGGACGTGTTTATTTTCAAACAGAAAAGAAAATAGGAAAACAAGCAGAAGTAACCGCCGCAAACAGTTAGCGTTTTTATAGGTTATCTGCTATCAATTCTATTTATATTTCATAGAGATATACAAAATGAGTGTATTATAATAAAGAGTTCTATACAATATATATGAAGGAATGAGGTTGTGGTAGCAAAATCTCTGTGCGGTGGCGCTACAGGCGGGCCTGCCGGAAGCGCGAAACAGCTGAGCTCCCAGAGCACAGTGAATGGTAAACAAACCTCGGGGACCCACCAATTGAGTAGGATCGGCGTTAATTAACTAGAGAAATATCACAGGTATAGGCCTATAATTATATTCACCGAATAGCGTATTGTTTAAGCTTCATGGGGATATCTTTGGTTAAGTGATATGATGTGTCTAAGCCCGACGACAACAGTTTTAATAACAGTGAGAAAGCAAAGTGAACATTTTCGCACTGTGTGACGGCCTCCTCGCGCATAGCTAATTAATCATTCCATCTCTCTCTTAATATTATAACCATCGAATTAATATCTAAATGTTCAATCCGATATCCGAAGCGAGCCAAACCGATATTAATTAAATTCGGGAGAAATTCCTCGAAATTGGGAAAAATTCTCTTTTATTCGGCCGTATTTCGGCCGAAATTCGGACTACTAGTAAATTCGGACTTCACATATTGGGCCACTGTGTCGCCATTTCCCAACGGATTGGAATACTTTAAAAAGCTCTGTAATGCTAACATGTTCCCGGTTCGTTTGGTATACAAGTTCATAGCCTTAATTAACTTGCCTGTACAGACGTTAATTAATAATTTGATATTTCTTTTTCATATTGTAAAATATTCACCTTATATAATACCTTACTAGCAACGATTGCCAAATGAGGTACAGATAATGATTCAATAATTATATGATTATAGGACAGTCAAATAGATAGGTTCAGGTATTTAATACATTTTAAATTTTGGAAAAGGCTCAAATAGTTTTCGAGTAATGAGCATAAGTATTCGGACATAATTTTAGACATTATTTAGCTGCTGTCATTATCATTACCATTAATGCATGGTTATTTGGCTGTAACTTTTCTTCTAGTTGGAATATTTTCACAAACTAAAGAGTGTTATCACCCTTATATAAAGACCTATCACATACACACATGATTACAAACATTACCATTGACTATAATCTTAGACATTATTTAGGCAAATTGTGATGTGTTTCAAGAAAATGAGTCATAAGTCGCAAAAAATTGATTTTGAGATATCATTGTAGTGATTCGCAGACTCTCGACAATAATAAACAAGTCAACAAGGCAACTCCTAGTCCGTCTGTTTATTGCAGTTCTCTCAAGCGGCCCCTAGTCCGTGTTCCCCGGACAGGGTAGTGTGTTTACTAACAGAACACATCAAGGTGTATGAACACAACAAGAGTATGGCAAGACATACAATGGAGAAATACATAAGTTAGGAATGTTATAAGATAGATAAACAGAACGGATACTCTATGAGAGTAATAAGGTAAGAGTTGATATAAGAATATAAGGGTAAATGAGGCATTTAGTGACATAGAAGGTATAAATGCAGAGGATCAAGCGTAGATCCCTCTGTAGGAATATAAGAGTACCAACCCTTTATGGATTGTACCTAGAGGCTTATAGTAGAACTACTACATCATTATATTTGAAAAGAGGAGATCATGCCGATTCCAATGATAGTAAACAGTCTAATAATCTAATAAGTATTTCTAGATTTTAAATTTGATATTTCCGTTTTAAAAAAAAGAAGTTTCCAATATTTCTGGGTGCCAATAAACAGTAAAGTAACTAAATGTAGTCCATATGAGGACCTTTAAAACGAAAGGATATGTCACATAGATTGTCCTGAAATTGGATACATCGATTGATATAGCTATAAGTGATAAACCCTCCAAAAATAGAACATTCCAATAATGTGATCTTGTGAAAAAAAAACTTTAAAAAATATCAATTTTGCGACTTATGACTTATGTTTTCCTGAAAAACATCACAATTAGTTATACCTGAGTATAATGAGTAATGAGCGGCGCTATGTGTATGTTTATTATACGCGCATGCTATATGAGAGGTGCTATAAGTGGGGTGCTATAAAAATAGTCATATAGGACGCGTCCTATAAAAATGTAGTTGTCTAAAAATAGGTGCTCTCAGCGGGGCAGCTGGGGCTCTCTGAGAGTTCTTTAATACTTTTTCAGTGATATCTGATGATGATCAAATTTTATGCACATATAATAAATATAGAATGGAACTCGCCAGCAATTATCGAAAATTTATAGGACTTGATTCGTCCACATAAGTACTCTGCCTACGGCATCGTGCTTATGTGGACGAATCTCGTCCTATAAATTTTCGATTATTGCCGGCTCGTCCCATTCTCTCTATATATATCACATACATACCTGTGTACATACCATATTATATGGTATGTACACAGGTATGTATGTTATATAAGCATGAAAGAATTTTCCGAATTTCGGCCGAGTTTCGGCCAAACTCGGCCGGCCGAAATTGATCCAATTCGGATGACCGAAGTTCGGTATGTGGGTAAAAGGTCTTCCATAGTCTATAGTATATAAGACTATAGGTACATCACTGCATTAAGGCTACAGCCTGTTATATAATTAAAGATAACAGATAAACAGTACTCTATTACACCAACTATCATTCATTTTCTTATACAATAAATATCATCCCATCTCATCCCATTAATCCCATTAGATTACACTAAAAGCAAATAAGATATGTACTGATCAAACATGATATGTGACACTGAGATTATGTCGAAATGTAATTGTGACTTTCAGGATGCGGCGGAATATAGGGATCCCCTAGCCGTAATAAAATATTCAGCATAGGCAGTTGCCATGCTCTATTTCCTGAATAAAATTCGTGCAAAAAAAAAAAAAAAGCCTTGGTTGGTTGATGTACGGCGATAGAAATGATATATATATTAACAAGAAAATACTTGGAATCATCGCTGTTAATCCTAGAGTTTCTACAGCCTTCATAATTACATATTTAAATGAACCTTTAATATTTCCACTATTTTGACTCTCAAACAAAAGGAATGTATTCCATGTACAGTAGTAACATGGTATATGGAAATATATTAACACCTTTATTCGATATAGCTAATGAAAGAAATATTAAGTTAAATAAGTATGCTGCAACGTGGTGTAACATACTGTACGATTGGGAGACTTTTGAAGTTGACATAGTCGAAATAATCATAAAAAATTACCAATAAATAATTGCGCACAAATGATAATTACGCACAGAGCGTACATGTAAGCTATATAAACAATGGTTCCCAGTGTGGTACTTCCGGCAGGGGCGCTCAAGGCGCCACCCCGTGGATTGTGTGGATTACCACAACCCCATTATATAAACACATAATGGACATATGAGTTTAGAAATGATGAGTGATGATGTAGATAATCTATATTAGCATTTTAATTAAAGGTGAGGAGTGAGAGTGAGAGCAAATATATTTGGTGTTGCGTTGATATGTACTGTCTATTTTGCTATTTTATGTTAAACTGCATTTTGATGCTCACCTTTGTCTTAAATGTGGGTTATTTGAGAGAATTAGTGAAGGCGAATTATACATTATCTGAAGATCTGACCCATATAGCTTTGAATACGACTCAAGATGATTGATGGAAATAGAATTAGTTATCTCGCTTTGTGTTGCATATATACAGGTTAACTAACGAGTTGGTTGAAGGAGCGTGAATATTGCACTTGTTGCGCAGCAACGGGTGCAATATTCTAAGGTACTGAAATCAACGAGTTAGTTAACAGATTTATTATACATGCTTTCAATCATGAAAATAGAAAAGAAATCGAGTCATAAATTTGAATTTTAGCGGTAATCTTGGTAAAAAAAACCCCAGATTTGTTGCCATGACAGCACCACATAAATAACTAGTGAAATACGCACTACTATAGATACATTGTTTTTAGAGCAATGCTTGTATAATAAAATGGGAAATCCAATGGATCTCGTCATTAGTAGTTTATCATCACATCACCTCATCTTTATAGTCTACCTAGTAATTGATGCGATAATCTCTATTTCCAAGCTACATCTAGCTAAACACAGCCTTGGGGGAAAGCCCATGGCCTTTCAAACTTGAATCACGAACTGTGAGCCCGTATATCTGTATATAAATGACTCTGGTATTATATAAGTATGATTGTATAATGTCTGTGCCCTATGTAATATGTAATGTGTTCCAGGGAAATGAGTCACAAGTCGCAAAAATGATATTTTCCAAAGTGATTTATTAACAAGATGTCTTTGTTGGAATGTTCTCATTTTTGAGGGACTTAGCACTTTAAGTCATATTAATCAATGTACCATATTTTAAGACAGTTTATATCACAAGTTTGGGTGGTATTATATAGAAATGAGTGACATCCGCCTATTTGATATGCGTTGACATAGAAGAGAAGAGGCAGAGGGAAAAAAGGGAGAGGGCGAAATGTGGGGAAAGAGGAGGACCGTCCAGATGATGTGTTCTTTGCTAGTACTTAATGAAAAGGAAATGTCAGTATCAACACATTTAAATTACGTTGAAATTGTATTATGGATCTCATTTCTGTCTTAGAATTGGGTTATTTGAGATGATTGGTGACAATCGATCTGGATCAAATGCCAATCAATATTCAAGATGGCGGACATGCACCTCCCCAATCATGCGAGTGAGCCACGACTGAATTAATGTTTCTTCTTTAATCATTTTACATGACGATGTTAAACATATATGGGTCAGATTGTCAGAAAATGTACAATAAATCCTCATCACCAATTCTCTCAAAGAACCCAAATTTCAGACAAAATTCAACTTCAAAATACAGTTTCACCTAGCAGAACTGATATTTCAAAACAACACAATACTAAATATATCCAGATATACCTGGTATTCGTCATTTCTCAGCATAACTTAGCAGGGTTTCCTAAATGTGTAAAGTTGCTAATTGTACGTTTTCTGACGATCTGACCCACATATATTGCCTCCCCTTTATTCCTTCCACTCCCGAAACATTGACGATACTATTGAAAACACTATATATAACCAGTACAGGTTAACGACTGATGCCACATACACATCCTTTACATTGTCAATTATCACATTATCTATAATTCTCCACTGTTAATTGTATTCAAGATTTAAGTAATTTTTTTATAACCAATGTAGTTCAATATGTGGAGGGATCCTGGGAAGAACAACGCTTTGTGTTGATAGGAAATCCAATTTTGATCTAGAATTTATGAATCTGCTATAAAGAGAAATACAAATACTCATATATTCTCAGCAAAACAATGCAATTATTCAAGTGTGAAATATAATTTGTGTTTTACAGATCACTAGAAGTAGAAGATATTCATTCATGGATACGCGGTCACCAAATTACGCCACCGGGAACATCGAAGGAGGTAATTTCTGAACATGGCTTCCATTATTTGGTGAAGATAAATATGTATTTCTCGCTGAATCAAAATAAATTGTTCTCAAATTGAATTTTCTTGATCCTTGATTGGACGATTTCAATACTGACAAGAAAGATGGGTCTTTTTTTCATCATTTCTTTATATAGTAATCAGTGTTTTATTTGTCTGTTGTACAGGACAATTTGGATAAAAGGAGTACAAAGTGGAACTTGTTAGCTTGTTTTGTATGGTTTTCCCATATTAAAAATGAACATTTTTTAAAATCAGCCCCCAAACATATTGGTCAATCTGTCGTTTGATATGAAATTTCATCTAAATTCTTTCATAGACAATTATCCTTTCCTATTTTCACAGCCTGGTTCCATCCCAGAAGAAAATACATAACATATTTCCATTTTAGTTGTTGCTGATATGTTTCGGAAAATCTGATTACAATTGTGATGTGTCACAGGAAAAATGAGTTAAACATGGATTTTGAGATATTGCCATATTTGAAAAGCTGAGATCAAGCTGACTCCAATGATGGTAAACTTTAAGGACATGTAAAATATCCTAAATAAAAATTATTAAATATGTCTTAGTAGTACAATGTACCTTTAGGAAAACCTCAGACATGAATAGATATATTCAATACACAGTCTTAGAATTCGCTACATGCATTGATGCTACTAGGGGTGCATAGATCGTGTAACAATCATTCATGAATATAAATAGTATCACCAGAGCTTTTACTTTCACTGAGAAAAACCCATAATGTCTTGACTGAATGAATAATGATATAAAGGTAAAGAGCATATTCTCTGTTAGTGAGGCAGTTGTCATAAAAGCATGAAACCTGGTAGAGTTGTAGATTAGTGTCCTAGGATTAATTTCAGATATGGCGCCATCTTGAATTATTATTATTATGGCCATGGCGGCCATTTTAAAAATGGCTGCCACCAAATAAAATGACAATGGGGAAACCTAATTAAAATATCCCAGAAAAGTCTTTCTCTCTCTTGATTTATTATCTATTGGGTCCCTAAATAACATTACTGTGCAGTCTGAAGTTCCTGGCATTGAACAACACGAGATATTCAAAATGGCCGCCGCTTAACCTCTTAAATCTACAAATAGGCATATCTCTGCTTCTAATAGGACTAGAATCATGTTCTACATGTCTGAATATATGTTTATTTAGTCTAGGAATTCGATGAAGACATTCAATAACTCATGGGAGCAATAATTTCTAGTAAAAATTCCATTTTGTTATGAAATAATTCAAGATGGCTGCACCACTGAGCCCTGCAAATCTTCATACCAGCATATCTCAGCACCTAACAGAGCTAGAAATATATTCCAGATGTCTACATATATGTTTCTGGAGCCTAGAAATTCGATGGAGCTATTAGATAAGTCATTGGACCAACATTTCCCAGAGAAAATAGTCTCCTGAGTTGGAGGGATGGCTTCCATAGAACGCCCTTTCTTGGCTAACAACCCTTGCATAACCTTGCATAACCTCACTGATGTCCTTTCTCATCTGTCATTTATACTTCATTTATTCTGCATTGGACAACACCAACACTCCGCTGTAATAGCCCGAGTGGCAAGTGTATTTGCTTTTTATTCCTAAGACTTTCCTTATGATATCAAGTTATACTTCATCTATTGTGCACTGGACAACAACAACACTCTGCTGTAATAGCCTGAGTGACAAGGGTATTTGATCCTTACTTCTAAGACTTTCCTTATGATTATATCAAATCAATGAATGACTTCTGATAATCAAATTTGTAATGCGAGACTTGGGACTGATGAAAATCCCAATTTAGGGATCCTTTATCCCAAGTATATATAATACCATTAAAAAAACAAAAAAAACTTGTATGGTCATAGAACAGGATTATGAACTGCTCCAGCAAAGCCACTTGAACATCTGATATATGAGATGGTCCAGTTGACAACACAAGATATGTTGAGGTCACCTCATCAAATGCCTTCCATGTCTCCCATCCTGTCTTTTCCCCCTTGTGCTGAAGAATGATACTGTATGACAGCCAGTAAAGGCATGAACAAGTGGGAGGGCCTTGGATTTGTCTGGTCCAAGAGAAGCAGAGATCTCATGTGCAGCTATATATCAAAAGTGCTGACCAGTTCCAAAGGTGACCCACAGGTCCTTTACACTTGTCTTGGCTACTGCTGCCACTGCCAGGACAACAACATCAGTATCAACTGTCCTGAGGAGAATCTTTTGGAAGCCTTGGTGGACTGCATCCGCCAGGTGCAGGATCATTCTTGTATAAGCCTCTTCATGAGTTCAAGGAGCTAGTAGGCTGGAATCTTGTGAGGGATGACAGAAGACCTATGCTCCATAGGTGGTAACAACCTGCTTGTCAGTCTCCAGCTGAGAAATATGCTCTTCCAAGAAAACAAACAACTCTGTTTTGTTGGCATCAACACAGAGGAACTGCTGCCAGTTTCCTGGGAGACTGGTGGGTCCTTCAATTCTCCTGCTGATGCCCTTGCCATGCTTACTTCTGGTCTGGGCCTTCAGACTTTTTTCTTGACACTGATCCCATATTACAAACACCCAATCAGTATGCAAAATTTGGCCTTGTATGTATGGGCATACAACATTCCAGGCGTATTCACTGAATGTTTTACCAGCCATTGGTTTGAGAAAGTTCACAAATGCAGCAACATCAATGATAGTCACATTTGTTTCTGGAAAATTGTCTTTGCTTATGGTGCAATATAGCCTTCCAAACATAAAAGGAGATTAGATTTTGTTCCTGATCTCAGCTTACTATGCTGGGATAGTGGGGGGGGGGGGGGAGAGAGGGTGACATGCTTGTTTTTGTGATGAAAGAATTCTTCCAGGTTGCCAACTCAGGAATGGCAGGCAATGTACAGGAATGAGGAGTGGGAACAATCATTCTTAAGGGAGGAAACTTGCAAATAGTCTTTGATTCCTCCCTGGTATGTGATCTTCTGAACAAAGCCATGGGCTCCATGATAGGAATTTGTTGTTCTACTAATCTATTTGCTGACCTATCTCTTCTACTGAGCTGACCAAATATGATACTACAGGGTCCACAATGTCTCCTGTGTCTAGTAGCAGAAGGTCATTTTCCCCCTCCAGGAATGGGTTACCCATTTCCTCCATGACTCCCTCCAGGACCATTGACATCAATGCCAACAGGGACTGGGGAACTGCCTACTTTTGAAAATATCGAGGTATAATAATAATTCAAGATGGCGCCATATCTGAAAATAATCCTGGGACCATGATCTACAACCATACCAAGTGTCATGCTTTTATGACAAAATGCACAATTGTTATGAATATTGTTACTTATCTGCCTCACTATGTAGAAGTAATGAGGTAATAATGTGTAGCAGTTATACCTATTCTTGTACATCTGCTATATTAGTAACTGTAACGTCTTCATTATTGTTCTATTAGTATTCTTCATTATGAGCTAAAAATATCGATGTTATGTTGATAGCTTATAGAAATAAAATAAACAAACTAGGAGTACTAAACACCCACAAAATGAAAACATTGCATCAAAGCGATATAATACAATGTGTATAACAAATCACTTTGAAAGATATCAACTTTGCGACTTGTGGCTCACTTTCCTGTGACACATCACAATTGGGAGTGAATGAGAGACCGTTTGAAGATATATGCGGGTGTCCACACACACGCCACCTAGCGGCTCCTATTTTTCTTTGAAATATTTCCTTATTATCATAAGTGGAGATGTATTTGTGCACCATTTCCAATATCTACAGGTTTTTTTTTATTACAGCTGTTTTGAGTCAGGTTTTTTAAGATTCATTTCAATTGATTATGCTGCTTGATTAGTAAATTTGGGTGATGTGGTCAACTTCAAAAGACCATAACTTTTCGTATATGTACGTATATGTGTAGGAATTTCGGGGAAAAGTCAGTGGACAATATGTTTCTATAAAACGTAAACGTAAAAAAAAATCCTATAGAGTTCCATACTGTCCACTAATATTTTCCAGCGACTGTAAAATTAAAGTCGGTGATATATAGATTTTTTTCGATTTTTTTTTTCTTTTTTATGTAGTGAGGTATAATCACTGAAAGTTTTGTGAAAATGTCTTTTTTTTCATTGAGCACCTGCATATACCTTTAATGAGAGACGGAGAGAAGACTGAGTCGATGTAAATTATTATTTACAGAAATGTCTGGTCTAGCCTGGTAGTTTCTTTCTTCAAAACAGCCAGGCACTGACAAGTTTTTCGATTGAATTCGGAAAGGCTTTTGGAGGTATTTAATCTATATTTCCTTAAGGTGGTGGAGACCAGCTTGACAGTGTTAATAAAACCGCTTGTTTGTGTTCATATTTTGTTTGTTTATATTTTGATAACATTTTAAGGAAAACTACAGTTTTAGCAGTTTAATACAAATCATCGCTTGGTTATATTTCTTGCTTTTAAGGTCCCCTTGTTGTGTACTAATTAGTGATTAATGAGATGCCGGTAAAGGTGGCTATGCATTAATGCAATCAACTGCACGATGTACAAAACTGATAATATGCTAGTTCTTGTTCCGTTTTTTTCCAACTGCTCTAAAAGTCTTTTGACAAAACACTTTGGAAGATTTTGTTATGCTGTTTTTGCTAAATGGTTTCAAGAACTGATTTGTAATTGAAATACCCTCCCGAATCCTTTCATGCGATGACTTTACTTATCATTGCTCAGTTTGCGGCCGTTTTCTCTTGGTGATTAGACTTCAAATTCTTGTATTAACATGTGAAAGCGGCAGAATATAGATGAATTCAGTTGTATAAGTCATAATTATACGTATATTTGGTAAGTCATGATATAAGTCAATTTGGTAAGATCATTTACCTTAATAATAAACTGCATATACTGCAAGCGTATATTTTATTTTATTTTATTTTTAGCTTGTTTTATTTTGCTTTATCTTATTTTGTGTAGTCTTCTACTAGTTTAGTACCCTGTACTACGGTAACGGCCGGAAGACCTGGATTTTATCCAGAGGCCAGGTTATCAATGTTGAATTAAATTCAAGATTCGTCATAATAGCTGAGAATGCAACTAATTACTGATTACTGTATTGCTGGTAAAGGTGGCCATGCATTAAACCCATTAACAGCATTAGGTACGAGTGGGTTAATAGGGTTTCAATGTATTAGGACGCCAAGCTAGCTATGTGGTGGTGTATTATATTACAATTGTCAAGTTGTTAGATCGTTGTAAACTTGTAGGTATGTAGATTGAAATTACAAAGTCTTTATTTGGTTGGGAAGTTGTTGGAAGGATCTTGGAAGCCCTAATGATATCCCAGGCACCATCCCTAAACTGGGGAAGTGTGGTGCATAATACAAATTATTGTAACTTTCCAACATTGTTGCAAATATTTTTACAACCTGGATAGTTACAACTGCTCTGTCTTAGAGTGGCTTAATGTTGTAAGACCTTGTAAGGACCTCGTACGGTTGATACGGTTGTCACCATTTAGTACTTTTCACACCTTTCCAACGACTTTCCAGCAACAATATTAAAACAATTGTACAAACACTGTATCGGATAGAATAGTATGATAATAAGTTTGTAATGGATAACATTTATATTTTGGCAAAATTTGACCCATGTTCATGCAATTCATCCATCATTTTTATATCACAAGTCCCCCATTTTGAATATGTATCAATCCCAAGAGTTTGATTGATCCTTATTTACCTGTCTCGCAACCCTCTGACTCGGCAAAAGCAGGCGCCTACAGTGTTGCGTCATGAAATGAGCGTCATTGATTGACGCAACTTGATTTACGCGACCAATCAAAACAAGTCCCTTTGGTATTGGGCATATCAACACATGTGTTGATACGTCTATACATATCAAATAGGCAGTTGTCACTCATTTCTATATGATAACACCCAAACTTGTGATATGAAAATGGAAAGCTGCCAATTGTACATTTTCTGCCGACTTCATTCTTAGGGATCTTCATCTTATGTATAGGGCTAGATAGAATTCAAGATAGAATTTATTGCAAAATGAATTTCCTATCTAAGCAAGGGAAACTAGCTTCGTGCAGCCCCTGTGCCGTAACAAATGGTGTAAAAGTGTCTGGAACCAACTAATAAATCATACAATTATTGATTATGATCCATAGATATGGCATCCGGCCCTGTTGTACCAGCGTCGCCTGACGGTAATGTTATATAGAGAGGTTCTCTATATTATGGATACAAATATAAGCTAAGATATCACGGACCCTTGAGTATTAGGAGAGTGAAATGATAGATGATAAGTCAAGACAGATAATCATAATATTCTATATATAGAGAAAATGGAATGAGCCAGCAATAATTGAAAATTTATTGGATGAGATTTGTCCACATAAGCACGATGCTGTAGGCGGAGTGCTTATGTGGACGAATCAAGTCCAATAAATCTTTCGATTAATGCAGGCGAGTTCCATTTCATATTTATTATATGGGCATAAAAATTGGCCGACTTGGTGACGAAGTAGTTCATATAGTATGCATACTATATGAATATTTTTTATAGCACCCACTTATAGCACCTTTCATATGGAATGCGCATGATAAATATATATATAATGTAAGACTTAATCTGGATTAAGAAGAGCTGTGAGATATGTATTCATATTGAATTTATTCAATTCATATTCAAACGTAAGGGTCAGGTTGCCTAGAAATGTACAATTCTCTGTGCAAAGTATGGAGCATATGTGAACAAGTAGAGCAGCACATGTTGTACATAAATAATGTGACACTTTGTTACACCTCATTGTGTCATATTCTAGTTATAACACCTCATTTCGCTCACCCATAGCAGTCAGGGTGTGGCATCATTTTAAAGCTAATGGGAACCCCCAAACAGAGGTTTTATAGTGGGTTCAGAATGCACCAGGAATGTAACAAGGTGAGTCTAATCAAGAAAAATTAAACAAAATCACATAGACCTCCTGTATCATTAGAATTAACTAGCAAATGCCTGTGCTTTGCACGGGATTTGCTAGTGGGACAGTGGGGCCCACATCTTCCCACTCTCCTTGTTCCCTCTCTAACCATCTTTCTCTTTCAAGTTGTCTCTGTAAGTTAGTATCTGTATTAACATTCATACCTCAAATGGAACCGTTGTATTGTTGTTGCCTCCCATTCCCTCTCGCCCCCCTCCCCCTCCCCCTCCCCCTTCTCCATTTTTGGCAATGTGCATGTGAAATATAATGGAGATCTGGCCAGCGGTTTCAGAGAAGATAGCGGTTTAAGGCGCCAAACCCTTATTTTATTAATATAGAGATTAGGGACATATTGCATTTCGTGTGACGTTTAGCATCTACAGATGATGTCTAGCATCTACTGGTGTGATGTTTAGCATCTCTAAATAGTTTTGCTGCTTAGATTATTTTGCAGAAAGTCTCAAAATGCGTCTAATGTCTCACAAGGACACTATTGCATCCTCTGTTGATACGATAGGAAGACACTAGCGTCCTATTCTCTGCATGTATCAACTGAAGACGTTGCCCAAACACAGTTTTCAGAGTGTAGAGGCCTGTTAAATGTCTGGCCAATAAAAATATTTAGAATAATAATATTTTATATATTGATCGATGACATAGATGACGATGAGGAACGCGACAACAGGAATGATTCCAGCAAAACAACAATGAGTATGAGTCATACATTCTACTATGTTAATTCTCACATCACATTTTTGTCTTTGTGGGTCAGATTTTCAGGAAATGTACAATTTGCAGCTGCACACATTTAGTAAATTCTGCTAAATTTGGCAGCTATTTGGTCAATACTAGGTAAATTTGAGTATATTCGACATTGCAGTGATTCTAGCAATCTGTTTGGTTAGATTGAACTGAATTTGGAACTTTATTTTCGTCTGAAATTTGGGTTATTTGAGGGGATTGGTGAAAGTGAATTGTACATTTTCTGGCGACTTCACCCAATACTATAATAGTGATTCTCACAATCAGAGAGATTTGAGGGTTAGATCTCGAACTAGCATGTCTAAGATCAAACCGATTGAAATTAGAAGAGAGAAAATATTATTGAATAAAAGACAAAACGATTAAACACTTCCATTTTTGACCTGCTAGTGCATTGTTTGTGTATAATCCCTCTGCTTTGCCTCACGATTATACACTAAACAGTGCACCAATAGGCCCTCAATGCCAGTGGGTCAGGCTTTTAGAAAATGCACAACCTACAGTTTTGCACATCTCTCAAATTCTGCTAAATTAGAGTGGAAAATGATGAATACTGAGTATATCTTTGTGTATTCTGGTTATGTTGAATTGTATTTTGAACCTGATTTTCGTCCTAATTTTGGGATATTTGAGAGGATTGGCGAAACCAAATTGTACATTTTCTGAAAACTTGACCCTAGTGATGAATCTGTTTGCTTCTCTTTTCAATATGGATGTAATAGATATTAATTTGTTTCCCAATTATAAGAATGTTTTGTTCCCTATTATGATAAGACAAAATATGAGGAATGGGACTTCATGATTTGGTAGTTGCAGTTTTGCGCACACCAATTTCGTTCAAGAGTCAAATGAGATCAATTTACCAATTTGCAAAGCGTATAAATTCCTGGTACAGGTGAATTATATGATGGTGTAAGTTGGTGTTATTAGGCAAGTAACTAATTAAACAATTACTGGATGGCCCCTTATATGGAACAATGGTTCATTAGCCCTACCTGTGATTGGACAGGTGCAGGCTAGCCAATGATATACTCAGTATTTATCATTTTCCACTCTAATGTAGCAGAATTTGAGAGATGTGCAGAACTATGAATAGCGCATTTTCTAAAAACTGACCCTGTACTTTAGGTGCCCGTGACTGATTGTACAGTTATTTACCAGGTTATGCCACCTTTATTAATACACCTGTACCAGGAATAAATACATCTTTACACTAACATTAATTTGTTACTTGTTATATTAAAATACTCTTGTTTATAAAGAAAATTATCAGCGCAGATTATTAAATTCTATCTTTCATTTACAGCATCAACCAGAAGCAGAAGCAGAAGCAGTAGCAGTAGCAGTCCCACCCGCAAACCAGGTATTGTTGTATTCAAATATCTGTATTCCAGTTAAACATTATATAATTACACACTGTACTTACACAGGTGTAGCTGTACATCACATTGAATCAGTTATACATGGGTAAAGTCGCCAGAAAATGTACAATTGAGCTTCACCAATTCTGTGAAATAACTCAATTCAGACGAAAATAAAGTTCAAAAGACAGTTCAACCTAATTAAACACTGCCTTGAACCACAATTTAGGATGCAACAATACTCATGAATGTATGAATCGAATTACCAGTGCAGATAATATTTTTTCTTTCATTTACTGCAGCAATCACCGGTTTCACACCTACTCCTAATCCTGGCCCTACCTCACCAGCAGCAGGTATATTAACTGTCATAAGTTTGTGTATGGAGAGACGAGAGAACTTGTTCACAATCAAGGCTCAGAGCCTCTCAGAATATATAAAGATGGTTTATTAGTGATTGGACGCCTACTACGCTAATGGCTTTCCCTGTTCTGGAGTAGGCGTCCTCATGGTATTCTAATGGCATTTTGTTGTTGTTGTTGTAATAGGTTTATTTCTAGAAATTATATAGTTACATTATTTCCAGAAAATGGACTAACATTCATAGTATATACAAATTATATTGCCTTCTAAGAATTGACATTCTTAGGTCTTCCTGGAGCGTCCTTATTATCAATGCTAAGCTTAAGGTTGAAATACAATTTTTGTTGATGAAGTTTTTACTCAACTTTATATAATATCATTTACCTATTGCTTTACAATCTGTATAAGTGGTTTAACTACCACATCAATATAAATTAACATCAACATTTATATACTGACACAATTAGTGTCAGTTACATCACTCCTTAGGTCAGTACATTACAGTACTTTATTATTACCATAAGGTATTTTTACTACTCAACAATCCGTTTGTATATTGTCAACTAAATATTATCAATAAGATAAGTTTGTATTTTGCGGTTTGGAGTGATAGGCTTTCCCGCAGTTTGGAGGGACTGTCTCAACTCCAGGCCTAGATTGTATATATAGTCACATAAGGGGGTGGAATAGGGAGCACAACAAGAACTTAGGGAACCAATAAGGTGTGGGTGGCATGGAGGGGGGGGGGGGAGGCATGTACGTGTGAGGATACATTTTTTATTTTTATTTTTGATTTATAAAATATCTTTATTCAGGACTTAAAACATTACATCGATGATGCTGTTCTCAGAAACGCCTGATGTTACAAAGAAAAGTTACAATACTATGGAACATATTCCGCAAGATGACAAATGCAGAAGTTATTATGATAAGAAGAGATAATCTCAGTAATATAAATAATACACCATTTGAAGGAATATATGTAATTAAGTTACGTAAAGACAGTAGTACACAACATCAATTTGCGGGCATACACTTGTTATCGAGACATACAATAGTAAACAGGTTGTAACCTGGGCAGTTTCAAATATAAAAACAGTTGTTAAAAACATAAGTATAGCGTCGTGCTCTATCAGAGATCCATTGGGTATTACATATTTATGTCAACAAAAAGATTAGTATTTGTACATTCAGAAAATAATCAAACAAAACGATAGGTCATTGCATATGTATGGAAGTCTGTACACTGACAAACAAACAAAAAACAGTCAAATTCTCACAAGCATACCACAAAAAAAAAAAAAAAAAAAAAAAAACTCAGAAAGGGCGAGCCAGGCAATTGAACGTCATTATCACCATTGTCTTAGGTTTTGTTTTTGAGAGGATAGATGAAGTCAGTTTGTAAAATAATTATACGGAAATTATTGCTGACGTTCTGACTCAGTTGTAATGCCTTATGCATTGTAAGAAAATAAACTATATGTACATGTAAAGAGTTTAGATGTAATAGGGTGAAGCCACCAGAAAATGTACAATTATTCAGCTTCACCAATCCTCTCAAATAACCCAGATTTCAGATGACAATAAAGTTCGAAATACAGTTCAACCTAACCGATCAGCTTGCTAGAATCAATGCAATGCCAAATATAGTCGAATTTACCTAGTATTGACCAAATTCCAGCCTAGTTTAGCAGAATTTACTAAATGTGTAGTTGCCAATTGTACATTTTCTGAAAATGTGATCCTAATAATAGTGTCCCTTGCGATTATAACTGGTAATACATTCTTTGTTCTCTCATGTATTCCCGAAGGCGTAGGTGACAAGAAAGAACTGAGTCGGACAGGTATTGGCCTGATTGCAGCTTTCACCAGCGTATTTGTGGTTCTTGCTGTTCTCGGATTGGTATGGTACTTGTAAGTATATTTCCTGGGTTTCTTTTGTAAAGTTTATTTACTGTCTCCAGATTCAGTCTATTTAATTATTCACAGAAAATTTAGTTATTTATCAAAGTGGTATATTTTCATATCTTATATTATGCATGTTCACTGGTATGTGTTGATATGAATACTGATAGTACTAAAAGTGGTTTTGTCATTTTGAACATGTATTGTAGCCTACTAATCTAAAATCTAAATGAAACCAAACGATTATTTACCAACTATTTTATCTTTACGTCATAGGAAACTTTTTGTGTTACAGAGACTGTCCCTACATTTGTAGGCATTATATCACAGCAGCAAAATATTGCATTATATAAAAGCAGGAAAAGTCTCAGGCCCTCGGCCTCAGGCCCTCGGTCAGACAATGAGTGAATTTGGCCTGATTACAAATTCTGGGCAATGACTTCACTTATTATCACTCACTGGCGGCAGTTTCCTCTTTGCCAGTTTTGACTTTAAATTCTTGTATAAACATATAGCAAATTGAATTCAGTCTTATTAGTCATAATATGAGTTCCTTTTGCAAAATTGATGTGTTTTGTTGTATTAGCTGAGAATTTAGCTTTGTTCATCGTCATATTACGGAGCATTTATAAGTGTTATAGCAGCGCGAGGAAAATTAACTTAAATTAGTTGTGCAGTCACGCCATTCTGTTGACCAGAAATAACCTCTCCCCACCATAGACTTAGCATTGCGGGCGATACATATTCACTCCATGCATCACCCCATCAGAGGTTTAAAGATTCTGGTGGATCTAAAGGAAATGCTTTGGTCCTATGGCTGCATATATATGGATGTCAGAATTTCGTGAAATGATGAAGGACCAGAGATTAATGGGAGCCTATGGGAGTATTGCGCTTCATGTCAACAAATTGTCATCATACTGGTGCAATGGTGTGACTAAGAATATTTGATTTGATTTGATTTGGTTTTTTTTATTTCCATAAGCATCGTAATATTACAACGCTATTCTCAGCTTAAGTTCCAGAAAGAAGATTTTAGATTTGTATAATAAATATTCTATCATTGATACTACTACAATATACATAAGTATTCATTATCTAAGCAATAATACATACATACAACATAAGGCAAAAACAGTACTAGCAAACAATCTACCATGAAATATTTTTGGAAATTCCGGTATATAAATAAGAGACTGTATGGTAATACAAGGTGATATTAAAAAAAAATATCGTTGCTGTGGAATATTTACCTTTCTTACACCTGGGAATGCAGCTTTAATTGCAAATTCATCTTTTCAGAAGAAGGCGAAAGAGGGGTAAGAAGAAGCAGACGACAGGGGAATACCATTCACCTTCTCAACTGGAACTCGGAAATGTAGGCAATGGGCACCCAGGTGGAGCCACAGGAGGAATAGAACCTGGAGGAAAGTCTGATCTCCAAGTTAAAATCCCAAATACAAAGAAAGGTAACAGCAATGGCGATTCCTCTGGAGTGCGAAGCAACAAGCGTACTAGCGTCAATAACCCGTATCAGGACTCCTTCCACCGTAAGCAGCAAGGGCTGCCCATGCGGCCGAAACAACAACATGGGAAACCGATCGGGCAGTTCACTGACCTGGAAGTTGAGTATGAAGATCTTGATGATGTCAATACTTATGACTCTTTGTATGCCCTTCCAGAACTCAACAACCCTGGGGTTGGTGGTGGACATCCTATGGCAAGTTCCAGCAACTTAGATCCAGATGGATATTCCCATGTCAACAGAAATTTCATAATGGCGACAACTATACCAGAGAGGAAGCTACCTACTGTAAATGATATTGACCATGATGAATTGGAAACTGTTGGTGACAATGAGAATGGAAACATTGCCTCATATGACCACATTGTCAGAGATGCTGGTAAAATTGTGGTTGTTAAAGATGTAAAGTTACCTGCTATCAGTGTTATAGAAGAAAGTGATGATGATGAGGACGAAATTCTTGCGAGCTCCACAGGAAAGACTGATGAAAATGAAATTAATCCATATGACAGCCCAGCCGATGTGCTCTTGCCACAAGTAAAACAACCTGAAGGTGACTCAGCATTTAGAGAGGAAACACTTAAACATTCACCTATTATCACTCAAGAAGCAGACGATAACTACCATCAGCCAATCAGCAAGCAGTTATCTTCTGGAAGCGGAAGACAAAACTATGAAAATGTGGTAGGAGATATCACAGAATTAACTGATGGTAACATAAAAGTTGGTAATGAAATTTATAAAAAGTTATCTCTTAAAAGAACCCTGCCTCCTGAGATGAAAGAGGAACCAAGCTATGCAAATACACAAGGCAGCCCGGTCAAAGCCTGCAAAATTCCAGGAGGCAAAATCATGTGGGGGAATGAAGTGTATCAAAAAATCACTGAAGAGGGAACACCAGAGATTGTCTATGAAAACAAAGATGCTGCATTACTTAACAACAAGGAAGGCAGTGCCAGTACAGCCAAACACTTACAAAAACAAGGCAGTTACGAGAACGTGGAAAGCGATGAGCAGGGTCTCATAGATATTTCAGGGGAGGTTGTCGGGAATGAAAACTCACAAAATCAAACAATTTATACGAATACAAATCTACCAAACAGCAAGGTTGACAATGAAGGAGTGACATTTTTACCAAATGGTATGTGTTTTGCAGACAATGTCTTGTATGAGGAACTGCCCAAAACAAAAGATGGTGCTGCCGATGCGGCCATGATCACAGTGACTGCAGGTGCTACATCTCACAAAGAGACTAAAGCAGAAGAGGCTTATGTTAATGTTGCAAGCATTGTGTGATTACAATGTTAACATTTTACAGATATTTTCATCAATTGTCAGTTGTGTTCAGTTTATATCATTTGACTAATGCCTCTGTTCTACACATCGGTTGGACTTTTTGTTCAAGTAAGACATCTCATAATAAGGAGATTATTTAATTAGTAACTAATACTAATCCAGTATATCTGGTACAGTGCTCCAAGAAAGTAAGCCTGGCTCTACTTAAACAGAAGTGATTTTGTTCTCCCAGACTTCTCGCCTTGCAATTCCATTGGCTAAGTAGCTTTGTAGCTCCGCCCTCAATTATAGATCTGTACAGCATGACATAACACTAATTGGTAAGATATGCAGAGGAGAAGCATTATATCTAGTCCTTGTGGATCAAGGTTTTTCTTTACATGAGCGTATAATACAATTAGTTATTTTCTAATCCTTGCAATAAACAGAAACTATATCAAACATAGTCAAACGAGTGCATAAATAACAACAATCTCGTGGGGAAATTTTATGTCAGAATTTTGTTGGATGAAGAAGGTTTAATTAGGAGAACATTTGTTTTCCTCTGCTGTTGTATTACCTGCAATTCCTTTTTATGTGTCTGTTCTGGATTGGGTCCAGGGAAGTTTTCTATTTTTTAAAAACAATTTTAAAAATTGTTTACACCACGTGAGATACTATCTTAGCCATTGTAAAGCTAGCCATATCTCAACATACTCAATCATATTCATTTTGTATGATATAATAATGATGGACATACTGTGTCATAGATATGCAACTTATGTATGAAGTCACCACAAAGTGTACAATTCACCTACATCAATCCTCTCAAATACACCTTAATTTTTAAAAGAATACTTAAAAGATCTAGTTCTATAATATGGAACATATTTTAGAAATCAACACATTACGATATATACCCTGATGAACCTAGTATTTATCGATTTTAAGGCTGATTAAGCAAAATGTAATAAATATGTAGAGCTACCAATTATACGTTTTCTGAAGACTTAACCCATATATTTATAATGTTGACGTGATAACAATATGAATCAAGTTTATCCAAAAACAAAAATCGATACTTAATGCTATACATTATATATACCAGTGACACATTGTAAGGCCAGCAAAAATAGGTCGTTTCCGATTTACTTCCCTACTAGATAAAACTGTAAAAAAAAGCTTGACATTCCCTATGTTGTGAATTATTATTTTATTGGGGGGTGTTGGGAGGGGGGGGGGGGGATTCGGTTTAGCCCTGAAGCTAATTAAAGCAGGAAATCAAGTCTCCCTAAGCAGAAAACCTTTAAAAGGTTCAGTCCTCTTGTTTAAAAAGAACTATTGTTAAGAAATGGACATATTCTGTTCAGTTCCTGGAAGCTCTTTTCGTTATAAGAATAAGAATAATAATAAGTGACCATGCCCACTACCTAGTTATATAAATAGGAAACACACCAAATCAGTCCAGAAGTCCCTGAAACATAGGGCCCAGGTGTTTCTTATTAAGTGGTGGTCGCCCCTTCTGGACGGCGATCTGCCTCCAGTGAGGCTCTCTATGGATGGGTTGTGAAGGCAACATTAATGTTTTTAGCAATTTACATTTTCTTAATGGTTTATAATTCCGACTTCTTGATACAGTAAAAAAGGTATGACATATTTTCAAATAGTTCAATCTTTACAAATTTGCTAAAAATACATTTCTTTTGTCTGCACCCTGGCTGGGGTAGTGAGCCCTACAAGGAGAACGATGCAGGAGGGATTTGTGGTTAAGCTTATCGGTGTGGGCGGTGAACTGGAACGCTTCTGGACAAGATTGGAATTTCATGCCTAACTATGGTCAAGCAGTGAATCAGTGATGTTTGGTGCACTGACACATTGTTTTTTTATTTGATCATAGCCCAAGTGTAATATGGACCTTGGCGATCGCAAGTGGATAACTTTGTAGTTATTATATTTTTTCTATTTATGGCAAACAAATACTGAGCATTTGATGGAAAAGTGGACTGAACTGGCCACAATTTAAACATATAACAGCAGCTGAATATTGATAAATACAAACCTATAAGTCATAACATGAGTAACTCTTGTATGAACATATACAACAGACGAATATTGATAAATTCAGTTCTATAAGTCAAAATATGAGTAACTATTGTATAAGCATATACAAGCAGCAGGAAATTGATACATACAGTCGTATAAGTCATAATATGAGTAACACTTGTATAAACATTTATATCACAACTTGGCTTGTTATCAACCTCCCAACCCGGTGATCCGCGGTATGAATAATGTTTCGGAAAAGTACATGTGTGTTCCGCCGAGTACCAAAAGGCGCTTGTTATCTTCGCTCTGATTGGTTCGGTGCGCACTGTATTATCCAATGAGATTGAGTCTTTCAAAGTGTTTGGGATGCATAAGATAAACAAGTTTCGGCGGAAAGCCATGCGAGGTAAATAAATCCCTTTTTAACATTAGTTGTGATATAAATATGGAATGCAAACTCAAACTGATCTACTCGTTGGGATCACATGCACTCGTAGTTGAAACGGTTGTATCATCACTCGTGGCTACGCCACTCGTGATGATACAACCGTTTCAACTACTCGTGCATGTGATCCCAACTCGTAGATCAGTTATCGTTGCATTCCATCTAAATAACAACAGCAGAATATTGATAAATGCACTCCTATAAGTCATAAAATGAGTGAATTTGAAAAGCATTGTTTTGACATAATAGCTGAGAATGCAGCTTTAAACAATAAATTAAGATATAAACCCACAAATCTGTTGTAGTACATTCATGTGATTGGCAGTCAGTAAATATAAGTTTACTGAATAAAACATTGCTTTCATAAGATTACCGTTCTAATATATATGTGTACATAATCATGCAAGCTTGTACATATAGAATAGGTCGTTTATAAATATGGGTCAGATATTCATAAATGTACGATTGGCAGCTGTATTCATTTAATAAGTTCTGTTATTTAGGCTGCAATTTGGTCAATATACTAATAATAAGTTGAAGGTGAAGAAACTTTTTTCCATTTTTCCTATTTAAAAATTCCCTGGATAGACCCACAAACTGCCATCATTAACTCAAAAATTGTATTACTGATACTAACAAATGGTCCCACCAAAATTACGTCATTCATTTGGGAAACACTAACACCAAATCATTTTTTTTTCGGATTTGAGTGGCAAAGTAGTGAAACGTATGACTAAAAATGAATATATGTATATGTATATATGTACGACACTATAGTATTAGTGTAGATAAAAATTGTTTGCAATTTTTAGATTGATGTTATCATCAATCTAAATGGATTGGGGTGAGATCTGTCAATCATTGATAGCATCTTGGCTCCTCCCATCCTGGATATCAGTGTGAAGAATCTGTTGATTCTGATATCAGCAGATGTGTGAATGTGTGAATTAAAGTGGCAAGTTGCGAAATAAGATGTCTCATATGCAAAGGTGTTAAAGGGACCAACAGAATCACATGGAATGACCAGTCATATATCGGATAGGGATTTCATGTTTTCTGTCTCCACTTCCTCTCCCTCCTACTATCCCTCCCTCTCGAACTTTACATTTAACTGACATCAATCTCCGTTTCCCTTGGAAACGCAATCTTCTACATAAACCGGAAATAAATAAATAAATGTAAACTGATCACTGTTAACTATTTCTTGTTCTATTATATATATATATAGAATTTTTATTCAGTAAATAAATCTTACAGAATTGGACGAATACATCTACGGATAGATCTTCCAGTAAGCCCGGATATACTTGTCTCCTTTTCTCTGTTTGATTTATCATATCTTTATTGAAATAAGCTGTACCTTTAACACTCCATCATCAAGGTCCGAATGGCAAGTTTGACATGAAACGTATCACGAATGTGAAATTGTCAATAAAATTTGTTTGAAAAAAAAAAAAAAAAGCAGCTAAATTTAGTAATTTTTAACTTCTTTTCAACCAAAAACACTCCATCAATGGAATCAGAGTGGCAATTTGGTTGTTATAATGCCTTTTAAAAAACAGCTATCAGGTTTCTGTATATATATATAAATGTATTCTCCCCAATGATACCCTCTCGCATGCAACAATGAAAGCAGCTAGGGGCGGGGTGAGAAACCCCGAAAAGGGGATACCTGTTTTACCTAGTTGCAATAAAATCTTTAAAAACAAATCCTAAAGTTTTACTAATTAGAGCTGTGCCATATATATATCGCATTCAACCGTCACATTATCAGTAGCCATGGACTTTGGAAGACATGATCTTATTTTTCTTACTCCGCCCTTTTTGTCTCACTTTTGGATCCTTGACAAACTTTGTTTACTTGGACGATAATACAAGGAAGTTAACTAATATGAATCGGTACAACTATCACGTGATGCTATTGATAACATCGAGCGTCGGATTACATTTCAGAGATTTAGTCGTGACAGTAAGTTGTCAATAAAAGATTGAGAGAAGTTGTTTTATTTATATCTATGTTTTATCTGTAGTTATCTTGTAGGTAGAATAAATCATGGTACAATCTAGGATCAAAGTTGAGATAGAACCTCCAAACTGAGTGAAAGCCTCTTGCTCCAAACAAGAAAATGTCATTAAAATCCCATTAGGACGGCTATTAATGGACCAGGAAAGTCATTCCAATAGCGCAGTTGGCGTCAGAGGTTTAAGGTTTAATTGCTGACACTGTATTTGATTAAAATCATTAATGTTAATGATAATGATTTATTCAGTATGGCAGTACATTACGCAATATATAATTGAGGGATTAATTGCATGATTACCCCAGGTCATGACCTTGATGATGGTCTCCCCCTGGTTCCAGGTTCTACTGGCCATATGTCCAGTGATTAGGTCATTATGCAAATCAGCTATTTTGTATTAGTGTATGTCTACATCTCTTTATTTAATAAATGTTTTTATTGGCCATCTTTTTCATCTCGAAAGTATTCATAACCAAATAGTTTTTTGTGCGTTGCCAAGTCATTCCAAAATACAATATTATGATGAACTAATAGAGTACATCTTCGGTAAGATACATCTGTAAAACCTCTATATATGAGCGTTTCAGCTCCTATATAATCTCCTTAGTTGCATTTCAACTCAAGTACACAATATTCATGATCTGTCAATCAAGAAGACTCTGATTGACCAATGTGTTCGTCAAATTTACTCCTACTACACTCCCATAGTTACTTCATGTTCTTGTCCGTTTCTCCGTTAAAGTGACCGAACTGGGGCCGTCCATATATATATTCTGCATCCTGGAGAAAGAGAGCAAGATAGAGGGAGAAACAGAGAGAGAGAGAAGAGAGACACAAAGCGATAGAGAAGAGAGAAACAGAGAAAATTACCAGATGATACACCACCAAAATTTAGAATTTCGCTAGGTGTGGTCCTGGAGGAAGGAGTAGGAGGAGCTTCCGATCAAGCTATATGGGTCAGATTTTCGGAAAATGTACAATTGGCAGTTCAACAAATTTAGGAAATTCTGCTAAATTAGGCTGAAAGAATGATGAATACTGGGTATACATATATCTGAGTATATTTGGTGTTGATTTATAGTATCTGTTTTGCTATATTAAACTGCATTTTGAAGCTCATTTCTGTCTCAAATGTCGGTTATTATAGAGAATTAGTGAAGGCGAATTGTACATTTTCTGCAGATCTGACCCATATGTGCGCGCCCATCCATCCAGTTCCGTTCAATGTGGGAACAATATTATTATTATATCATTTCTACCCAATTAGAGAGATTGAACACAGTCACTATATATGGTGGCCAATGGTACATTGCATACATGTATCCCAATATCAAGCGCAACAACAAATGTTCAAAAGTATATCATTATTTTTTTAATATTTTAAGTTCAATATGTAAGTAATATGTTCAGTATGCATGAGGTACTATAGTTGGCACAATGAAATGCTAATAGTACTAATTGTAGGGAATGTAGAGATAAGAGGCAGCCCAACAGCCTTACACAAAATGCACCACTGATCAGGATCATTCACAAATGCCACCTGGTGATCAACGTCAGAACTAAAAGTTGATTTAAGCTTAGCTTTAAACAAATGCCTTCGAATAAGTGAGGCAAATAGATGGGCCAGATCTTTAGAAAATGTACAATTGGCAAATCAACAAATTTGATGTATTCTGCTAAATTATACAGCAAGATCGTCAACACCAGGTATATCTGAGTATATTTGGTATTACCTTGATTCAAACAGTCTGTTTGGTTATGTTGAACTATATTTTGAACCTCATTTTTGTATTAATTGGGGGTTATTTGAGAGGATTGGGTAGGCGAATTATATAATTTCTGGCGAGTTCACCGAGATGACTTTTCCGATAAGTATGACATCTGTCCGATAAGTATGAAATGTAAGTTCTTTAGGGAATGTATTCATAATTACGACCTTGGATCAACAATGGTTTGTTTAATTTGCTGGCAATAATTATAAAGAATTTATAATTATCATTTATAAAGAAGATGGTCATGATCATAACCGTTATGTTCTGTTCGTCGGTGTACTGGTCAGATTTTCAGAAAATGTACAATATTATTGGCAGCTGTATACGTTTAGTAAGTTCTGATAAATTATGCTGCAATTTGGTCAATACTAGGTAAATTCGAGTATATTCGGCATTGCATTGATTCTAGCAATCTGTTTGGTTAGGTTGAACTGTCTTTTGAACTTTATTTTCGTCTGAAATTTGGATTATTTAAAGGGGATTGATGAAAATGAATTGTGTATTTTCTGGTGACTTCACCCGTTATGGAATAGACTATTCTCTCCGTGGCCATGGTATCCTTCATTGGGATAAATTGGAGGAAAACATCAGAAAATGTACAACTCTCCTTAATTCACCAATCCTCTCAAATAACCACAATTTAAGACACAAATGACTTGATACTAAACAGAAAATATGACACAAAACACACTTCAAGATATTCTAACAGAGTTTTCAATCATCGCAAACCCAAATGATTACACCGATATACCTAGTATCTATCAAAGTTCAGCCATATTTAGAAGATTCGTTTTACTATATATGTATCTGTAGAGGTGCTTATTATACATATCTGACGACTGACGAAGACTTCACCCACCATCTCTTCGTGGCAAACTTATCCTTTACAGGGAAGTTTAAATTGTGAAACCTTTTTTGTAATCAGTCAATTGATTAGCTAGTTAATATTATCTTAGATAGAATGCCAACTATATGACCAACGTTCGAATTCCATTATCAGTGTCAAGTTTGCGTAGGAAGTTGACACATAAGTTTATCTATCGTTGTTGACATGTAGAAGAAAAATGTATAAGATCAACACGATGACATTTCCATGAAGAAATAATATGAGATCTCTTTGTGTCTCTCTTCTATCTTTGCAAGGTCATTCATGAAACGAAGTGTTACAGGTTATTGAATTTAGATATTGTGCTTAATTATTATAAGTTCCATAATAACCAATTTCATTTTGTTGATTAGAATCTCAGAGATCTTTTATTATTGTTATGAATTCAATAAACTGAAAGTACAGTTTGTTATGGTTAAGACCGTTCTTAAGACGTATTTACAATAAATACGTCTTAAGAACGGTCTTAAATTTAAGATTTCTCATCACTATATAAGAGGATATCGCCCCACCTGTTTGTGGAACTAACAGGAAGGGTCCAACCCAGTGATGGAAGAGTCTAACTAGACATATAGGGGTACACTCACAGCATTTGTCTTGTCCTTAGTGTCTAAAAGAGATCTCAATTCTACAGTATATTCTGGATCAATAAACGGGGCCAAAATTGTCGTATACAAATAGTTGTATACGAGAAAATCATTTTTGTCAAGCTTCGTGACAAAACTTAAAGTATCAAAAAGCAAAAGTATTGAAAAACATTGATTGGCATTACAAAATACAGAAACTAGACACTTTATAAAACAAAGGAAGATAAACGAAATATGATTTATATTAGTAGTAATCGCCTTGTAGATAAGGAGGTGATATAAGAGGCATAGTTTTCACAGGAGATTCGGGAGGAGATTATATCAAGAGGGAAAGTTTATTCACGAGGGAATTCGTACAGTAAACATCCCCTTAAAGTCTCCTTAAAATCACACATGTAATAAATCTGTCATGATGAGTCAGATTTTCAGAAAATGTACCATTGGCAGCTGTATACATTTAATAAATTCTGCTATATTAAGCTGCAGTTTGGTCAAAACTATGGTATTCGAGTTTATTTGGCATTGTATTGATTCGAGCAAACTGTTTGGTTAGGTTAACCTGTATTTTGAACTTTATTTTCGTCTGAAATTTGAATTATTAGAGAAGATTGGCGAAGTTGAATGGTACATTTTCTGGAAATCTGACCGATTATCAGTGGAGATCTTCAGATGCTTCCTCAGGTGGGAGGTGAAGATAAACATGGCATTCTTCATCATCCATAGAGCTATCAGATGAGCCAAATCGTCAGAAAATGTACCATTCGCTGTCACCAATCCTCTCAAAAAACCCCCAAAATTTGAGACTGTAATGAGGTTTAAAACCCAAATCAACATAATCGGGGGGGGATTTTTTGAATCAAGGCAATGCCAAATATATGCAGACATACCTGGTATTTAAGATTTAAGATTTCTATTTCATTCCGGAATGACATTACATCTAGGACGCTGTTCTCAGTGAATCCTGTGGCCATTTAACAATATTTACATACATATATTAACATAAGTTTAAACATTCATCTCAGTACAAAAGTTCTATATAAATACAAAAAGAGTGAGAGGAAGATGACGACATAAATTATCAATGGCAATCTCTACTATTCACGATTCATCTTTCAATATCATTATTAATGAATCTTCCATCATATGAGAATAATATTCGAAAAACAACTTATTGAAATTATCTTAAATTGCGGCTTTAAGAAGAAAACAAAGTCCAGGATACAGAGAAAGACATAATTCCCCAGTTTCACTGAATTATCTTCCCCGTTAGCGATTACTGTCCTATCATTTACACATTTTTATCAATGGATCCAACTTGATCTTCGGCCTATATATCTGCCCCAATTTACCCTTGATATATTCTGACTTCCTGCTCGATCCCAAATTATCCCTTATCATGGTTTCTTATCGGGCGTCTTCCCAGAGTTGTTAAACATATATAATAATATACGAATCTTGGTGTAAGAAAATGTACAATTCGCCTTCGTCAATCCATCCAAATGTGATGCGTTTCAGGAACACGAGTCACAAGTCGCAAAATTGGTACTTTTCAAAGTCATTTATTCACAAAGTACCAATCTGTTCAACTGTAAACCCGCTGTGTCCGTCTTGGATTATCTCAAGCGTTGCCTCCAAAATAATATTTTCATTGTCATTCCAAATAATTATCTCAAAGAAAAATCAGGTTAATTTTAACTTACAAATATGCACATATTGTTATTCGTAAATAAGATTACAATACTAACGAGTCGATCCCCTACAATAGCTCACACTACATTATTGATAAAACAGCTATCACAAATCCAGCCACCTTTTCAGAATTATCTTACATCAATACCTGTATCATAACTCTATCGAACTGAAACTTTTGTTTTTAATTATATCCTCTCTAAATCTACATCTCAACAACCTTATTTAAATGGTGTTATTTGACCTTATGCAACAGGCCCTTGTCTGTCAAGACCTCAGTGGCGCCCTCCGTGGCCATTTTCACTAATTATATTGACATCTAGTTGTGTTAAATATATCACGGATGAACCAATCCTAACTAACTAACCAAATTCAACACAGCCCTTATTTTATATTTTTCAATATACACCAGAAGTAGATAACATATAATGCAATTTTCACGTTTTCAG
Organism: Sthenelais limicola; assembly: GCA_942159475.1. Classification (NCBI taxonomy): domain Eukaryota; kingdom Metazoa; phylum Annelida; class Polychaeta; order Phyllodocida; family Sigalionidae; genus Sthenelais; species Sthenelais limicola. The sequence goes on along the minus strand of OW804097.1, from coordinate 28,091,009 downwards.
CTCAGCTGGAAATACGATCCATTGAAGCAATTTAAAAGATTAACTTGATATCGCTTAAATCCATAATACATGCCAATTATATGCATTGATTCATTTTCAATTTGAGGGATTATTTTTAAAGAAATAGTTCTGAATAATTAATGAGATGATAGAGGTTATGTGTAACAGATAGTTCTACCCGTTGTAAAGTTATCAACAGTACTTGCTTCCTGTTCTTGTTTGAAACAGTCTAGGCCCAAAGTTGAGAGAGTCCCTTCAAATGGAGGGAAAGTCATTATGATTCCATTAAGACCACAAAATATCACTATAATCCCCTTAGAATGCCTAGTCTAGGCTAGGTCTAGGCGTCCAATCACTGACATGCCATTCTTATCTGATCTGAGGGTTTGGGCTTGGACTGGAAAGCGTTAAACAATAAGATAAGGATGATCTGTGAGGATGACAAAGTAGACAAGCGTTTGATCTACAGAGGTTGACCTCGAGAATACCTTACTGGTGATATTGACAAGTTCTGTTATATTGAGATAAAAATATGTGATGTGTTTCAGGAAAATCACAAGTCACAAGTCGTGAAATTGGTACTTTTCAAAGTATTTTATTCACAAGATTTCTTGGTACGAATGTTCTCATTTTTTAGTTATCTAATGCTCCAAGTCATATAAATATGTGTATCAAATTACAAGACTGTGTATCAAATATATTCATGTGTTTCCAAGCTCATCCGATACATTTAGTCCTATTTATATTATAGCTATATTAATATATACATGTTTATATCTATTGCTGCTTCAGTAGAAATACTAGATGTAATACCTATAATTATATAGATAAGCTTCCTACATGATTCAGGCAGTGGTGATAAGAGAGTCACGATTCATAGGGGGGACACCTCATCACAATCAATAAAGACTGATAATTAGGCAGGTATATTCATCAATATATCTCTCGGACATGCAGGTTATGGATGTCTATCGATTACTCATAATTTACATAGCTCTAAATACATGTCCTATTATAAAGAAGAGTAGCACAATCTCAAATGAACAGATTCGTATTTGGACTGTTTTGATTATTCATCATTGTTGCCAAAGTAATTTAGCTTGTTCCTTACTTAATTTGCATGTGAATTAAACAGTAAATATTATATGGTTACCCTAAAATATATTTCACCAAATTTATTATTTTTTTGGAAACATTTTCTTTACTGACACCTACAGAGTATAAACAAACAGGAGCTGTCGGAATAAAGGCAATACAAAGCTGCATTATTCTCAGCTATAAAAACAAAAGACGATCGTACTAAATCTACTCATATTATGATTTATAGGACTGAATCTATCAAAATATAAATGTGGACTTTTGTTATGCCCTGTAGCAAAAACAACATGACAAATTCCTTCAAAACTTTGCTCAAATAGATAGGGTGATCTTTAAATGCCACAGTTCATTACCTCACTTGATCACTTGATGTCTCAAGCTTCCTATCATTCATACTATCTACTTCATCTACTTGGTATTTTGTTTGCATTTAAAACTAATAATTGTTTGACTTCATTGATTCGAACTATCCATATGTGCATTTTATATTGCTACATTTAACCAACGTCCTCCTAAAATCGATCTAAAAATGAATTTTGTAGTCAATTCCTGTTGCATTTCTACAATTATTCACAACTTTATGCAATATAAAACCATGAAACATAGATTAAAATTGACATAGTTGTGTATACACATTTCACACAGTGCAACAAATTAACAATTATTCGGATAAGTTGTGACCTCCCTAATTTTGAAAGTGCAGTTTAGTACCATCCTATATTATACGAGTCCACGCATCGAAGTATATACAACAAAACATTTTACCAAAATACACCAATTTTGAAACAGACAAAAACATCTAATGTATGTCTTTGGTACACTATGATAATTATAGTCATGCATAAAAGCTAGTGACATATTTGATGCAATGGTACAATATTCTACGGTTTGGGGAAAGCCTTTTCGTTTACTTCTGAATCATACAAACATCATAGATTTAAATTTCGTCAAATAGTATTAACATGCTTTAAACAACTTATAGTAAATATAATTTTCTCCCTATATTGTTATATCTTGATCTTTAAAGTTTACACTAACCTTAACCAATACTAGAATAAAAGTGGTATATTTGAGTCATCCTTACAAATATGTCTATAGATACTAAAGGCATTTTCACATGCATGAACTGTCAGGTATAACTTAACAATGAGTTCATAGGTCTCTTCCATACATTATATCTTTTCACAATCCTTTTTCGTTAGAAATCTAACAACTTGATATCTATCTTTAATCATTATTGAAACTCATCAATTAACTTCTATTGAACACGTCATATCGATCCAACCCATATACCTTCATGCATAGAGAGTACAGGTAACTCGATATCACATACATGTATAGGACTCTCCCTTATCTGTCCATGTCCCCCATTAGATAAGAGTTCACAGTGATTTGTACCTCTCAAATATTATCATTTAGACAGGCAGAAGTCCTCCTATCATCTGCTCCTAGTACTTGTATGTATATTCTCAGCCAGGATGTGACTAAATATACATATTCTACCACTGTAATTAGTGCAGACGGACCCATACAATATCCCTTTTGGAATAATTGAGAGAAGACCAAAGGTGGCAGCTCAGAAAAGGAGAGACTTATTAGTAGGAACTTGCCAAATTTCTATGGAATTTCAGAGAACAAGAAAATCAGGAAAGCTCGGCACACTGACATGTGAAGGATAACGATCATTAGGATAGCAGAAATGTAGGTTGGGCAACTACACTGAGATACATGTACAATTACAATTTTTATTTAAGGATATACAACTATCAGGGAACATATGCATTCAATCTTACAATGATGTACGGATTTAGTTAATTTCTAAACGACTGACAGAAGATCTTAAATTTATTTTCGCTTTGGACATGGTGTTAACGTCGACATGTAAAGACAAGACTTGGATATACGAAAACAAGTCATATTCACTCAGGAATTGTGGTTCAAGGGATGGCGCCGAAGTAAAATTGCATTTAGTGTCTGGACTTATAGTGCATCCAGAATAAATTCTACGACATATCATAGGAGGTATTTCTAAAGAATCTTTTAAAACCGGACCTATAACTTATTTTCCTACTTCAATTTAGCAGAATTTTGTATGAAACTAAATGAATTTGATTACCCATACCATTAGGACGGCGATGAGACTTAATATTTCGTGTTCGGTCAAATCTAACTGTGCGGAAGAGGACAATTATAAAAATGGCCATTCACATGACTAGGTAGCAATAGGTGCGTGGAATTGGAAGACAACTCATTTGCTCCGTTTGATTACTTTGGATAGCAATAATGGCAAAGTTGATCTGGTGCTACATTCTGGTGACGTGCGTCCTGGTGTCTCTGTCACGTGAGTATGATTTTAAGCAATGATTCAATGAGTTATGAATTTAATATCTAAATTGATTTGTTATAATGCTTATATTAACCAAAGAGATTTAATTACCCATTTGTTCATATGAGTGTAAATATAGGAGGACAGATAACAGATCATAGATAACAGCCTAGGATAGATTGATAGTTTATTAGTTCATATTTCCTAAAAAAGGGTTGGGTGAGGGCCGAGGAAGACAATAGTTGAGCGTTGTATTTTGTTTAGTTAGGATAGTTAGAAATGCTTTAGGTTTACGTACTGTAGTTCACATAAGTATGATTACAACAAAAATATAAAGAAGAAGTCTGTATGGTCATAATTAATATAAAGCGTGTTTAAATAAGGAATACTGACTATAATTTTTTAACGAATAGGAATCAGTACATTATGTAATTAATGATGAAAATATGCCAACACTGGAGATTTCAATATAATTGAACATAAGCACAATAGATGGGTGGAATCTTAGATTTCTATGACTAAAGTCAATAGATACCGGTTTATATAGATGATGAAAATAAGGCCAAGCGTCACAGAACCTTTCATGTGTCAATTAATACCATGCTTCTCTACGACTTTGCATATAGCTCCTTCTTCGTTAATATTTGGATATATCATCCACCGGTGCATGTTTTTTCACTAAAGTAAATTGGTGTGTCATCTGCTCTCACTATGTCACAACTTTCCGACATTGGTATATTTGCATTTATTTGCCTCTGAATGAGATAATAATTGCATATACAATAGGTAAGATGTATTGTATTCTTATTTAGTTTCTCTTTGTTACAGATGTGAGAGGCAATGAACCCCTACCCGAGTGTCCAGCCTGTACAGGAGGGGCGAAACAAGGCTGCTGTTCGTGGAAATGCTTTGGAGGATGGTTTAATGATATAGGGTGTGATGGTGGTGCAGTAATACACATTACTTCGGCGGTTTATGGTGCAACTGATGGACCATGCGCTAGACCCTGCTGTCCAGCTGTAGGAGACTGTATCGGACCTGTAGAAAAGTATGTACCCGATCACATGGAGGAAATATACACCAAGTGTAACAACAAGACTAGTTGTGGGTATAATACACTCCAAGTCAATCGTGCTGGCCCACTCACGGAATGCAACCCTCCTGAATATTCAGATTACGAAATCATATATTACGACTGCTTTTTAGGTAAGTATCACTTCTACCTAACCACATTTATTCCAGTTCACAAGAAACTGACTGTAATCTAATAGAGACCTAAGGACGAGCCATTACCATTGCACTGATATTGGCTGCCAATAGATGCCATGAGGGTTTCCAGGGACCTACTGCATAACAAATCATTAAATCATATTTTCCTTCGTAAGCTACTATATTACTTGATAAGTACACGCACATATTTGATTCTTTGTTCTTGTGTAGTGGGATTTCATGTAAAACTATGAAGATCTACATAGGTATGGTTTGCCATGAATTCATGGTTATGTAAAATGATAAGATATGTTCTCATACCATTTTGGCCAATTAATGAGGAGGTGTGGCTATGGAACTTTATTATCTGTCACACTAAAGGATTACAGCAGATATATCGCAGATATATAGGCCTACCACTTTCCTAAAGCTTTCCATAATGTATTGTGTTTATGATCTTACTATGTCACACAAAAGAGTTGATTTCGTGTACCTTTTCATAAGCTTGTAGATTAAACATGCTCTCAAAATATCAGGTTAGTAATGCAATTCCACTTGTCCTGGAGGAAGAACAAGATGCGAGCGGAAAAGAGTAGAACCTTTATTAGATATCTGGATAATAAATAGATCTAGAAACAAGACCAACAATCCATAATACTTCGGTACCTTACCAAGACGATATTGAAAAGTATGTTTCAAATGAAGGAACAATAACAGAATAGAATGAATGCCCACACTATGCGGAAAACCGAGACTTTATTTGAAGTAGATGGATATATGCGTTTATTGAATCAATTCATAGGTTACATCCCGGTATTTCGTCTGTAGCCGTTCTAACAGATGTCAGGTTCTGACATTCAGAATGTGTTTACAATGAATCAAATTACATTAAAACTACGATACCATTTTTGTAATTTCACTCTCATGATTTCAGTAATTCGGTATTTGTCCACACAGTCAGATATTTCATCATTAATCTTAATATCTTCTCACCTCGCCCCCCCCCCCCCAATACTCACCCCCACCCACCAGCCCCAGAATGGGGTACTTTTTATGATGTGAACCATTTTCCTAAAGTTGCTGTTATGTAAATCTCTATGAAACAGATACTGAGGTAACAACATCTGACGTAACTAGTCCACCTAGAGGATCAACTACTATTGACATTATCACTACTACTACAATTCAACCTCCCATGATATCATCAACTATTGCAGAGGGTGATTTGATATGAGTTAATTGGAAGGAATTTGAATCTATTCAGGTCGCGTGGACGAGGCTTTCGCTTTTAGTGGCTGTACATACATTTTATGCAGGTTTCGTTATTCGTTTTTAAGACAGTGGTGTAGTAATTTTATTTCATCTCTGAAGGTGTAGAGAACAGAATTTCCATTGGATTAATATGGCTATTAATTTTCAACACAGTGGTGAGTCTTGCTATCCGTTCCCACCTGCTCAAAGCTGCATTTTGATTGGAGCAAGGTGAAATGTGGATGGTTATGTGAAGGACGCACCCCTTCATTAAACAACTAATAGGAGGCTTTTAGAACTGATTTGTCAATAACTCTCGATCGCAAGTGTGATAGGAAATATTTCGAATATAATAAATCTGGTTGCGAAGTAAAATAAATCTAGAAACACACTTGTTGGAAACTGTTCAGCAATTCTCCACCCCCAGGGTCGACCTGCGTAAATAACAATTATTTTAAAAAGTTATGAGCTACTTAGATCATATTTTAACTGGTATTGTTTGTGTTTATAGTTGGTACTTTTCCAGGGTGGTTTTACTGAGGCCTTACTTTGACCGCAAGGGATATGTGTTGGGCCGTAAATTAGTCCGGGAGCCAGAGGGTTGAACCCCGCAATGTCGGATAAAGTTTTTTTTTTCGCTGTTTCATGTAGCCTAGGGGTAGGTAATCACAAATCAGGGGGGTGACCGTTCCCACCTATTGAGCAATTTTAGATATTAACCCTTTTATCCCGGTCATGCCAATATACCCCAAATACAGGATTTTATAGGATTCATAGCATTCACTTATTCTGATCTAAAAAGTGCACTTTGTGACACCTTTTTGAAATTTGGTATGCTGTTAGAACAGGTCATAAGGTTTTTAAAAATCACTGGCTACAAGTTGGGGGAGAACCCTGGTGGCCGGTAGCTGCAAAATTCAAAATGGCTGCCACCAAACATCAAATGCACCATAGTTTGGCTTCTACTGGCTGGATTTTCAAGTGTGATACCACTTTTCAGATGTTTTTAAGTATGAGAAATTCATTTCTGTGGACTGTATTGAGTTTCAAGGTCATTTCAAGGTCAGAATCCAACATGGCTGCTGCCATGAAACTAGAATGTCATAGCTCAGCTCCAATTAACCACACATACTTCTGTAACACCAGTTTTAATGTGTTTTCAGGAGTGAGGAAACTATTTCTAAAGTCATTTCTCTCTTTTGAGGTCATTTTCTAGGTCAAAATCCAATATGGCTGCCATTGAGGGGCAAGAATGTAATATCTCAGCTGCTATTTGCACTATAACTGTGTTAGTGAGGTAGCTTGAGGCCAGATTTGAGATAGATGTGGATGGATCAAAGGGCCAAATTTACCCCACATGCTGTCCATGTACTTTATGATTTCTATATGAACTACTCTTGTATATTATGGTGGCCATCTTGGATTTCCAAGGTCACCATTATGTAAAAACCTATATCTACCAATATCTCAGCTTCTAAACTACTCAGGATCACCATCTTGGTGTCTAAACATACATTTTCTGGGTCAAGGAATACAACTACACCATTTAGAAAAGGGCGAGATTGGTTTTAGTAACACACAATTTGTATTTGACAATATATTCTCATTAGGCACATGCTATTTAACGTTGCCTCACTTCTCAAAATTACAAATAGTAGAGTTCAGTGCAGTACTGACTGTCTTCATTTGTAGACCAGCCCAAACCTTCTTGACTAGATGAAGTGTTCCATTCCAGAAGTTGGAAATATTGAGCACCAACCTCCATTTAGAAGCACCACTACTTGCCTTTACCAAAGAATGTAGACTTGAAACCCCAGGCAAGTAATTGTAGATATAGCATTGATGTGATGATTTCTAAAGTTCTTGCCTGTACAAAGGCCATTACCAGCTTACTCATAATCACATTGTGCCATGCATTGATCAGTTCCTCAATAAAAGATTTGTGACTCCAGATTGTTGGTTGGGTCATGCACAAAGTCAGCCAGATTGGTTGTTCTTATCACTTTTCTCAAAGACCCTTATCTTACTAAGTTCAACACCATTTTTGAGTTCTCTAGTTGTTTTAAAAGACCTGACCATCATGCTTAAGAAATATTATAGTGTTATCAATAGGAAGCAAGTGCAGCACATCAACTCCATCAAGAAACATCACATTAAGGATGGTACCCTTGGTGTGAATGTTCAGCAGATTAGATGTCTTTCTGAAGTACAATTTTTCACCATCTAATAGGGCAGAGGCAAGGGATTCTGAAAGCGGAAGGATTCCCAGTCAAACTGACTATATACCCCAAGACCACTTGACCATTTCATTATATTGTGTATGGGCTTTATAAATTGGTATATTCAAGAATTTATTGGCAGATTTGTGAAAATCCCAGTGACTGTGCTAGTCAGACTCTTTGAGAATGGATGGAGGTTGGTAATCTCTCCATGTCTCAGATGTGTATTGAGATCCACCATGAGATTTCGATTACATTGTCCAATCCACAGTGGCAAAATGTTCATCTTTCTTGGTTGGGTCATGCAAAATGTCAGCTGGGGTGTTCTAGAACAACATGATCATAGAGCCAGTACCTTCATGTCTTCAATGTGCAATGTGATGAAGATAAGGCATAGGTGTTCCATGTTGTGAACAGCATCCCAACACTTGAATATTGGACTCTATTACACCATTTCCTGCCTCCATGGTTCCATTGATAAGTACCTTTTTGGAGAAGGGGAGGGGACCAGCCAGAGCTTTGCAAGAGCCAAAACAGCCACATTACATGGTTTTTAACAAGAGTCACAAGTGGCTGATTATGCAATGGCTGATTTTGCAAGTGCATTCTTCCATTGAAATCCCTCCAAGTAGTCTCTGTAATCTTATCTCACTGTTATTATGTACAGTCCACCCGACATGGATATGAATCTTTCTTCTCCAGGGATGTGAACTTATTATTAGTATTGGTGATATTACTTCGGAATGAATTAATAGATGTTACTGTTTGGTTATCACTACTATAATAAAGAAAGTATAACACAGCTCACATAGCCATTTCAAATGTCAGGTATGATATATATAAATGTCTTTCATAGGTATGTCAGACAAGAAATGTACAATAAAAAAACAACTGTAAGGTGGAAAAAGTATGTAGCCCAATGCAGCACATTCATTCTATGTCTGATCATTATTATTGTAGCTGCTCTCTTGTAGAAAATGGGCAAGAACTATGTATTCATGTGGGCCATGTTATCTGTGGACAGTGGGGCCTACAGTGAACTGCAGTAGGTGTGTCAAAGAGTGAAAGAGAATGTGGTACAATGTGGGCATGTTGGAAGTGCACTAAAGTCTCCTGTTGCCAATTTTGAGAAGTGAGGAAAGCTTAAACGGCCAAAAGGGCCTGATGAGAATATACTGTGAAATACAGTTGTTAAAGCCAATCTGGTCTTTTTTTAAATGATATAGTTGTATTCCTTGACCCAGAAAATGTATGTTTAGACACCAAGATGGTGACCCTGGGTGGCTTAGAACATGAGATATTGGTAGATATAGGTTTTTACATAATGGTGACCTTGGAAATCCAAGATGGCCACCATAAAATACAAGAGTGGTTCATATAGAAATCATAAAGTAGCCTACATGGACAGCATGTGGGGTAAATTTGGCCCTTTGATCCATCCACATCTATCTCAAATCTGGCCTCAAGCTACCTCACTAACACAGTTATAGTGCAAATAGCAGCTGAGATATTACATTCTTGCCCCTCAATGGCAGCCATATTGGATTTTGACCTAGAAAATGACCGCAAAATAGAGAAATGACTTTAGAAATAGTTTCCTCACTCCTGAAAACACATTAAAACTGGTGTTACAGAAGTATGTGTGGTTAATTGGAGCTGAGCTATGACATTCTAGTTTCATGTTGGATTCTGACCTTGAAATGACCTTGAAACTCAATACAGTCCACAGAAATGAATTTCTCATACTTAAAAACATCTGAAAAGTGGTATCACACTTGAAAATCCAGCCAGTAGAAGCCAAACTATGGTGCATTTGATGTTTGGTGGCAGCCATTTTGAATTTTGCAGCTACCGGCCACCAGGATTCTCCCCCAACTTGTAGTCAGTGATTTTTAAAAACATTATGACCTGTTCTAACAGCATACCAAATTTCAAAAAGGTGTCACAAAGTGCACTATTCAGATCAGAATAAATGAATTCTATGAATCCTATAAAATCCTGTATTTGGGGTATATTGGCATGACCAGGATAAAAGGGTTAATATCTAAAATTGCTCAATAGGTGGGAACGGTCACCCCCCTGATTTGTGATTACCTACCCCTAGGCTACATGAAACAGCGAAAAAAAAAACTTTATCCGACATTGCGGGGTTCAGCCCAAAAATGGCCTTTGGCTCCCGGACTAAATGGTTCATTAAAACAAACGACCCTGAGCGCTTCGTTCACTCCCCCGACCCCTACCCGCCATCCACCCTACTACCTAAAATTGACCCTTAATTCTTCCACTCAGCACAATTCCCTAGCTTTTCCATTCCTCTAAGAATAACCCTCCTAGTATATTGAGAACCATACCAATAACCCTTCTACGATGAACCCTAAAATAGTAATATTTCATGACTTATCTTAAGAAACATGCAGCTTTACTCATTGAACTCGTTGGGGTGTCTGCCATGTATTCCCAGAGCTAATAATTACATTGGTGGAGAAATAAAGGGCTATATGACAATGCTATAGTGGTATAACTCAATATTCAAACTATCTGTGACTGAAATTAGGATCAAACTTCTACATATCTGATCCTACCAAAATCCATTTCTTGTGAATGAAAGGTATAAAATCGATAACAAAACATGGAAACCAACATTTCGGAAACAGCTGGAAGAAATGGTATCTTCGCTGTATCATAAGGCATGTCGACCCTTTTGTCAAACCCTTATTCACACTCATTTCTACTCCTCGATCTGTACTCATTGAAAATGACAAATAAAAAACAACTTATCTTATCTTATCTTAACTTGTTTATTTATTGCTTAAATGCAAAGAATGCTAGTATTTTTCATAGACATATTTTTGTATTTAAAGCCACTTCTCCAACGACCAATCCCAGTGTACCTACTGTAGCACCAACTGACTCACCTGGTACTGGAACTACTATAACGACTGTCTCCACCACAAGTGGGTCTCCTATCCCACCGCAAGGTCTTAGCACAGGTTGGTATCCCAATGTGGCCTTCATTCACCTTCTCATTGTTGTCAATATGCATTACGTGCGACTAGTTCTACTTTTGGGCGTTTTGGGGATATAATTGCCCTCTGAATCCAGGCATTATAGAGATGTAATGCCCTATAATTCTCCTGGGAGTATGTATTTTAGTCCTTACACATGGTCTATGGCTTAGAGAGGTTTGAAGGTGTCCCAAAATAGACTAAATAGATTAATGACCTCCATTTCAGACAGGAATCGGGGCCTGGTGTTTATAACGTCTTTGTCTCAGATATTATAAACTAACACAGCCCCCTGTTCTCAATGCCTGTCTATGAAGTTATGTGGTCAAGAACAGCTATTGAACGTTTTTTCCCCTTACGCCATCTATTTATTCCACCACGATTTCATATGTATTTAATTCTTGAGGAGTTTACATAGCTTGGTACACCTGCTCCAAATAAAGAAAACATGAATTCGATCAATTAGCTCTTAAAAGTCGTAAAGGCGTCCCTTTTTGAAAGCTATTGACCTATGTATAAGGCCTACATGAATGCAGTAACTCAAATATCCAGAGAGAATGGAACGAGGTGAGAGTAGCTGAATTTGTATTGGATGAGATTGCACAGCAATCGAGATTTGGTAATTGATAACAAGACTTAACTAGTTTTGGATTTCACACGTAGAGGGAATATTCACTTGTTTGACGTGCCCATATTTTATTGAAAGTAAAAGGTACTCGGTGGAACCTGAATTTATATTGAAATTAAATTGAATATCTTACCACCTTATACTTACCAGGTGCGATAGTAGGGATAGTTTTCGGTGTGATACTGCTCATACTACTCATCCTCACCATATGCTTCTGTGTGATGGTCAGGAGGAAGAACCCAAACTGGCCACAGTTCCACAACTGGACCGAACCGTTTGTCAACATAAAAAGGTAAGGCAATCTTGGTAGAAACGCCTGAACATCTGTAGATATACACCATAATCCTGGCCAAATAAATTACGAAAATATCATTTATATTATTTGATGATGCTTTATTAATCGGTGATCGATCCAATCGACATGGGGCCAAGACGTCAGAAAATGTACAGTTCGCCTTCACCAATACTCTTAAATAATCCAAATTTAAGATAAAAAGTGAGGTTCAAACTGTAGTTCCACATAACCGAACATATTTGTTTAAGCTAGGCAGTACCAAATATATACCCAGTGTTTATCAGTTTTCAAAGTAATTTCAAAGAATTAGCTTAATGTGTACATCGGTCAATTGTACATTTTCTTGAATCATCTGATGCCTTGAATCATCTGCGACAATGGGAGGCTTAAACGCACTTAACGTATGCATACAATCAGAACAGGCTATACATATCAACATTATTTGGTATCTAAAGATTTTTATTCAACAAAGACATTATGCAGACTACATTATTTTCAATCCAGGCAGCAGCCATTTAAGTTAATGTAAAAAGACATGATAGGCCCACCAAAGATTCTACTGATGATTTTAAATTCATTATGACATGTTTGTATTTCCCGTCACTGACATTATGATCCCCTATTCCTTATTACTTGTTGATATGTTATCACAAGATAATATTATATAACGTAGTTTATAGAATACTGATGAGCAATCCAGGAGATGTACCTGTATAAAAGGTGAAATAAAAACATTTGCAAATCATATAGAATATAACACTACTTGGTGATGATCTAAATATAAAATGCTTCTACTTTTAATAAATATCATATCTGATCAATAATAACATACAATATAATTATACTCTGGACAAGTTCTGTGATACTACATCAACTTTAAATATGTCCACAAATCTAATTATACCTTTGTATTTCTTAACAGCTACCTGCCAGGGGACTTGGACGTTGCTACAGCCAAGAGGAGAACACCAACACCGATCAAGAAGGACGAGGCCACCTCTAACGGCGTTGTTCGGGAATCAAATGTCACCATAGTGAAAACACCTCAAGATGCCATGTCTGCAGATGAGGAAAACGTGTACTACACCATCGACGACAGAGTCAAATCCACCAGGCGACCAAGACTAGACTCCTTTAACTCTGTTGAGGAGGATTTCGAGGATGGACTGCCTACGATTCCTAGCATGAAGGGGAGAACAAAATTAGGTCCTTCTCTGAGCGAGGGAGGGAACCAACCATTTAGTGTTGCCATATCACGAGATATGTCGGTGAGGTCTGAGAACCAGTATGAATATATCAGCGATATTGATATTCGTCGTGATTTTCCTCACAAGGATAGGACACATAGCAACGATTCTGTCAAAGATGATTCTGATAAGACAAAATCGATCATGATCGTGGAAAATAATGATTATGATACAAGTACTGCAGTCCGTGACGCAGCCAGAAAAAGCATGCCAGAGAAAATACAAGCCAAAAATGAAGAAAACCAGCAGCAAAGGAAAATAAGCGAGCCAGTTATGATGGTTGGAAATGCTGATTACGATTCCTTGGATAATGATGCCAGAACTGAAAAACCTAAGAAACCTAAGAAACCCAAGGGCCCTGCCCCCTCCAAACCAGTCATTATGATATCTAATACTGAATATGACACATTTCCTGATCATGACTCAGCAAAAAATCATACAGAAAATAGACCCTATGGTAATGTGCCTAGTACAACAACGAGCGATAATGGAAGGAAAACTAAAAAAGGGGATCTGTATACAAAGGTTAACGTTAAACAAGGTCCAGGAGACACTCCTGGTAGAGACTTAGAGAGATACGCTACATCTGATGTAGTCCCTAAAGAAGATATGAGCGATAAAAGGGGACCGCCACCATCAGTCCAATTAGAGGAAGGGGAAGTGTATGAGAATTCTGGGTATGAAAGTGACCGCAAGAGCGGACTGCCATTTGAGGATACAGACACATATTATAATTGTGACGATCTCCCAGATGTTGTGAAAACTAGAGCAAACTATCAAAGTCTGCAGGATAATAAGTCAACTGAGAGCTCTGTTGCATAAAATTATGTTATTATTGTGTATTTTGTGTTGATGCAAACTTTTAAAACTTTACTAGGTTTCTCCCTTCTCAGGGTTATCTAAGAATAACGGCACCCATGGACGGGTAAGGCACGCACTTCTACCGCTTCGGGTAACAGAACAGTCTAAGCCCAAACCCTGAGGTCAGATAAGAATGGTATGTCAGTGATTGGACGCCTACTTTGCGAATCAGGTTCCTGGCCTAGGCCTAGGTATTCTAATAGGATTATAATGGAATTATAATGGCACTTTGCTGTTTGAGGCGAGACGATTGAAGTGACTCTCTCAACTTTGTGACTAGACTGGGACGTGCAAAACTCCCATAGGCCCAGCATTGCGAGCATAGATATTACACTCATATTTAGGCCCTATATGGAAGTCGGTCGGTCGGTATACATACCTCATGTTCTAATAAACATCCCTGAGAAATCAGACTCGTGTAAAAACAATATGAACCCAAAGGGAGGGAAAGTTAACCACTTTCATCAGTGGCTGGTGTTTCAATTGTGAAACTAGTATTCAATGTATTCAAGAACCATGTGTTTAAAGTTCTGTGTAATGATACATTATGTGTTGCAAATTGAGGTTAACCTTGTGTCATACCTAATATTAGCCATGTCGATTATTACAATAATATTATTCAGAAGGCTATAGATGAGGTCAATATGGGCCACAATTGTGTGCAAGCTACAAAAGGGATTGAGTTGATATAAGGCATCTATCTGTTTTTCAAGAGAGAGACAAATCGTTGGTGAATGAGCTGACACCACAACTTCTGATATATAGGTGGTATAGCATGATGGATGAAGGTCATTTCAGGGTTGCCTAACCTAGCTATATACAACATCACTTTATACTTTAAGCCAATGATGCATTCCCAGATAGTATGAGACAAAACATCTTGCCGAATTCCCTCCCTGTTTGATTTATAGGACTGAATTTATCAATGTTCTGCTGTGGTTATATTATATTTATACACAAATTTTATGTCGAATTGGTCGACAGAAAAAGTGCACCAATGATCGATAATAAGTGAAACCACGAACAGGGAGGACGCAGTGGATTTCTACGAAATATAATTTATATAAATCCTCGAAAATGTAGGTTTATATATTACATTTAGATGAGCAGCAAAAGAAGGGAACTAAAGGTAGAACATCTGCAGGTGTTCATCAATGTTAACTGACTGTGCAGCTTCAATGATTGGATCGTTGCTGTTCATGTCAATGTACTACGTTCCCCTAGGGATATTCCAGACATCCAGTATAATTATTTTGATTTGTCAAAAGCGGACTGAATAAAATATAAGCAACAATGGGTATACGTCATGTGTCTAAAATATTCTAAAAACAGAAAACGAATTGTCTTTCATTTAATATAGTGTAAGCAGCGGTTCCACTTGAACGCTTGTATTTGTGCTCAAGGTTCGCTATCATTTTGATTCAACACACTGTGCTTTTCATTTGGTTTTCCTCTGCTCAAATCAAACAAGTCAGATTTTACCTGAACGTCCTGAGGGCCCCAATGTTCAAAGTGCAAGTGTTGAATTTTAACAGCGGATACAAAGCGCATTCAGTTATTTGCTTCTTATGCCACTAGCTACCATGAGCATACCTAAGAACCGTCCAGTGGAATCGCAGCTTTAATATAATGCTCCATGGGTGAAATTGTTAAATTATCTGCATTTCAGAAAGATAGTAAAAAAACAACTCAATCAGTGATGCGCAACCAGTTTTGAACTTGATCCTATTAATCAAAAAAAATTGTATTGACCAAACTATACCGGCAAAATCTAATGTAGACCAGTTTCTGTTATAATCATTATAATAATTGTTAATCATGTGTATGTGTTATTTTTCAGGTTAGAGAGAACATGGGGTTTAATCTTTGGCATTTGTTACTGAAAATGTTCCAACGATTCTGCATTTTCTGGGTAAGAGGAAGCATTAATTGCAGGAATTTATCATTTAAATCGGTTATGTTATCAATACATCAATACGAACAGTAGGTCAAACATCTTAGTAGGATATTATGAAGACATATCCCATTGTGTATGAGACGAAAGTGAAAACAACCTCCACTCCCTTCAGAACTGCAACCATGAAAACAAATAAAAATAAAAGATATACCAATGTGTGTATGTAGTGAAAGAGAGAGAGGCAAAACAAGGTGAGATATAGCGATAGTATATCAAGGCAGACACTAATGTAACGCAATTGGGATGTATTTAAATTAAAGAAAAAAAAATAGTATTTTAGTGAAGCATGACAATAATCACCATTATTGATGATGGATATTTCTCCAACTATGTTAAAGATAATATGGCCACAACATTTTTTTTACAAAAGAAAATAACCACATGTATGTGTTAATATACAATGATTAGATTCAATAAAGGTTATTAATCCAAAGATGTATTTATTTACAATTGCGTGTGAAGCGTCTCTTATTGGACCAAGCCTGTCAACCAATAACCTGAGAGATATTTCAATATAAATCCTAAAAATACAACGTTTGTTAACATCAAAATCACTACAAAAAGGCATTTTGAGATATACCATGCAATAAGTTATAGAGAAATTTGACTTGGGATTTCGTTAATTCCAAGAATTCTACAATATCCGAGTAAACCTTTTTCCATTTTTGTATTTTTGTTGCTTAAAAAAGTATTTCCTTAAAACATCAGTTCATAAAATTTGTCCTTCTTTAGTTAGATGATTCCTGCTGTAGTAATAACAATAATTAGCATTGTCTGTATTGCAAATGCCTTCCCTATAGTTCCTTACCAAATGTAGGTAAGGAAAGTAAATATTAAAAGACGATTAGTAATGTGACGGGCCTCTGCATCATTATTTTAAAATACGATTTGCAGTATCACGTTACATGTTATGTAGGCCTACTATCTCAGTACATCTATTGTATGAACTAAAACTATAACAAATAACCTGAAAAGTGGAAGCTACGTCCTAGTGTGATTAGAATCTTTAATACAAATTATTAAAACAATACGGTCTATAATGAATATAGGTCAAATCGCCAGAAAATGTATAATTCGCCTTCACCAATTAAACTTAGTTTTAGACAAAGACAAGGATCGAAATAGAGTTCAACTTAACAAAATTTATATCTTTCTTGAATCAAATCAATATCAAATGTACCCAGATATAACCAGTAGTTTTCCAGCACAATTTAGCATAATTTAAAAAAATGGTGCAGTTGCCAATTTTCTGGCGAATTCACCCATTCTTTGAGACGGCCTCCGCTCATCCAGTCACGTGACGGTGCATCCAAAAGACTCTGGGAACGAACTGATTTTGCCCAATTTTAGACTATTAATCATTATATCATATTAATTCCATATCATAAATTATATTCATCATGGACATGAGAAACATTTCCGCAACATTTATTGGCTATAAACAACAGTAATCGTTAGATTTGACCCATTGTTTACTTTTGGGGGGACAATATCCCTTGACGACCATAGTATCCAAGGTTAGATTTCCCCCCTCCTTTTCTTAAATTATACCCAATTGTTGGTATAACGGAACAAGTGACTGCAACCTATGATAAATACTTGATATATCCATGTCAGATCATAGCATTTTGATCCGTTTATGTATGGTTTCAGAGGGGTTGAAAAAAGGTATTTTACCCTGTTAAGTAGGGTGCGGCTGTACATTACTTTTTGCGGTACCAGGCCGAACTTGCGGCCGTTTACACGGCAAAAGTTAATAATTTCCTATAGTAATCCTATGGAGGGCCCGAAATTACGGCCGTTATTGCGGACTGGGTCATCCCGCTTTCAATAATATTCACCAACGCAGCTCGCCGTCGATCGTAGCACCACCTGGAAATACCCGGATTTATAAATCTTATCTATTTGACTTAACGATTCATGTCCAGATCCCTTTCATCACATAAACCAATGTTATTGTTTAGTTTGTATAATAGACGCCAGGGGACAGCACTGTCGCTCAAATCAGAGCGATTTACATCTTTGGGAGGACATAATCTGTATATCCCGAATGTACCCTTTAAGGGTAGGATCATCACCTCCCCCCCCCCCCGGTACTAGAGGAGGACCATCAATTTTCCGTTGATCTAGTCCCGGTAAAACATATATAGAACAAATCCCAATATGAATCGTTACCAGGGGCCTGTTGCTTAAAGCACATTTCCTAGTTTACAGCCATCATTTCTTAAATATATTTCTGCTTTACAGGACATCAACAATTTTCTACACTCAATAATAGACTAACATGTTTTCTATAGATTCTACATTGTACCATTAGTCCCATAATTTCCTGTGAATCAACATTCAAAATGGCGGCTATGCAAATCCCCTATAAGAGCCCACGTCGTACAAGGGAACAACCTCACCAGGGGACATTGGTTCACTCAGGATAAATAATAAAAGCTTTTATAAAATCAGATTGTAAGAACTTGTGTATCACATGTTTGAGTGTACATCTCATGTCAGATTGACCCATGTATCCACTAAAGGAGTAACCACTGACATTTAGGACAGCAAGAGGAATAGATGGGTCTGGTCATCAGAAAATGTACAATCGGCAGTTCTACACATTTTGTACATTCGGGTAAATTAGGCTCATAATCGATAGCTGCCAGGTATATCTCAGTATATTTTATGTTGACTTCATTTCGCCTTCACTGAACTGTATTTTGAACTTCAGTTTTGTCTAGAATGTGGGTTATTTGAGGGGATTGCTGAAGGTGAGTTGTACATTTTCTGACAACCTCACCCATTTGTTGATAAAGTACTGAACATACCTCCTGTATATACAAGTACATGTACATGACCACCCCGGCCCCCACCCCCAATAAAGTATATCTGAGTATCTTAAGTGTTGACTTGAATAAAACAAATCATTTCGCTTTTACTGAACTGCATTTTAAACCTCACTTTTGGCAACAATTTGGGTTATTTGAGGGGATTGGTGAAGGCGAATTGTACATTTTCTGACAACTTGACCCATTTGTTGATAACTTACTGAAAACATACCTTTGTATATAAAACCTGTGTGATCCTCCACCCCACCCACCCCCTCTAGCCCCCTCCCATCTAGGGCCCATCCAGCAGTCACAGTTGTACGGTTTATCTCACCCCTGCCTGACACTGCAGCTATGCTACATATGGTTGTGTTCGGCTATACCACCTGTTATGTACACGGGTGTCTTCGACTACAGGGACCCAGGTGACACCTCAAGCTTGGTGTCAAGTCATCGGCAGTGCGACAGGAGTGCATCGTTTATTATAGTTCAACATTTGATATAATTGAAATTACACTTAACAGATGGGATTTGAAGCCCGTCGTAAGCACTTTAATTTTCGTTGCGCTATCCCAGATGTGGCTATATATATATATATTCGCTATAACTGGAATATGTCTAGCATAATTATTCAGAAACGATGAAAATATAGTACAATTCGTGAAAGAATCGAATTACAAATTTGTTTATACATAAGAAAATTATTGTGTTCATATATTTTGATAAATGGGTCAGGCCGTCAGAAAATGTGCAATCTGCAGCTATATATTCTGCGAAATTAGGCTAAACTAGGATAAATACATGGTTTACATGTCATATAGGTAAATATTTGATATTGGGTTAAAGCTAACAGTCTTACCAGTAATGTACACCTGTGATTTGAACCTCATTTATTTGTGTTAATTCGAGTAATTTATGAGGATTGGTTTGGGCCAATTCTTCATATTCTGAAGTTTGATCTATACATTCCCTTTTTAAAAAATGTCATTTATTAAATGTGGTGGTGTCACCGAACACAACCGCCCACCATCAGTTTGTCCAGCTCACTGCTAAACAGTCTATTGACGTCCACTCCCCCCCCCCCTACCCCACTCCCCCCTCCCCAAGTCACCCCCTACCCCACTGGAACATCCGGCAAGGAGCTGTGGTCGCGCCAAACTCACCAACCTTCGCAACAAGACATTTCGCGCTCTGAGCGACATGGAAATACTAGCGACACATTCGCTCTAACTTTAGGAGGATTTTCCAACACGTGGGAATAGTGTTACGATCTTGGTGATATTACTATTGTGTGCCTGTGTGTTCTCTATCTCTGGATCTACTTTGTAACTGCTGGACTATGGGGACTGATCAGGACTTCACAATGGAACCTGTCCAGGTAGGTGTCTATGTAGTAAAGAGTTAAAATAATTTGATGAAAAAAAAATAGATTTTATAGTCTAGGCTTTCAGCCTCTATGTTCAGATAAGAATATAATGGAATGTTGAGGTTTGGGGCTAGGGGCTTTCCCTCAGTTTGGAGGGACTCTCTCAACTATGAGCCTAGACTGTTGATTGACCGGTAATTATTATCCGTTGGTAGTCGTCATTTTAAAAAGAAAAATCGAAAAGATAGATTGTGAACTGTGCACCATAAGTTCTCTCTTTACTTTTAAAAATATTATATGTTTAATTAAAGATGTTTTTATTATAGTTTTAATAAGTTGGCATTTCCCATAAACTCCCAACAGCAATTAACAATATGTCAAGGATTTCGTCCTGCGTGTGCAGTAACATGATAAGCGAGATAGGAATCCATTGTTACTTCTAAACAAAGACAATATTTTTATCAAATAAAAGCCGAAGATATAGTGACTTGTAGAGTATTACAAGTTCTAAATTAAGTCTAAAACATTCTTAATTTCGCAAAAGCTCATATCTTCGTTGCAGATACAAAAACATATCACTTGATTCAAATGTTTTTTTAGAATAGAAAATGACTGTACTGTTGCCGTCTATAAGCAAATCATGTGTTGACGACAGAAACTGTGTCTATATATAAAACTAATCTTTAATCAATTTATTGGTCCCCCACAAGGGGGTTACCTGGATAATGGAGATGTCGCCATTGCTAATCTACCAAACCCTTGTGTAGAAGTGGGGTAGATTATTGTCTGGAGGGTTCCGACTACTGTAGTGGGGGTGGGGGTTATGGCTGAAATCGCCTGAAAATGTACAATTCACCTTCCCTAATCCTCTCAAATAACCCAAAATTCAGACGAAAATAAAGTTCAAAATACAGTTCAACTTAACCAAACAGATTCCTAGAATCAATGCAATGCCCAATATACCCGAATTTAGCTTGTATTGACCAAATTGCAGCCTAATTTAGCAGAATGTACTAAATGTGTACAGCTGCCAATTGTACATTTTCTGAAAAGCTGACCCAGTAGTGGGGGTTTAAGCTGCATTCCAGCCAAATCCACTGAAAAGTATTTTATTCAAGTCATATATAGTCGATTGACACCAAAACTAAGTCCAGCAATTTGGTACCTTTGAATTTTATTTGATGGAAATGGTGATGTATTTTTGGATTCCAAAGTTTCGGATCGTAAGGTGATCCTTCTTCAGGGAATTGTGTTCAAGTAATTCTTTATTTGGTCCATATCGCAGAAGAATGACTGATTTGAATACAGAAACATACAGCCTCATTGGTTCCCCAGCCCTCTTTCTTTCGTCAATTCGTTGGTTTTTCTAACGGATTTCTTTCTCCGAGGAAAACAATTCATATACCAAGAACTATTTCAAAAGGAGAATGTGATTACTAATAATGTACACACATTCCTGGCGTTTTCGTGGCTTTTTCTTGAACTTGTACCCTCCTGCATTGAAGTTGCTACTAATTTACGTGGCAGTTTCCAGTAGAAAAAGGATAAATAGTGCAATGTTCTAGGCTCTTGATATACCTATCTAGGCGCACATGAAATTATTATGTTTGACTTATACTAGACAAGTAATCAAAACCATTACAATTGTATGGGTGATTATCATATATATTCTATCATATATATTCTTCCAATGGTTTAAGTTCCTATCCATGAGGTTTATTATACATATAACACACTGACTCAAGGATGCATGTACATGTGCCTATACACTTACATGTATCATGACAACTACCTAGACAACATGTTGTTGAGTAAACATACACACCCATGTGGTGTCTCACATATCACTATATTTTCTTATATAAAGTTAAGGTATACAATATAAGGAACAAAATGGGTTCATACCAAGCGACCAAGTCGCTTCTTATAATATTACATGTATTAATACTCGAACTCATTATGTATTAGTATCCACATCCTTTATAATAAACTTAGTCGACTATATTATATGTAATATCAATCCTATTTCTGTATACTGTATGTATACTGTTTATTTCTGGAAGTGTTCATTGTACAATATCAGATCAAAGATCTGATAAAAAAAATGACACCATAGCTCTTCCAGAAGGCCCCTATCGAAGGAAGTTAAGTTATATTAAGCAAGTACAGTAGTAGTTGACAGAAAGATGCAGTGACTACACTAGCATGATAACCTAATATGTCAATAACAATCAAATAAAATAATAAACTGGGTATGCTACATGCCATAATGCGAGGTCAGATATGCACTCTCCTCCATGTGTGTTTGGGTCCACTAGTATCCTAGTGAATTATCATATGATACTAAAGAATGGAATCGGTGAAAGACATTTTTCGTTTGTAGCAGGAATGTCTGAAAACAGCCTTATACTCGTTGTTATGTCATAACCTGAAATACAACTTTTCAAATCAAATCTAACCATTTTATATCAAGTTATACTGCGTTATATTGATTTGATGGTAGATCACCAGTTCTCGTGATACCTATAGTGTCTATCAAAACCTACAATCATGACTATAAAATCATATTATAAAGTGGCCTTATTATATTATAATACAATCATAAAACGCCAATTACACTTCGCATCCTAGAAATGCTGAAATGTCAGAAATAAGCCAGGTATGATTTCGGTCATTTAAAAGGGATATTATTATATATCCTATCATTAATGTATACAAATAAGCCTGTTAGACGGGACTGTACACAATTCAGTGGTCAATCAATATATAGGTGAAATCGCAAGAAAATGTACAATTCGTCTTCACCAATCCACTCAAATAACCTAAATTTAAAAGAATAAATCAGGTTCAAAATTCTGTTCCACCTAACAAAACAGATTGCTAGAATCAATGCAATGCCAAATATACTCGAATTTACCTAGTATTGACCTAATTGCAGCCTAATTTAGGAGAATTTACTAAATGTGTAGATCTGCCAATTGTACATTTTCTGAAAATCTGACCCATATGTTATCTTGTCTGTATTGACACAAAGCCCATACCTCCAGCATGTTTAATAAAACACTAAATCCTTATCACTAAATCCTGGTGATCGTATGTATCAGGGGGGCGTTTCAAAAGCTCCAACAGCGCGCGTTCGTTATGCTAGCGTCACTATCGTTACAATAACGATAAATATAACGCGCGTTCGTTATTCCCGTTTCATAAGGCTAGCGACAAAGTATAGCGTGGATAACGAACACGCGCTATGATGTTTTTCTTGAATCAATGCAATTTTATATGACACAAATCAACCATTTACTTAATAATAGGCATATGAAAATACCGCGCTATAGTAACGCAACGTTGATTAGCGATGCATTAGTTAACGTCGAATATGGCCCTTAGCGCGCGCTATTTTAAAAAATGTCGTTACCAAATTGTCGCTAGCATAACGAACGCGCGTTGCGCTAACTTATGAAACGCCCCCCAGGTGCGTAGGGTTAACGGCAGCCTTGTAATCTAGTGTATATGGATCAGATTTTCAGAAAATGTACAATTAGCAGCTGTATAAGTTTAGTAAATCCTGCTAAATTCTGCTTCTGGCATTGCATTGATTCTAGCAATCTGTTTGGTTACGTTGAACTGTATTTTGAACTTTATTTTCGTCTGAAATTTGGGTTATTTGTGACGATTGGTGAAGCTAAAATTTGTATATTTTCCGGTGACTTCACCCACTATATTATGTGGTACCAGTGTCCATATAACACATACCTCTGTTTCTATCGTGGTGCGGGATAATGGGCGGGACCTTGGATGATATCTGCAGAATGTACGGACAATGGGAGGGAACAAAATAATATATATATGGGTGAAGTTGCCAGAATATGTACAATCTACCTTCAGCAATAGTAAAAAATATCCCAAATTTAAAATAAGAATTAGGTCTAAAATTCAATTTAATATTGTAGAAAATCGATGTTTTCTAGAGTCAGAGGAGAGTAACCAGGGAGGTGGGAGGTGGGAGGGAGTAATAGCCAATGCGGGCTGAGGGGTGGGGCAATGAACTGAGTGTAAATTTAAGCTTGAGGAACGTTTAAAATGTTATCTTTGCACCGAAACTAGAATTGCTTTTTGATCTCTGACCTCGAAAACCTCACAACTTTACAATATAACCAAACTGACTTTTAGAATCAGCGCGATACCAAATATACTCAGGTATATCTGGTATCTATTATTTTCCAGCTTAATTTAGCAGAATATGCCAAATATGCAGAGATGCCAATTGTGTGTTTCTGAGCGATCTAACCCTTATATTGATTTAGATAATATATTTATCAATCCATTGATACACCGTCATATGTTGGGCCTACAGCTAAGCTATCTAGAATTAGGTAATTGATATTTTGTTAAATACTCGTCAATAGGAAAAGAATAATACACGATGATAATGATGAACAGACTAGAAGGTCATTTTCATCATAAAACCATGAAAAAAAAAGATTTTGAGATATTTCTGGGTTGCCAATTAACATTAAAGTATTTAAATGTACTCCATAATGATGCCCTTCAAATCGCAAGGATATATTTAATACACTGTCTTGAGATTTACTATTTTTACTATATGACCATAGCGCCATACCCTCCAAGAATCAGAACATTTCTACAGGGAGATCTTGTAAATAAATCACTTTGAAAAATATCAATTTTACAACTCATGACTCATTTTCCTAGAACACATCACATTTATACTTTTATAGTCTTGGGAGAAACTGTAAAACAGCACGCGTGTTTAAGATCAAGGATCCAGACGTTTAACCTCAAACTTTAAACCCACCCGTGGATTATCAGTTACTTAGGATCCCCTCGGCTGCTTAACCCAACCCCTCATTTACTTCTTAAGGTCCCTAATCCCCCGATTCTAACATAGAAATGGTACCGCTGTTTATATTTGACCAGCAAACTCTCAACACATGCTTGCACTCAACTCAAGTGTAAAGAGAAGTCGTTTCGAGTTGTGTACCATCGGGAGGGGTGACTAGTGAAAGTCAATAAACCAGGTTTCGCTTTAATCATAGAAACTTGGATTAAATTGTTTGTTTTCTTTTCGGGGGCATAGAATGGGAGCGTGGAGGGCGGGGGAAGGGTCATTATGAGGAGTTGATACCTTCCCGTTTTTTAATCGAAAATTCGTTATAATTTATTATCGTTTAGGAAATTTAAAAGGTACTTCTATATTTTATCTTTGATTTTATTTATGTTTGAAGAAGAATTCTGCAATATTTCTGGGTGGATAATTGCTGGTAAAGTAGCTAATTATGTTCCATAGGATGACCTTGGAAATGCACTGGCTTGAAATTTAGTTCATGTATTAATAAAACTTGAAGGTGAATACCAGCATCGTCATCACTGCTGCAGGTGGAAATTAAAGAAACTAACCCATGAGCAAATATGAATATTTTTTTCGAAGTTCGTCTTGAGAAAGAACATTGTTGGGTGAATACAAAAAGCAAAAGAAACGCAGGATCTTATCATATTATTTTATATTTCAAAAACTTCCATTAATATGGATGCCCATAGGGGAAAAATCATATATTCTCAGTTTTCACAAGATTTTAGACAGCAGAATACGATTTGTTTCTTGTAAATTACACCCCTCCCCTCCCCTCCCTGTGATCTTATAGCCCTTGCGCGTTTCCGATCATGATCGTTTGTTCATCAAACGTTGGAGTTGTAATCGTGTTTATTTTTTCCATTGAATAATAGAGCGTCGCTTAAAAGCACTTATATGTATAAGTGTTTAACTAGGGAGAGTGTCCCTGGGTATTACACGTGATATAGTATTCAATAATAGAAGGAAAATAGTTCACAGCATGTGTATATCAAGGAAACGTTACATTCAGTTAGATTTAAAATCAGTATAAATATGTATGGGTGAAGTCACCCGAAAATGTACAATTCGCTATCGCAAATTATCTCAAATAATCTTAAGTTAAAACAAAATAATGTTCAAATACAGTTCAGCATAACCTAATATATATTTTGGATTAATCCTAAATATCAGATTAGATTAAATTAGATTAGATTACAAATTTTTATTATCGATCTTGTCGCTGTCAGAAAGCATGTCTCCAGCAAAGGGAGGTTTGCAAGCTTTCTGTTGTTGTTACATTAAAGTTTTGCAGTGAACAATTCCACAGTCGTCTTGGACGAAGGTGATAGACTGATATCTTTAATAGAACATTGATAATCCTAAACTATATAAAATAATTATCCTCACTCCAATGTCTGTATGGTCATGGGAACTCATTCCGTATTCATTTCTACAGAACAGATAAAGAACGGGTCTTCATTACCCACAAACTCATTTCATTAATCAGTAACCCATGTGGATCTTAAAATTGGTTCAAAACTAAATTAATGATTTCTAAAAGTCAGGAATATCATCATGTCATGTCTAACGAGTTATATTTAACTGTTAAGGGTGGTCTCCACTGGCTGCGGTAAGCTCTGCTGTAAGCTCCGCGGTAAGCCTTGCGATGGTGCTGTGTTGTTGAGGACTGGCTCGGTCCTGCCTACATCGTTCACTGACCATGTAGGCAAGCTAGGACCTCGTCATTCCTCCACACTATACAGAAGCAGCATAAACCATCGCAAGGCTTACCGCAGAGCTTACCGCAGCCAGTGGACACCCCACTTAACAGGACAGAATGAAAAACACCTTATTTAAGTGAGAAGTCTGTCTATATAGACCTGAATAGAATAGATAGTTGTTGGTTTACATTTGTTACGAGGACTAGATCGCCGCAATGGCTGTCTTCCTTTAGTAACTGGAGGGAGAAACAAATGTAATGACATAACGATGGGTCATGCCATAAATGTATCTGGGTCAGATTTTCAGAAAATGTACAATTGGCAGCTGTACACATTTAGTAAATTCTGCTAAATTAGGCTGCAATTTGGTCAATACTAGGTACATTCGAGTATATTTGGCATTGCCTTGGTTCTAGTAATCTGTTTGGTTAGGTTGAACTGTATTTTAAACTTTATTTTCGTCTGAAATTTGTGTTATTTGAGGAGATTGGTGAAAGTGAATTGTACCTTTTCTGAAGATCTGACCCATTTTGCCATTTTAGCAAGCACGAGCGCAGCCAATTAGCTTTCATGTGTAACTTGAAACTGGAAGCTTTATGGTTGTTTGGCGATTGACTTCATGCAAGATTAAATTCCATCATTAGATTATCCACTGGACTATGTTCAATCAATGACAAGAAAATGTTCCGAATCCATGTAATCATACCCCAATAGGCAGAGCACGGTTAGCTCTGCTACCAACCAGTCCAGCATTGTTTATGAGCAATATTATACTTGTCTGGCGAATCAATTGATCAATTTAGTAAAAAATGAATATGGAATTTTAAATTCATGATTCATACCTTAAGGATATCGTTCGAAAAACCTCTTAAAAAATTATATTTATAATTAGCATGATTTGGAGTACGAAGTGTGAAAGAATCAGGCTGGTACCATCACTTTGGGAAATACCCTTGATCATTCTTAATTCTGGCCACATTCCCCTCATTGGACAATATACCCGATAATTACTGTTGATACTTTTTTATTTGAATTTATTTTTGAGTTGTGCTAACTTTTAGTACAACGTCTAAAGGATTCATCTTCGACTTTAATATGTCTCCTAGTACTTCAAACCTTTTTGTGGAAGGGAGTGTCTGTGGCATATAGCATAATATCACAATCACAGTCACAATCGTTCAAAATGTACTACTAAGGGATTAACATGTCCGCCATGAACACACTTTATTGACATAATTCCCACAGTTGTGATATATATCATTCGTCAATCAAAGTTAATACAATATCTAGTAGAATTTAATTTCAAGTGAACATCCAAATCAGCATTTCCAAAAATCTTGCAATACAAGATGAAGCCTTTGGTCGCTCTTACATTTTTTATTTTTTTTAAAGATTTTATTTCAACTTGGTAACCATGCAACTCCCCTTTTCGGGGTTGGTTTTGCCGGGCCAAGCCTTTCAAAATATCCGTTTACATATATAGTTTTTGTTATTCAGTCAATATATACAAAAAATATATACATTATTTACAGTTTTACTTCTATGTGTTAAATTATTATTATCACTTTGTATTTGAGAGTATAGTTTCGATAGTTGGTATGTTGTATTTTACAGTTGACTTCACTGTGCCACTCAGACTTGGTTGTGGAGTGTTAGTGTTGTCTTAGAGATAAGAATGAAGTCATGATGACCATATGGTATCTTGACAAGATAAAAAAGATAAAAAGATAGCAAATGACAATATATTAAAAGGTAACATCACCATATTCTACACATTGCCACTCGGACCATTTGGTGGAGTGTTTGTGTATTTGGGAGATAACAATTTTTGTAATTTCTATTGATATACTAGCATGATCTTTTTTGAGTTGATATATCTTTCGTGAGAAGAAAGACATGAATTTATGCAAGTGTTTTGGTTATATTATTGTAGCAATGGTGGTGCTTTGGGTTATTGCATTTTCTGTTGTATTTGAATATTAAATTAAATTAAATTAAATTAGCAGTGATTTTAACCATTCTTTTTGATTAGACTTAAAAGCTTCAATTGATCCTATGTTTCTCTGTCTGGGTGATATTTCTTTCCATGCTGAAGCACATTTAGCTTGCACGGTTTTTTCTCCCATTTTTGTTCTATACCTAGGAATTGTTAGGGTAGGGCCAGCATTGTGTCTGGTCTCCCTGTTTGGATTATTTCTATATTGTGGATTATCTTTTCTTTTATATGCTGTGTGTCTTAAGTGGTTGGTTCTTCTGTCTTCTAAGTATGATATTTTAGCTATGTTATGTAAGTCGTTTTATTAACGTTTAATTAAGAGAATGAACCCTACACACACTACCACTTGCCATCTTCAATAATTATTCGCAAAGAATTATGGGTGTGTTATGTCAATGATCACAAGTAAAATGCTATGTATTTTACATGGTTTCAAAGCATAAGACATTTTTCCTTCCCATCATGCATTTGGGTTTCATAGATCATTTACACAGGCTATGATATTTGTGAAAAGATTCTTACGATTTTCGATAAAAGTTTTGCTTAACATTTGTCATGTCAGGTTTGAACTAAATATATCCCACTCTATAATAAACATGCTGAATGAGACCTGTAAATCCGCTATTGAGAGTGTACATTGACCACTATACCACTCCTACTTTTTTCTTTTTTGTTGAACATGTTTTTATTGCACACAATTTCAGGGAATCCTGATATTCTCATATCGCACAACGAATACTTTAACCAAAACATACACTGTATAAAAGTTTACAAAAAGTTTTACAATCGATTTAGCATTAAACATAGTCCATCTGTTCTAATTACTTGGATATGAAACATCGATCTCTTCACATATTAAGCAATACGAACTGAACAATGCACTTTTGTTCTATTTTACATGTCACATTGTCAATTTACATAATTCAATAATGTTAGATTACTTTCAGATAATAAAAACAATGATTTGTCAAAAGCTATACTAGACCACTACTTTTATTCACTCCACAAGATGACGCCACTGCCTCATGGAAGCAGAGGACCGCAGCGGCTGCCGAGGATAGTTCTCAAAGATCCGGTAAGTGTCTGCAGTGTCCTCGATTGGGGGGCTTTTGCATAGGGAAATGATAAGGCAAGGGCACAAATAACGAATTCTGACTCATTTTCCTGTGACACATCATATGCATCTCCATCTATATGTGATGTGTTTCAGGGAAATGTGGCATAAGTCGCAGAAATGATATTTTTCAAAGTGTTTATTTTACAAGGTCACTTTATTGGAATGTTCTGATTCTTGGAGAGTTTATCACTTATGGTTACATCGATCGATGTATCAAATTTCAGGACAATGTATATATTATATCCTTTCGTTTTAAAGGTCAACATATAGACTATATTTAGTTACTTTACTG
Organism: Sthenelais limicola; assembly: GCA_942159475.1. Lineage (NCBI taxonomy): Eukaryota > Metazoa > Annelida > Polychaeta > Phyllodocida > Sigalionidae > Sthenelais > Sthenelais limicola. The sequence continues at coordinate 28,060,753 of OW804097.1, read as the reverse complement.
GTTATTGTCCCCCCCCCCCCCCCTTCCCCCGCCCGAAATATTGCAAAAACTTAAGTTTTATAAAACTTAACATCTGGAAATACTTATTGGATTATTAGACTGTTTACTATCATTGAAATCGGCTTGACTTAATCTTTTCAAATATAATGATATCTCAAAATCCATTTTTGCGACTTGTGACTCATTTTCCTAAAAAAACATCACATATTATATCCTATACAGATATTTTATCATACTATATTTCTTCCTATGTTGTAGCACGGCCAGCCCCTGGACACCAACACCACCCTCCAGCAGGCCATCTACCAGGCTAAGTCCCGGATAGAGCGGGGAGAGATGGAGGACGGGGACTGGAGGTTACCTAACGCCCCTCCCCCTGCCCGCCCAGACTTCTCCAGAGCATTCGCCCTCGGAGGGGCACCGCGATTTCGCCCTCCTCAGCGACTCAAACCTACCGGGAGACTGGTGCAGTCCATGCCTGAGCTGGTAAGTCGAGGTCTCACCTAAAGATCATTTTTTCACTTTTTCCCCCACTGCTGCCCTATTATTTATTATTTGGTTTTCTTGGTCCTTTGAACATTTGGACATTTGGTTGCATGTCTCTTAATATCCAGGAACAACCAATCAATCTTTCCACCAAGGCTTATCTATATTTATTTATTTCGGAATGAGATCTTTGGAAGTAAACACAGGGCCAGTGGAGTGAACAACTTACTGGCCCCATCATTACCACAAGTTTTGTAGATACAGATTCTTATACGTGCATAAGTGACATTCCATCCTATAAATATGAGTGAACCAGTCTTTCTCCTCTTGCTGCCTTTCACACAACCGCCTCCAGTCCTCTAATGTCAGGACTATTTGTAATGTCTCACAGGAAAATGAGTCACAAGTCGCAAAAAATGGATTTTGAGATCATATTTGAAAAGATGAGATCAAGCCGATTCCAATGATGGTAAACATTGGGATGTCTTAAACGTATTTCTATATTTTAAGTTTGATATTTTTACTTTTGAAAAAAAAAGTTTCTAGTAAAGTAGGTAAATATACTTTATATAATGACCTTAGAAATGCAGGGATATATTTAATATACAGCCTTGAGATATGGTAATGTGTTCATGGTACAGACATCGTTCGAACCCAGAAATGAAACCATTCCAACTAATACTTCATGTGAAAAAAAACAGTTTTGCGACTTGTGACACATTTTGGTGAAACACATCACATTTGACTCTATTGACTCAGTTGTACTAAATTGTAGTGTAAAATACCTACATATTTCATAATAGAACCACAGTCCAAGAACATGTGTTAAACAAAGCGGATCAATTATGAGGCATAAGGGAGCATAGTGAGAGTGTACCCATGGGGTCTGTGGAGAATAATGAATGATCCCCTGACGTGTGGGGCTCCCCACTGGGCTGTTCTCACCTATGTTCAATAGTTGATTTAACAAATCTATTTCATACAGGGAGGGGGGCTCTGTAAGAATTTTATTGATCGAAGTTTCACAATGCGATATGTCTCATTCATCAATCGAAAAATGAAAAAGGAAGAGGGTCATTTCATAATTCGTTTCGGTCTATACAATCTACAATAGACAATCTACATCATTATTCAGTTTTCTCACATTTTTTCCCATATCAACACATCATCAATGTGCTTCATGATAGATAGTCAGTGCTGTATGATGATTATGAACTGTAGTCATTTATAGTAGTAAAACAGGGTGTTAAATTAGGTAAAATAGGGATTTTTGTTTAATTTCTGGGATTTAGTAAGGTATTGTAATTGCTTATATAAGGTTTTTGTTAGCAGTTTCTGAAAATAATTCTTCAGTGTATAGTGTATATTTGCTATAATAAAATCTGATTTAAAGAAAAGGGGCTTGGGTGATAACCATATGTCTAAGGTCAGAGTACATGTTCCATGTTGTGCTTACCCAGCATATATATATATTTTGTGTTGACCGGACTCATGATTCCACCACACCAAAAGCGCTCTAATAGTTTATGAATGAAATGTAAGGCATTTGGCATTTTTAAATTGAAAAAATGCCAAATACCTTGAAAAGCAGCATTTCATCTTATTTAACAGAGGTGAAGTACCAACATTTGATTTAAATTACATACAACAATAGATGGTAGTATACTACCCAAGGAATAGGTGGTACACTAACAGGGGGAATACAATACAAACCTAATGTCCCCCCCCTCTTTTCCTTCCGGTTCCATAATTGACATCATTCCCACCACAAAATCTGTCAAGTGCTTTAGTTACATTTCGGATTTCGATTGTTTCGGCAGTTTCAAGGAGATAATTCCCTTTTAGGACCTTCCAAAGGTCATGTTCCTTGATCGCTACAATCAAAACAATTTCTACCAATCTTGTATCAGCCTGTACTGGATTTACTCGCATTTATTTCGCTGTTGGAGAACTTTTGGAGAGCTTTTTCTCGCTTATTTTTGGCTGAAAATGGCTCCACAATTGCTTGACCCAGGAGTAAATTTGGAATCGGGGACGAGTAGCGCCAATGAAGATCAGCCTCCTCTTAAAAAGAGGAAAAGGTTGAGGAAAAAGGCGACTAAGTCATTGCAAGATCATGTTAGATTTTTCAGGGACCGCAAGAAATCGGATACGATTGAAGTTATACTGAGGGTTGAGGTATGTGTGCTTCAACATGACCATGGTTACCGAGAGTGAAAGAACCTTCTGGAACCTTTTGTTTATTTTAGTAATTTCGATTTTTGTTTCTCTGATAATGAAGTGGATCGAGTTAAAGGAGAGAACCCCACAGAAGAATAACACCACGTGGATATAATATTGTGTTGCTATAATTGGGTCAAGTTTTCAGAAAATGTACAATTCGCATTCACCAATCCTCTCAAAAAACCCAAATTTCAGACAAAAATCTTGTTCAAAATAAAGTTCAACATAACCAGACAGATTAATTGAATGAATACAATACAGCATACACTCATATATACTCAGTATTTACCATTTTTCACTCTAATTTAGCAGAATATAGAATATATGTGTAGAACTGTAAATTGTGCATTTTCTGAAAATCTGACCCAATTTGTTGTTTTATTTGTACCAATGTGTTCATCAGTTCATCTCAAACGTTAAAACTAAATATATGAACTTAAAGCTGCATTCTCAGCTACTTCCACAGAAACATTAATAATAATACATTTTTATTTCCATAAACGTTTCCAAAGTGTAATACATGGTACAGACTAGAAATTGAAATGAAATAAAAATATGGAAAAAGGAGTACTATTTGTAAAGTATACAGGTCTACCAAATTGCCCTGAATTTGTAAAAAGGATCTATTCTAGTTGATAATATAACCAAATGTACTCATATCATGACTTATAGGACTGGATTTATCAATATTCTGCTGCTGTTTTATGTTTATTCATGAATTTGAAGTCTAATCGGCCTGGCTAAAAGAGCGGCCAATGAGCGATAATAAATGAATTCGTCATAGGAAATGATTTGGGCGGGTCCTCCAAATACAAACCACCAAGTTGTGGGTCAAATGATTGCTTGAATGGTTGGAAAAGAAAATGTAAAGATTCTTTAGATTTTAACTGACGTTAGCAGAAAGTGTAGCTTTAACTATTAAATATCAAGTTAATCTTGTGTGTATTTTATACTTGAATCTAAGTGCAAGATACTCGGTAAAAAAGTCTAGGTCCAAAACCTCAGATCAGATAAGAATTGTACGTCAGTGATTACACGCCTACTTTGCTAATCGGTTTCCTGGTCTAGAACTAGTCGTTCTAAGTGGGTTTCAATGACTTTTGAGGTCTTAATGGAATTGCGCTTTGCGATTTGAGATGCGAGCCTTTGCCTCCATTTGAAGGGACTCTCTCATCTGTGGGCCTAGACTGCCGCCACGGCCTTGGTATTGGTTGTTTCATGCATGTTGCCAGCAATTGGTCCAATCTAAATCTCCATTCTTAGGTATTACAACTAACCAATCTGGCCACATCTACTCATTGTTTGACGTATAGGCCTGAATTTATCAATATTTGACTGCTGTTATATGTCAAGAATTTGAGGTCGAATCGGTTGAAAGAATACTAACATAGCTGAGCGATAATTAATTAAACTACTGAGGCCAAGTATTCCGGCGGTCCACTGAAATATAAATACGCGGACGTTTATGAAGCCCTCCAGCAGCGTAACATCCTAAACAAAATGTGATCAAATGACATTTAGATGGGCAGGGACAGTCTTTGAACGATGTTATTAACTGGGAATGCAATTATATTTCAATGCAAAATGAGGTATACTAAATACAAATAAATCAAACTTGGACTTACTCATACTATCCCTTTTAACACCTCAACACCTCAAATGATTTAACACATGATTATCTCCTATTATCAATAGGAACATGTCTTCCTTTTTCGGTAGTATTTCTGTATGATTGACTGAAGTTGTTTAATTAATTAACATTTTATGTTCATCAATTCCATGCAAACGATTGATAGAGATAAACATCTTTTGATTAACTTTGAACTCTTGTCAATTCTTCTATTTAACATTCTATTTTATTAGGGATGATTTACAAATATAGACCTGAGGGAGTGTTTTCCATTTTCCATATTTCATTGTGTTTCGATATAATTACGCTGACAAATATGGAATTAATTTTTAATTCATACTTCGACACAGATTTCTTTATGCTAACACAGATTGATAATATTTTGTACTTACTAATTTATCACACAGTTTCCTGACATACCCGATGCACCATGGAATATATACAAAAAGCGCAAACTGGGAAAGATCTCTCCCTTCACGAGTTTACTACCCTATGTGAGTTCTTATTACTAACACTCTAGTTCATTAATTATAACATCCTTTATTATGTGTTTTATTTGCCTAAAACTAACTATATAGGGGTCAGGACATCAAAAAATGTACAATTGGCAGCTGTACATATTATTAGTAAATTATGCTAATTTATGCCGAACATGGTAAATTCTTGGTAGTAAAAGATACATTGTCTTCATTCAAAATATCTCTGTTCAGCTGTATTTTGAGTATTATTTTTGTTTTAATATTGTGATATTTGAGAGGTTTTGTGAAGACAAACTGTACATTTTCTGTCGCTCTGACCCTTATATTGGACTGAATATATTTCTAACCATTTTGTGAAATTGTTTAAACAAATTTAAAAAATTGATGTGTGTTACCCTGAATAGCTGAGAAAGATAGTACATTTTTCACATTTTTAATATTCCTTTTCACATTATTTTATATTTTGTAGCTTTTCATTTTGTTAATTTAATTAATACATAATACCGGATGAAAATTGCAAATCAAGATTCAATATGGCGTTCATCAAAGTCCTCTATTGAGCTTTACACTGACAAACAACACTTATGATCCCACGTGAATCATGACACAAAATGGCGGGCATGCAAGTCCCCTATGAAACCTTACACTTACATACAACTCCTATAACTCATTATAACTCATGATTCAAGACGCCGGACATGCAAGTCCCCTATGAAACCTTACACTTACATACAACTCCTATAACTCATAACAAATTATAATACAAAATGGCAGACATGCAAGTCCCCAATTAAACCTTACACTGACATACAACTCCTATAACTCATTATAACTCATGATTCAAGACGCCGGACATGCAAGTCCCCTATGAAACCTTACACTTACATACAACTCCTATAACTCATAACAAATTATAATACAAAATGGCAGACATGCAAGTCCCCAATTAAACCTTACACTGACATACAACTCCTATAACTCATTATAACTCATGATTCAAGACGCCGGACATGCAAGTCCCCTATGAAACCTTACACTTACATACAACTTCTATAATTCATTGCAAACTATGATACAAAATGGCGGACATGCAAGTCCCCTATTAAACCTTACACTGACAAACAACTCCTATAACTCATTACAAATCATGATGTAATCATATGCAAGTCCCCCATTGAGCCTTACACTGACATCCAATTCCCATAATTCATAGCAATTCAAGACTCAATATGACGGACATGCAAGTCCCCTATTGACCCCTGCGATTCAACTCTCCCATAATTGATTGCAAATCAAGGTTCAAGCTGGCGCAAAGGCAAGTCCCCTATAAGCGTCTGCTTTTATCATATATACTTTATAATAACATTTCTAAATCACACCCTCACAGGAAGTACTTTCGGAAGACCAGAAGCCACATTACACAGAGCTGAGGTAGGTTAACATTTTGGTTATTATTTCTGTCATGAACGTGTATAACTTATGAAGTTTTATATATAGGTAGGAAAATGGTGTTCATAAAGCATAAAGGTGTAATACATGTCGTTTGAACATCACAGTGTAGCAAAGATAAGGCGATTGGAGTTAGTGAACAGAGATCAATGGGATATATGTGAGGTGTTGCAGGGAAATGAGTCACAAGTCGTAAAAGATAGATTTTTTGAGATATCAACATAATTTGAAACGAAGAGACCAAGCAGATTCCAATGGTAGTAAGCAGTAGGACATATGATACGTATTTCTACATGTTAAGTTTGATAAAGTGGTTTGCAATATTTCTGAGTAGACATGTACTTGTAAAGTTGCTAAATATACTCTATGCAATGATCTTAGAAATGCATGAATATATTAATGAACTGTCTTGACATTTTGTACATGTATTGATGCTACAGACAGCGTTTAGCACCCCAAAAATGAAAACATTCCCACAAAGATATCATGTGAATAAATCACTTTGAAAAATATAAGTTTTGCGAATTTTAATTCTAGACAATTTCTTATGTTGCCTACGGTTTATTCCTAATCAAAGTCATATTCTGCGGAAAGGGAGAAGTTAGACGATTAATGAAGTTGATGAAAGTGCACCGAATCAGTTTTTCTTAAATATTTTTATTGACAAAATTTCACATTCGTGTTGCATTTCATTTGGCATCGTTGGACGTCAATTGACTACTAAAGCAACCTAATTACTTCTATTTGGTGCTTTCTCAAATTTGATGTTATTTCTCTTTTTAAAAAGAAGAAGTAAATTGTCTAAAATCAAGCTCAACAGACCTGCACTGACAATGATACTAGTCTACAGACGTTAGGGCCCAACGTTAGGACCCACTTTCAGACGTTAGGCCATAACGTTGGGCCATAACGTCTGAAAGTGGGTGGGCCCTAACGTCTGGACTTTGGGCCCTGACGTCCGAGGATTCTGAGCCCTATCGTCTGGGCCCTATCGTCATTGGGCCCTAACGTCTAGAGCCCGTTTAGAATAACAGCCTGTATGAAATAATAACTTTGATCCAGAATACGAGACATATGCATACGTTGGTTCTGGTTTCTTATCGGAACAAATACCATATCAGAATCAAACCTTTTGTGTCCACCATGTCTTCCCAAGTTATATTGATAGGAAATTTGTTAAGTTTTATAACAGCGATTTCCCTCCAGACATCACTGTCCCTGATGAGCCCCCCCCCCTTTCCCTCCCCCCCCCCCCACACACACCGGCGAATTATTGGAACAAAATAAAAATGGAAAAGTAAATCGGAGATGACATTTTGAGCGTACTATTTTTATACCGAATCTATTTGTTAAGTTTTCTTTGTTTTTATAACTTTGTTGTAGACACAGAGTGTATATAATTCCCTAGATACCGTTTATCAATTTCAATTGTTATTCTTTTTGGTAATTTATCATTTTCTGAGAAGGATGAGGACGTGTAGGTGTTGCTGATATATTTATGAATAGCATTGGAAGAAGCAGAGTAATTATTGTGATCTAGGATGTTTTCTGTTCATTTAATGCTCGAACATAACTAAGAGATTTATTGGTAGGCGATAACTGAATACCGACCTTTTACAACACATCCCATTTTTCTCTGTCTCTCTCTCTACCTTCTTCTCTGTCTCTATTTCCTTGGTAAGCTCATAAACAGCCTCCATCTCAGCTCTCCAGCCCTTGATATAACCTTCAATGTGTTGGTAAGGGCGTAAAGCAACCAATCTTAGTCACTCACTCTTGTCATTTCAAGCTCTATACAAGTACATGGGTTAAGTGAAAATGTAAAGTTTCCATTCACCAATCCTCGCAAATAACCCAGATCTGAGACGAAATGAAGTTTGGATTGAAGGTCTAAGCGAAGACACTCTTTTACTCACTAAAATACCAAACGTATCATATACCCAGCCATATCTAGTATTTATCATGTTTCAACACCATTTAGCAGAACGTATTAAAGGAGTAGAAATACTCAGTTGTCATATTCTCCCGACTTCACCCATTTATGTCCCGATTTATTTGTTTAAAAGTCTTAGACTTATCATATTGATTAGCTCCAGTTATGTATGTATGCTGATAATAATTTCCTTTTTCATGAAATGATAGAAAACTAGTATAGCCGTCAGTATGAAATGGATTGAAATTAATTTTAGATGTGATGCATTCATTTCGGCAGGATATATATCGATACGTCGACGTACAGTAGAACAGTGTAATAATCCCTAAATTGGATTCACATCAGAAATCAAAAGTATGAACGGTTGGCCAATGATGACAAACCAGTATATCAATGTTCGCAAATGTGATATAATACTGGCATCAACACTTTCTAGTGATATATTTCCGCAATGGTATAGTGATCATGTGTTATTTAGTTCAATGAATCATCTGTCCTGTCAGAAACTCAATCGAGAATCAGCATTCAGGAATATAAATTAATATGCTGTGACCTTCAATTCGTGAAAACAATAAAGCAAAGATATAAGAATTAAAGGTAGATAAAGTGCTAATGCAACTAACTTTGGTTATTATAACATTCAATATTACATTATATACCATCATTTTGGGTAATTATGTGAAATGGAATGTCAGTTAAAGGGCAGGGGTAGGAGAGGTAGTGTTCTTTATGTAATTGTAATGTGTTTTAGGAAAATGAGTCACAAGTCGAAGAATTGCTATTATTCAAAGTGTTTTATTCACAAGATGTCTTTGTGGCAATATTTTTATTTTTGGGGTGCTTCACGCTGTCCACAGCATGAACACATGTATCAAATTTCAAGACAGTGTTTTAAATATATCCATGCATTTCTAAGGTAATCTTATAGAGTACATTTAATTACTTTACTGATTATTGCCCCCAAGAAATAATGCAAAGGTTTTTTTTTCAAAAGCAAACATATCAAACTTAAGATATAGAAATACTTATTACATTATTAGACTGTTTACTATCATTGGAATCTGCTTGATCTCATCTGTTCAAATATGATGAAACCTCAAAACCCATTTTTTGCGACTTGTGCCTCCTTTCCCTCAAACCCACCACAATTACTCATTACAGCTATATTTTGCATACACCCTTGGACATTTCTGTTTGCAGATTTTTATGTTTTTCAAAATTCGCTTGTTGTTTTTAACCAAGTTATGGATCATAAGTCATGTTGTAATCTGGGTACTTGAACCTGGGTGGAAATCTATGTTTTCTTTACATTTCTGTGCACATTGTGACTAGGCAGGTTGTGATTTACCCTATGGGTCAGATTTCTAGAAAATGTTCAACTGGCAGTTGTATACATTTAGTAAATTCTGCTAAATTAGGCTGCAATTTAGCCAATATTAGGTAAATTGGAGTATAGTAGACATTGCATTGATTCTAGCATTCTGTTTGGTTAGGTTGAACTGTATTTTGAACTTTATTTTCGTCTGAAATTTGGATTATATGAGGGGTTTGGTGAAAGTGAATTGTACATTTTCTGGTGACTTCACCCAGGAGGGCTATAGGAGCCAGTGGTGCCCCGATCATGTTTGGATTAACAATATCCATTCAGAGTTGTTAACTCGATGGTGGAGCGTTTCATTACATTGGCAGACATAAAAGGCCTTGCTCGGGCGTGAGGTGGTGGAGTTGGGGGGGGGGGGGGGTACTCTTAATTTGTCCTGAAATAATGATATACTAGTTTAAGATAGGAGATTTGCATTTGCAAATAGGAGATTTGCCGGGGTGGATTTAGCTCAAATATTTTTTATCGAAAACGAGTCCCCAATGAAATTTAACTGTTAGCATAGCATCCTTGTGGGTAATGTCTTCAATATTAACATGATTATATTTGGAAACCATGACAAGTGAATGTAACGAGATATACTAGATAAATACTTCATGTTTCAATGGTACATATCATCTCAATGATTTGGGGATTTTTTGAAGTAAATCTCAGCAACTTGCTACCGTATACATATGTAATTGTATGTATACAACAATTTATTCAGTCCAGGCCCAAACCATCAGATCAGATCAGAGAATGGTATGCCAGTGATTGGATGCCTACTTCGCCAATCGGTTTCCTGGCCTAGAACTAGGCGTTCCAATGGGATTACAGGGACATGCGGTCTTAATCGAATTATTATGGCTCTTTGCGGTTTGAGGCGAGAGTCTTTCCCTCCATTTGAAGGGACTCTCTCATCTTTGGGCCTAGACTGTATTTATGAATCTTTTAAATCTTCTTAAGAGTGCTCCCCCCAACCCGCATCCAATACAGAGAGCAGAAATCGAGCTCACCCAGTATCAACAACACATTACCAGTGTTAGGAAAAGCAAATCAACCTACAGAGAAACTTGCTTAAGAAAAGTAGAAAATGTCTTATCATAACATATCACCCATGATATCATTATCCCCCTCCATACAATTCTCTGCCCGTATTTGACCAGTGGACCCGCACTCTCCACTGAAAACACTAACCCGATTGAGAGTGTGGATTGAAACCTATTTGTCCACTTCAAAATAACCCTTCGCAAGATTTGTTTTGAAACTTGGATGTTTGTTAGCGATTGAGGAAGGAATGGCACTTAATTAACATGGATTCGTGTTTTGAGATTTAGATATTTTGCCACTGGCTGATTTTAGCTGGGAGGTCAGTGAGTTGAGTTGAAGGCATGTGGCTCATTTCCTATGACTCTATAGCATAGTGTATCATATTCTCACTTGTTTTCTAAGTGATTTACACAAAGATGCGTATACAGTAGACATTAGAATCTGGATTACTGCTATATACTATACCAAGGTGAACAATGATTTTTTGCATGCATCAGGATGATTTGATTGAACGTATTGAATATACTTCAATGTATCAATAATTGGATAATATCACATGGATCCTTTTGAGAGACATAACGTAGTTTAAATCTTCTATTTTAACTGGATGGATTGTGACAACTGTGTGAAGGACACGCACATGGTTATACCAATGTAGGAAAGGTCTTGAGCGGAGGAAGAGAGAGAGACATAGTGAAAGAAAGGGAGGGAAGAGAGAGGGAGAAGTGAGACAGAACGACAGAGACAGGAGAGGGAGAGAGGAGAGAGAGACATACAGAGATAGGAGAGCTGAAAATGACTCAAAGAAATTCATAGAATGGTACCAATGTATAGTAACGCATTTTAATAGAGAGAGAAGGTACTAAGTACTATCAAATAACGATACAGGAGCCAAAGAAGACTATCAAATAGTATCAGCAATGTAGGAAAGATCCTCAATAGATAGAAAGATAGAGAGGGACAAGCACACAGAGCCGAGACTGATTGGTGTTGTTAGGAGAGAGTGTGATTTATCAGTGCGCCAACATGGAGGTTATACAGGCGGGTACAGTACCCAGCAGGTTCCGGCGATGGGGACATTTTTTATGGAAAAAGAAAAGGTAAAATTCATTGCAAATTGCGAATCTTTCATTTACGGAAGGTTAAGGTTAACTGGTGAAACTGGTATGACTTGTCCTTTTATGTAGCATTGCTAAAATAGTTTTGCCGATTTGTATGTGCTTTCGTGTATCTGTTTGGGTTTTCTGTCTTTGGATCTTTGGGTCCTTTGATATGTTGAGTTTCATAGCTGTGACAATGGGTTACATTTAGCAGATAACTTTAACTTTGACTGGTGATACAAATCTGAGATGTCTGAGACTACCTTTCAGCAATATTCTGTGAGAATCGCATGATATCGACTTAGTGGACCAGGCCCTTAATATGTTTAAAATACAAGGTTTCTTCTATTATTGTGGGTAATTTTTTTATTGTATGGAAATATTGGGCAAAATCCTAACAGTTTTCTTAGCTTTGAGTGCGAATTCCATATAGTAGTGGTGAGTTATCATAGCGGACGTTACTCACAAAGTAACTTTGACTTTCACTGGCGATAAAACATGACAAGCCGGAGACAACTTTTCAGCAAAACCGGTCCCATCATTGAATTTAGAAATATACCAGAATCTATGTCCCACCACCGATTCCGGGGTGAGAATCTGCCTCATCCAAAGTCCCCTAAGCCGCTTCCCATGCAATTTTAGGCCGCAGAAGACCCTTTTCCACTAAATTCTGTGTGAATTGGATGAGAATCGACTTAGTGGACCCGACCCTTAATATGTTTAATATAAAAGTTTCTGATCACTTATATCGTGGGTTATTCTTTTATCTAGCTGGTTTATGAACAGACATGAACTTTATCCTTGGTTACTGCAAGCCAGGTAAGACCCAGTACCAATTAACACAATCAAAACCAACCAATAATCAATGAATATAATCAATCAATAACTAATCAATTCTAATAATTTACTTTACTTTTTATTACCCTGCACATCCAACCCCCAACGAAGATCGGATTCGCGAAGATCTCAAAAACTTTTTTTCCTTCCTAAAATCTGTAAATATTTGTACATTTTTATATTTAGAACCAATGAGATTTGATGAAGATAACAACAGATTGTTTCCTTTCCCCAAACACACATTTGTACATAATTGCACAGGTTTAGATCTTGAATCAAGTCTTCCACTTTGTATCTTATAATAACAAACATGTTTATTATGCTCTAAACGAGTCTTACAGCCTCTGTCAGTTTTTAACACTAAATGTAGCTGTTTGCACTTCTATCGATATCATATAACATGCGAATGTAAATATTACATTGATAGATCGTACTGTATATATGCAGATACACTGCACGAATTGGTTTATTCAAGGAGAAAGTATCACTAAATTTCCTGAGCAATCTTGTAGCTGATCCTTTCCCAATGTTCTATTGCCCCAATCAAGTGTACACTGCGCATTATGTTTGTTTATTATCAAATACTATGTATTATGTTCTTATAACAAAACGTTGATTTGGTAAGTTCATTACAGATTTAGTTTGTTTATTTTTCATTCATTTGTGTGATACGTAATTCGATTCAGTATATTTGATGTGATTTAATTATATTTGAGCATGAGATCCGTAGATCTGTTCAATTTTAAGAATATATCACGGAAATGTGTTTTGATTTTTAATGCTTTAATAAAACAACTTGCGCTTGCTATCCTTACATTGTTTTAATTCCCCCCATATTCTTTAGCAATGAAAGAAACTTACATTATGTTATGTAGTCAGTAGGCTTTACCAATATAACATCAAACCTTGTTGTTTTAACGTTTTCATTATACTGTTATGATATACTATGTAAATATAATTCATATTTTCTCTTATATCATTAATACAAGGGCTATGTACTATTGGATATTCCATAATTAACATGGTACAATATTTTCAATACTCCAGTTCTCCTAGGTTTTATATTCAAATATGGACAATTAACTGAGGAGAATAAATAATGTTTGTAATGAACATATATTATCTTAGGCCTACAGCCCTTTTGTCGCTCTATCAGAATAAGGCCAATAAAGAATTATTCCATTTCTCTTTTCTTAAGGGCCTAGTCCACCAAGCCGATTCTCATGCAATTCTGCACCGCAGAGGACTCTTTTGCACTCAATTCTGTGAGAATCGCATGAGAATCAGCTTAGTGGACTAGGCCCTTCAAAACACATTTTATTGAGCATAACTTCGTACGCGCGATATTCTACCAAATTCAACCAATTTTTTTTTTTTTCTTAAAAATTTCTTTTCTATTTCTGCCGACTGGGCATCTACAATTCTGAACATAAATCGTAAAAATAATCGTAATAATAGTAAAACATTTTCTCCTTTGACACAATTTGAAAATAATTAATTTTACATATATATTACAGTGTGGTGCTGGACCAGGCGGAGACACTACCACCACTGGCTGCAGCAGCGCTCCTACGGCAGACAGCGGAAGCTTGCCCCAGCAGGGTCTACCTCCCCCTGGTGTCAGCCATACCAACTGAGAACAAGTTCTTTGAACAGGTGAGTGCACATATTAATTGGTTTTAGTCTCTAGCCTGAAGGGTCCATAACCAGCATAGGCCGCAAATAAAGGATTAATAACCTCCATTTCTATTCAGTCACTACCCAGAATGGTCCTGAAGTATAACTTAAAGAAGTAATAACCTCCATTTTTGGCCCTCTGGTGGACTGTTTATGCATAGTTCCCTATACATTTACTCAGGTGGTTTTGGACACAGGGGCAAGTCTCGCACTCAGATGCTTGGGGATTCTCGTGCTCTGAGGCTTGGGGATTTGTAAACAATTTGTTTCGCAAAACTTTCTAGGCAAAAATGGTGTTTTGATCAGCCATTTTGGACTTTAGAACCATTTGGCAGCCATCTTGGAAATTCTAAATGTTGATGCATATCACCGAAATTGTGATTATCAAAGAAATATGACATTTTAGTACATTAAAAATAGATTTTACCCAGAAAATATGCTTTAAATGAGTCATTTCAGGTCAATTTCAGAATATTTTCAGTTGCTTAGCAACCATAAATAGCCTAGCAACCATGGAATTGCCTGAAATAGTTACCTAATTTAGAGAACTATTACATAACTGCTTTATTTTGGTATATTGGTAATGATTATCTGTTAGAAATCAGTTTTTCCAGGAAAATTGATGAAATTTTAGTTAAAAATATAATACCATGGCAACAGAAGCCAAGAGAATAATTCTTTTCAGAATGGGTCAATATACAAAATTGATTATCATATTAAAATGTATCTCTATGCCAAATTTCAGGTTCTCAGATCTATTCTAATGTTCAGAATTGGTTGAAGTACATACTGATATGAACAATGAATGAGCTTGCAAACTAAAGTCAAGTCAACTAGGAAGTGGGCCCGAAGGGTCTTTTGATCAGCAATTTTGGATCTTAGAACCATTTGGCAGCCATCTTGGAAATTCTAAAAGCTGAAGCATATCACTGAAAATGTTATCATTAAATAAATGTTATATTTTAGAACATAAATAATTGCCTTACCCCATAAAATATGCATAAAATGAGCCATTTTGGAGAAATTTCAGTATATTATCAGTTGCTAAGCAACCATACATAGCCTAGCAACCATATGATTAGCTGAAATAGTTAGAAAAATTAGAGAACTATTCCAAAGACTACTTTATGTGGGTATACCATATCAAATTATTGGTTAGAATTCAGTATTTCCAGGGAATGGCCAACATTTCACTGAAAAATGTTACCATGGCAACAGAACCCAAGAAAACAATATTTCAGAATGGGTCAATATCCAAAATTAATCAGCATACCAAAATCTATCACTGTACCAAATTTCATGCTTTCATACCAATTTGAACAATTCTTGCATTTTTTTGCACCAATTTACCTGACTAATTGTATTTCAGGATGGTATAAGATTGACACAATACCCAATAAGACACTGAGAGATAAAGTTTTTTTGTTGTTGTTTATAATAGTTATGTGAATCGAAAAATGAAATAAAGGTTATGTCTTTAGAATCAAATTGATATAGTCTTTAGCCGTAAGGGAATTTGACATCCGCTTCCGGGCTGATTGCTTATATCAATGATAATACAATATATATTATTAGGACGAGCACAGATCAAAACGGCAAGTTTTTTACTTTTCACTGGTTTATGTTGCTTCAAATTCAGTTTTAATTTTTTGCTAAGGTAAATTTGCCCTGTCTGTGACTAATACCCTAATAATATACTGACTGCATCAGTGTTGCTTAAATACATTCCGCTGTTGTGTTCTAGATTGAGAAGTCTGGAGTGTTTGAGATCAATGGTCCATCCGGCAGTACCCTGAGGTCAGGCCTGTGTTATGGATGTGAGAAGAGCTCAGGACCTCAGTAAGTATAATTTATATAAAAGATTTCATTTAATTTAATAACAAACGGATCAACAGCTGCATTCTCAGTTATCATCCATCAAAAACTATAGATCTTTTCACTTCTGGTGCAATTCCTTATCTATTTAAGGAATAATTTTCTAGGTTTTTTCTGGTCGCGGTCTCTATAGCGTCAGGGAGTTCGAGGGCGAAGCCCGAGAATTCCCTGACGCTATAGACACCGCGAGCAGAAAAATCCGAGGAAATTATTGCTTTTAGAAGAGAATTGATGAGATTTCCTTAATGTTAGAGAAAAAAAGATAGACAAACCTTCTTTATTCCGTCCAAAAACATCCAAAAACATCCAAAATATCATGCAAAAGCCATGCGAGTCGTCAGCCTTTCTATGAGACCGGAAGTGATTTCCCTATTTTACTGAAAACGATGCTTTGGAGAGCAAGCAGCGGAACCTTGCGAAAACACGGCGGCTGGCTGAACGTAAACATTAGCGAATACGCACCTCTGATTGGCTGTTTCTCCGCTAAGCCCCGCCCACTTCACTTGGCCAGCCGTCGTGGTATCATGCAGTTTCCGACTAACGCGGCAAGCATCGGACACTTCCGGTTCTCGAATGCCGTGTTGCGTGTGTCTAGGGACTTAAAAAAGAAATAAATAAAAGATTTGAATCGGTAGAAATGTTTTAAATATTGTTTGAGCCCGATAGCGAAGTTTTCCTCTATGGAAATCAAGTAATAAGTAAAAGCCATACGTGTGCTTACGTTACGTAGACCGGAAGAGATTTGAAGCAAAATTCAGCCGCAATGTCTCCACCAGCTTCATAGGGTAGTGGTTAGACTGCTCGACTTCGGCGGAGAACGTCGAGGGTTCGAGCCTCGTCAGGTCCCTTGGCTTTTTTTTTCATTCTATAGGCCTACTTGACTGGAACTCTTGAGACTTGATCTATGGAGACGGAAGTCTTGATCTATGGAGACGGAAGTCTTGAGTCTTGATCTATGGAGACGGAAGTCTTGATCTATGGAGACGGAAGTCTTGATACTGATCTATAGGCTTGATACTGATCTATAGGGAGTCTTGAGACTGAACTATAGGCTTGATACTGATCTATAGGGACGGATCTATGGGGACGGAAGTGGTTTAGAGGGAATCTATAGAGAAAAAAAACCTCCCAGAATCTCATCAGATCGATTCTAAAATCTAATAGAAGTTTTTGTGACCAACAATTTCGTCAGAGTTCATGGACAAATACAAGAGATTATTATTATAGTGATGTAAGAGAAGGCCAATGTCTGATACCAACGCTTCTTCACAAAAATTCTTTGTTTATGCAGCGGGAAAAGGAGAAATATATAAAAATATACATAACTCCAACCTCCAAAAAGAATTTGAATCATTTCTATTATAATTATATCATAATGATTGTTACATAATTTCATTGCAGCATTCACCATGATAAGCCGATGCGGACTGGTGGTGGGTTTACGTACTACAGGCGAGACAGACCTCACGTGGAGAGGGTAAAGAAGAACCCAGTCAACTGGAAGGTCACGGTGAAGGGCAAACCTTATAAACCCGCCTATAGAGACGGTGAGTTGAGGCACAGTGTATTATTGCTTATAACCAGCAATCGAGTAGAAGAAAGAATTTCACTCAATGTTCCTCATGGGTGACCATACTGATGCAATTCTGTATATAATTGCTATTTGTATGTATTATTTGTTTTCCATTGTCTTGTTCTTCTGTTTTTCCATTGGTTGGAGGACCGTGAGAGAGTGAGAGAGTGAGACTCAGAGAATGAGCGAGAGTGTGAGAGAGTGAGAGTCAGTGAGAGAGAGTCTGAGAGTCAGAGATTAAGAGAGTGAGAGAGTGAGGAGTGAGAGAGTGAGATTCTAGTGAGACACTGAGAGTAGGAGAGAGTGAGAGAGGAAGAGAGTCAGAGAGTGAAAAAGGGAGAGGGTGAGAGAGTGTGAGAGGAAGAGAGGAAGAGAGGGAGAGAGGGAGAGAGGAAGAGAATAAGAGAGTGAGTGAGTGAGAGAGGGAGAGACGGAGAAAGGGGGAGAGCGAGCGAGTGAAAGTGAGAGAGAGGGAGCGAGGTAGAAAAGGAGAGAGAGAGTGAGGAGGTCAGTAAGGGAGAGAGTGAGATTAGGTTTGAATGAGGTGAAGTGGGAATGGTCTAATACTATGCTATATATATAGGTATAATTTGTATCATCAACAATATCATCATTTATTCTCACAGAGCCTATCCCAGACCTGGATAAGTACGAGGTCACGGTTCGTCTGACGTCACAAGGAAACAAAGATGGCCGCCACCCCAGTTTCTTCCTAACAGAGAAACCCCCTCCTCCTAAAACAGTTCTTTTTGCTGACGAGAGACAAGTGAAGAGCGAAAGTAGCGAGGAAGAGGAATATGTGGAGGATGAAGACGGTAAGATATGTACAGGTGTTCTACTTGTAATTAATATATTTATTTTGTGTTCAATGCAATGGTTGAGAAAGACATTTGCTGAACATAATTATATGTGAAAATCTTCAACCGAGGAGCATGTGAACCCAGTTGAAATAAGATTTTATCTTAAAACATATCTACAGAAAAATGAGTCATAAATTGCAAAATTGACAAGTTTTCAACGTGTTATATTTACAAGATCTCAAGGATGGTTGATCTCATTGTAAGAATACCCTCCGTTTTCTGGTATCTAGAGCGCTTCAAATTACAGGACATTGTATCAAATACCCTTACTTTACTAGTACTTAATTGTTCACCCAGAAATATTCCAAACTTTTCTTTATCAAACTTAAACCAAAGCAAACATAAAGAATTAAAATACTTCACTCCTAACATCATTGAAATCTACTTAATCTCAACTTTCCAAATATGGTGTTATTTCCAAATCCATTCTTTAAAAAACTTGTGACTCATTTTTCTGTGACATAATGTTCATATACATTATATTGATCATGGTATTGTTTCAGTTGTAGAGGTTCCCCATGCGGTGGAACCAGACCCAGTACCTAGTCCACAAATAACTCCTGAACAGGAGAAGAAGGAGAAAGGTATTAACGAGGGTGATATTAGGGACAATTAAGCTACAAATTAAGATTCCTGTTAAGGTGGTCACCAATGTGGGCCTGTTAAAGCTGTAATCTCAGTTAAAGCCAGTAAAAACTACAGAGTTTATACTTTTTAAAAATCAAAAAATCAGTTGACCAGAATTTTGGAGGATTTCACCTCGTCGTTTCGGCTACATAGCTCCATAAAATTTGGCATGTATATTTCTGAAGGGCCTACTCCACTAAGTCGATTTTCATGTGATTCTTACAAAATTGAGTGGAAAAGAGTCCTCTGCGGCATAAAATCGCAAGGCCTTAAGGCCCGCTAAAATCATTTCCTTCTCACCGGCAGCCATTTTCTCTTGGCCGATTCAATTTCAAATTCTTATAATAACATATAACAGAAGCAGACTATTGATAACTCCAGTCCTATATAGGTCATAATCTGAGTAGATTTAGTGATCTGATCATAATAATTATCTGAGAAGGCAGCTTTAGGCGGGACCTACTCCCTTTGTATATTTTAAGTTTCACCACCTTATTATGTTGCATGTTTGCAAGTATGTCATTCCATTCTTATGACTGTGTTGATCCTTTATGTATTATATTTACACTCGAATAAGGTGTTCTTGACTTCCCTAGAATAAGAAGCCATTTCTGTGTCCTCATATTCTGGACTGCTACCTTTTCCATTTGTATGTGAAGGTTTCAGTTTAACGAACGGATGCTCTCTCATATCATAAAATAAAACCATAATTATAATGAGGAAGAATAAAAAAAACAATCTTTTTTAACGATTTAGTATCTATATACAGCAAATCCTCCGTAAATGAGAGTTGAGTTACAAACAAGCAATGCAGAGTGTACAATGAAACGTGTAATCAAGTACAAATATTTCCCCTAATGCAACCGCATTCGCCAACTGGTACCCAATGTGGGAACAATTGAAAACATTTACATAATTCACAGAAGAATAACCATGGTTTTCCACCCACTGCTCTGTCTAACTACATCTGATGCCACTTAAGACTATGTGATCTTATTTACTGCTCAAAATGGCCTTCCACTAGTTCATTTTGCTTCGAAATCATTTATAATGTGTTGTTATTTGCAGTAACATCCCAACAAATGGCGACTAAAGCCATCATATCATGATGTTGTGTTACTTCGGTCAGGTCTACTGGCCCAGGAACAAGACCTTAGCTTTGCCTCAGTCTTGTTCCATGGGCCCGTAGACCGGCCTCATCAACACAACCTTATGATCTAATCGCCCAATACCGTGAATGCTACTCAAAGTACGTGCACATAATCACGGTCAGTGAATGTTGGATGTATCCTATGAACATGAACACATCCCTGAGGGTAGTTTGCGTGTTTACACCCTTTATTAATGTCAAAAGTCAATTGGCCGTTAATTGAAATAATAAAAATCACACTTATTTTCTGTAGATGGAGTGAGACGAGAGTACAGCAACGTGCCCCTTCCTGGCCGACCAAGAGAAAGACTTTACAAAGGTTAGATAAAGTAAAATATTACGAATTATAAATTATTACATTGATTAATTACATTTCAATCGAGTATCATTCTGTGTATTCCATTAATTATTCAACAGCAGTAACATCCTATTTAATTATGGTATGCCTATAATGAATTGTTGGTTTTAAGAAGATAAGGATACAGGACTAGCTTCTATTTCTCTTTGCTGTACCCGGAATAGGGGAGTTGCATGTGCCACTGCGCATGTCTGATACAGTGCATCCTGGGAAAAGTTTCTGACGAAATCTAACCTAAAGATATTCGGCAACATTTTTATCGAAACTTGCAACAATGTTCACCAATATCACAGCTTTTATAAATGGTCTATGAAAACCAAATGCATGATGGGAAAGATGGGGACTTGTTTTATTATAACATGTATATCACATGGATATTGATAATGGAGCATTGATAACTTATATTCCATGCTGAACATGGCATGTTTTCTATAGATTTTAGACTGTACCATTAGTCCCCTAATTCCATGCGAATCAAGATTCAAAATGGCGGCTGTATGTAAATCCCCTATTAAGGGCCGGACATTTAATTATCCAGAATAAGATAATATATTTGCATAGCCGCCATCTTGAACCCTCGTTCGCAAGGGATTATGGGAGTTGCATTTGGAATCTATATATCACTGATAGACGAAATAGCATTATCGAAAATGTTCTAGTTATTTTGGATAAAAGTGTTGCTAAATATTTTTATGACAGATTTATTGAAAATCCATCCCAGCTTGCACTGTATAGTAGTACTAGTAGCAGACATGCGCGGTGTTAGTGCAAATCCCCTATTCAGCAGTGTTTTCGTGATAACTTAATGGCTTAACACTTACTGTGAATATTATATCATGAAATCATATGACATGTTAACTGAGAGTTCTTCAATCGCAGGGCTATATCTCTTGTCCTTCAGTTGAACAAAGAGCTATATCTCTTGTCCTTCAGTTGAACAAAGATTACATAATGATGTGCATAATGTACAAGTTTATTATGTGTTTATTCATTTTAACTTGTCAGTGGGTGCAATCGTTGAAGATGTACATTTAGCAGTCTATAATATCCTCAATTTAAGCAAATTTAAGACGAAAAGAGAATCAAAATTCCATATAACAGATGTGTTAAATAAACACAATACTAAATATACACAGATATTCATGCGACTTATCATTTTTCAATCTAATTAAGGAGAATTTATTAAGTTTGTAGAACTGCCGATTGTACATTTTTAGACGCCTCCACCAATTTTCGTTTCGTTTGTCAGATCTATATTGTGTGTCTGTTCTATGTTGTATTTGTCGTACTTTTATTCATGTGTTAATGTGTGTTGTTTGTACCAAGTTTCTACATTTATTTATCTAGGCAAGATAATATCCCCTTAATATTTAAGAAGCTTGGAAGATAAAACAAATCGTGTTCTTTACAAAGATATGCAAATGTATGGTCATGGGTATTAGAACAGGTGATTACAGGGCACTACAAAGAAAAACAATAATTATCTAAGATTAGAACATAATTTGTCCAAATTATTTTTTAAATGTTTGTCGCAGACCTAGTTGCTAGTCTTGATGACCCTACCCATATATATGCATACTTAAATATGTTTTTTCTATATTCTCCTTACTTTAAGCCATTGTAACTGCATTTTTTACATTAATATATAACTTGTAAATATCCGTCATATAAATAAGGTTTCTATTTCTGTACATAAATATGTTGAAGATGGACTAACATGTTTAAAGCTGCACTCTCAGATAAAGCTGCATTCTTAGATAAATGCGGTCAAAACGTTTCTATGTGTATTTCAATTCTTCTCAAACCCATGTCCGAGTCATTTGACTAAAGTCTTGAACGATTCTGGTTACTTTTGCTGCAGTGCTTCTTAAAGTTCACTACCATATTTTGGCGATACAACTCCAAATTCTTGTATTCTCACAGTAGCAGCAGCTGAATATCCATATGTATTTAGTCCTTTAAGTCATGAAATGAATAGATTTTGGAAGATTGTTTTTGTCAGAAATGCTGACAGTGCAGCTTTAAAATAGCATTTAACACCCAAAGCCATCAACAACAGCTTTCCCATGTTCTAATCTATACATAGCAGCGAGCCCTAAGCGCGGTGAGGTCATCCAAGAGGAAGAGAGCAGGTACGTCTCTACAAATGACACACCAACTGCTCCGAGGAACTCTACTGTAGATTTCAGTAAATCACCAGCACAGTCACCTGGTGCTGCACCTGGTGCTGCACCTGGTGCTACAGCAACACCTGTAGGTGCAATGGCGGAACAGTCTGTGACCTCCAGGTTGAGTTCAAGGTCAGATACCTCGGCCTACCTGCCACTGCTGAGAAGGAGAAGACAACTGCCACAAGGTGGGGCCACCTGTCTGTGTGCAGTGGTGGTGTGGGTGGGTGGGTTGGTGGGAGTTGGTGGGGGAAGAGGAGGAAAGTCACTGCATGAAATAGGTCCCAACATTGATGGATATTGTCCTGTGTAATTTGTGTCACCATAGTTACGGCAAGACTGGAGCCTGTTGTATAAGAAATCCTTATAACATGTTCCTGGTTAAGTTATATTTCCTTGCTTCAGTTGGAATCATTGTCTGCATAACAAATACATTCCCTAATGGTTGCTTATCAGCTGTTTAAGCCCCTTGTCCATTAAGCGGTTTTTCCTATTTTAAGAGGGTTGTGAACTCACTTGTTATTGTTTAGCCAGTGTACACACATTGCGCCCTACCCTTGTCTGCCAGATTGGCAGACACATCAACAGACTGGAAGAGACTGCTCATGCAGGGGTTAGGCAGTGATGTGTGTCCACTGGCCAGATGCTTACAAGTCAGTCTGTGGCCATTTTAAGAAAAACACTTTAATGGAGACTGCAAAGGATGGAAAATCTTAACTAAGGATTTCTTATGCAAAGGGCCAAGGAAGATTTTGATGAGACACATTTGGCCCCATGTCCACTGTACCGACTATTGAACGCAGGGCAGTCAGCCTGACTACCTGTCATAGATGAGTGTCATTAGATAAGCCGGCCCAGTGCACATGGAGCCCTGTACATGGAGGACCAGTGAACATTAAAGTTGGGAAGTCTTGTTTCTGCACAGTGCTTTTTACCCTTGTTTGACTTGTTTCTTTGCCTTGCAGTAAAATTCAGTCTATGCTCAGAGTTGAGAAAGTCCCTCCGAACTGAGGGAAAGCTTATCGCTCCAAGCCCAACATGCTATTAAAATGTCATTAGGAGGCTTACTCCAGGGTCAGGGAAATCATCAGTGCAGTAGGCGTCCAATCACTGAGATACTATGCTTATCTGATCTGAGAGGCTCTGAGCCTAGACTGAACTGCCTTTTTCTCTTGCATAATGGAAAAAGACTTGCTTCCTTTCTCTGCATATTTTGTATTAGATACTAGGAAATGTTTTATATTGTAATGCAATTTTACCCCTGACAAAACTCAATAGCCTGTATGTCACTTAATTTTGTATCTTTCTACTATTAGGATAACAAAGATCAGATAGTTTTTCATACAAACCTAGCAAATTACTTAATCTTTGTGTTTGTCATTATACCACTGAAATTATATTGAAATTCTTAGAATTGAAAATCAAAAAGAAAACTTTTAACTATCTCAAAATTAGGATTCAAATGAAATGCATAGAACTTGTTTTCTTGAATCAAACTTCATTTATATAAACGATCACATATTTTCACCTACTGTGTACTCCGTAGATGATAGTGAGACACCGTCTCCTAGACCAGAATGTGTCCCAAGAACGAAATTTCCACCAGTACCTCTTTCAGGTAGTCTTTAGATCCTGGTTTGGCAATGACTTATTTGAAAACTGTGAACACTTGAAAGTTCATCTTGTCAATCACCATTCTGAAAATGAATTCTACCAATTTTTGTGACATTTTATACTATTTTTTTTTCACCATTACATCTATCCTGTCGATACTTTCATTTATTTTCATGAAAAGTTGTTATGAATGTTATTTTTTATCTCTTATAAGTTCTGAATTCTTATCATATATGGAATAATTTCTTTTGTTAAATTCACGAAACCAGTGTGGAGTGTGGAGTAATTAAACATTAAGATTGTGTGGTTTTAATCCTCAGTAAATCTGTTAAACACTAACCTTCATGTTAGTTCAAGGGCAATTGGGTAATAATCAGTTAGTTAGTAAAGTTGAATTAATTTAAATTAATCAGTATTGTTGAATTAAATTATATTGTAATAATTAAATCTTCTTAATTATAGTAGGTATAAAAATGACCCTACACATGTAAATACTATTTGTATTATAAGATTGGACAATGTATGTGTTAGTATATGAGTAATGAGTTACTAATAAGTGTTATTAATTGTATTATTGATGAGTTTTATTATACAGAAGATTGTATTCCACATATATTCTGTGTTGTGTACATATATACATGCATGTTTTTAAGGAGATGGAAGAGGGACTTTGTCAAGATCAAGTGTCTTCCCATCAGGCTCGGAAACTTCTGGCATGGGTAATGGGAACAATGTTGTGGATTTCGAGAGAGAATCAGAGTGTTTTACTGTGGTATATCACTATAACAGAGTGCACCATTGTTTGATTATATGGATTCATTAATAAGTAAATGAAAACAGAGGTTTAGATTATAGGTTATATGTGTTATGCTTTGATATTTCTTTTTGTTCGTTTAATATGGTACTAATTGTTGTATGTAGCTGGGTATGTTACTTAAAGGTAAATGCCAGAGTCATCAGCACTGCTGCAGGTGGGAATAATGCATTAAATAATAGCAGTAACTATATTTTTTTCAAACTTTGTCTTCAGAAAGAACATGGTTGGGTGAATGCAAAAAGCAGAAAAACAGGTTGTTATCATATTATTTTATATTTTATGGACAACTGAAGTTTACTACCATTCACTATGGATGTCAATGCGGGAAAAGCATATTCAGCTGAAAAACTTTTTTTTAGTTCAAGGAATCCCCCCCCCCCCCTGTTTTTTAAATTTGCAGTGTAAAATAATATGTCAGCTACGTATATATGCAGATTTTATAAAAGGAATTGCCTTAATTCAATTATTTGAAATTCTGAAAAAATGTGGGAAAAAACCCTTTTCTCATTGACTCCTATAGTGAATGGTAGTAAGTTTCAATGGTTCCTGAAATAAAAACTAATTCAATGACATATAGTTTTATTGGCTTTTTGGATTCCCCCAAGCATGTTCTAAATCTAAAGAATCCATGATTCCTTCTTTTTTGATAGAACACTGGCATTTAGCTTTAACACTGGTGGAGAACCCGGACAGTTGACTTGCAGAGAACAATGCTATTGTATTAGCTCAATTAGCGGGATTTCCAGTCCTTCAAACATCCTTTGGATTAGCCTCAGGTTGTTCTGAAGGACTGTAGAACCCTGTCGTCCACCATGCCTTGTTCATTAATCCTTTAATAGGCAGCTCCTTCACAGGCATGTGATACATAACTCTCTCTGGTTAACGTCTAGTAGTCATCATGGAATTACTTGGTGGGAGGAAGACATGCCTAGATAGAACTATCAACTAATATGTAACATTTCAGTGAGTGAAAAAATACTAATGTATAAGTGTAGACTGTTAGCACTTTAGACAACAACTTAGATTTACCTAGATCAACTGAATTGCATCAGATTTTGGCATAGTTTGAATCAATACTAGGATCTCATTTGCTTGGTCTATGAAGTCGTCTATGAAGTCGAGTTTTGAAAATAGAATCACTGCTGGCTAAATACACTAGTAACATATTGTTATTAAAGAATATTGAAGATGAACACTTTTCAAAAGCTCCTGATAGTGGATCATATCAACAAGAAATATATCAATAGGAAATGTTTTATCTTAACAACAACTTTCCAAATCTGATGCACTTAAATATGTGACTTAAGGTTATGTGTATGCTACCACATTGGTCATTCAGGAGATGTTTGATGTGGTTTGCTTTGTTTATATATCATGATAGATATACAAAGTAAATGAAAACAAATTGAGACATACAGTAACCAGACTATGTGAACAATATAGGGCAGATAATAGGTTTCCTAACCTCTGAATTAAGTTTTATTTTGTTATTTCGATGGGTAGCAGACACATCATCATAAGAACAGCTATATCATAGTAAATTATTCATTCCTAATTAAATACTTACAAATAATCTGGTTCATTATGGGCTGCTGGATCATCAGGAACCCCTAGCGGAAGTTACATAGTCAACCAGTTCCCATCAGATGTTGACTCCGGTTACGTAGACACAGACTGCTCGGATTTGGCCTGGTCGACCATGCGCACAACAATGCCCGTTCAAGACAACCACCTGGCATCAGAAACAGGAGACACTATCTACGAGCTGGACCTAGAGTCCTCTCTTCCTCTCTCATTCTCTGAGAAATCTGCTTCACTTTCAAGAGCCAGTGGAGGGTTGCATTCCAGAGTGAGAAGCTTGAATGAGGAGCAGATAGGGAGCAGTTCATCCAGGGGTGCTGTCAGATTGCCTCAGATTCCCAGGGCTCAGAGCAACTCAGTTCTACCCCGAGGAAGCGAGCAGAGAGGTGCCTTGGATGAAGAAGGAGAGGATGATAGTATGTTCAATTGCTCATGACTTATATGTGATCGTTCATCCAATTTATTACCTTAAGTACTTGTATCAATTAATAAACCTTATTTATCTTTTAGGAATTAATATCATTAGAGAGCAATCCTTGATGCTTAAGACTAAACCACCCAATTGATTAATATATTTGTAGAATAATTGTAGATTGTAGATGTAGAACATAGTCTCCTGATTGTAGAATCCTCAATCACTGCAATAAATAAGATAATAAGAATAATTAAGGCATAACCATAATTATCCTATAATTATTCTCGGAATATGTTTCAGGAGCTGTGAGAAAACTTGGGAACAATAATCAAACTTCTTTCAGGCCTTCCAAACTAGCAAATGCCAGCCGTGTTTTTCCTAGGAGACAATACTAACCAAATCTATTTTTAATCTCTCTTAGATACGAAACTATAGCTTACAACTGATGATTGCGAGGAGAAGGTGTATGACGGATTTAACCTCCTTTTATTTCTAATCTTAGAATAGACTTTTCAAGGTCTTAAGCAAGAAATTTATCATTTTATCAGCTCCCAAGGCGTTCAAGACGAAGGCAAGTGATAAGGATGCTACAAAGGGGGCGTCACCTTTCACTACTGACAGGGAGTATGATATTCCTCAAGGAGATGGATTTGATATTAAACCCAGCAGTAGGGATGGGACTGAATTCATCAATGTTCATATCAACAGGGAAACAACTAAGGTAAAGATTGGTTCACAGAAATTAATAATCATAAAACAAACATTAAAACGGAAAATTTGATTAGGGATATTGCATTATAAGACACTAAATTTTAATTCTAATTTAAATTCTGATACATATTAGTTAAGAAAACATAATTAACCAAGACTTTGTCATTAATCATTATATATACTTACTTTTGCATGACTTATAAATGTTATCATTATTTTAGGATTTATTATTTAATTAGGAATGTAATTCAATGAACAATATTATTAAAAAATTAACCATGATTTAACTCAAGTAGATTTACGAAATAACCATCAAACTCGCATGTTTTCACGACAAACAATAGTCAGATGATTAAGTAAATTGATATTCAGCAAATTTAGGGCATGCACGTCAAGTTACGCTACAGTTCTAAGTAGCCTAACTTCAAATTTACTTATCAATGTTACAATCATTACTTTGTTGCTAATTCATCATAATTGATATAATGTAAAACAATTGCACTCTAACAATACCTGCACCCACTGTAGGATGACTCATCCGGGGAAGTGGTTAAGGTAGCGGAGAGTGGCAAGCCCAAGATAACACTGAGAATTAAATCACCAGAGGCGAGAACATCAGACCCACCCAAACC
Organism: Sthenelais limicola; assembly: GCA_942159475.1. Classification (NCBI taxonomy): domain Eukaryota; kingdom Metazoa; phylum Annelida; class Polychaeta; order Phyllodocida; family Sigalionidae; genus Sthenelais; species Sthenelais limicola. The sequence continues at coordinate 28,032,148 of OW804097.1, read as the reverse complement.
TACACCAACCCCATCTGGTGAAAAACAGCTTGTACCAAGAGCTCCGGTGGCTCCGCCTCAGGTGACATGGTTGGATTACATCAGAGTGCTTTTTCTCTAGCCATGTTTAATGTTGGTGACGTTGTCTGAAAATTTACAATTCGCCTATAACTATTCTCTAACAAAATTATGTTGCTCCTTTTTCAGTCTATCAATTTTAGTGGAATATACTAGATGTGTAACTGTTAATTGTACATGTATGTGTTTTCTGGCCACATAGCAAGAAAACCTCAGGCAACCAGAACATATTTTGTAGTTATATGTCCTTTGATATCCTTCTCATCACACAAATGTCTGGCCACTGTAGGCTTACAAAAATGTCACTTCCAATGTATAGGATGAGATGCATGTAATATCTAATGTCTCATATTAACTTCATATCTTACAATATGGTATATAATTATATCAGGGAGGTATAAATTTACAGAAGGAGTGTTCACGGGGTTGCGGTGTGTCCACCAAATAGTTGGGAGTACTGCCACTACTATGCCAACTATTTATAAGTATGTCAGTAGTATGCTGTTGGAGGTAAAGGGCAATCAAAGCTACCTGAGCTATTGGTGGTACTAATGCCAACAACAGCAATGCAGAGTCACCTGGCATGCAGTGACTAGACCATATAGTGGACACGCTCCCTCTGTATACCTCCCTGATCATATGAACAAATTCAATATCTCTCTGTATCCAGACTTAAGGGACCTGTCAAGAACTGACCACTTTTGTCATTAGTAGAGCGCTTGTGATTTTGATTGATCTTTACTATGCTCTACTTAAACAGTTCCTATTTTTTTCTTATTAAATGTTTTTTCTTACCTTATAGCATAAACGAGGCCGAAGACAAAGGTTAGTTCATCTCACATTTCTATATCTGAAAATTCTATTTCTTCATCTTAAAATTAGTATTCTCTTATATCATCCCTGAAACCTAATTATCTGTTCTCCAAAGGAGTACATCCAGTACAATTTTTTAAAAAAGCTTTAGGCGTTAGATTTATTTTTCTTCTCCCTTGAAAAAGCACGAGTAGGATTTAACTACCTTATTTAAACAAGAATGATCGAACTACAAATAGTAATTGGAATGCACATTGGTAGCCCTGTACGATATAGGAGAAATAAAGCCTGAGAGACAAATGAAGGGAATGCAATTAAGTTATTTATTTACATTAATTATTTTATTCAATAATTTCTTACTCCACAGCCATGCAAAGCCACAACGGACCAGTACAAGACAGCCCAAGTCAGAGACAGGTAGGACAATGCTTACTTCTCTCACAATGGTGAACCAAATGACAGAAGAGAGTTTCTTCTTCTAGATTTTTTTATATTTTCCATTTCTACCATTTATGAACTGCAAACGTATGTGAAGGGACTCAAAGTGTAGGTAATTCACCAGTCACCAGGTAGAATGTTACTGGTGAAATTTTTAATGTTTTTTATTTGTCAGAAGATAATTAAAAGAACAAAGAGAAAATGTATATCTAAACAAGTGCAAGTTTTTCTTTTTTTAAACTTAAAGAGGAACAGAGTATATGGTAAACAGCCACACATAGCTAAAGACCAGGAGGGTAGAGTACTAAACCTCAATAATTATAGTTTGTTTTGGAACAATTATCAAATATTTTACATCGGTAGGTTTACAGACGTTCCTGGTTGGGTCTAAATGTCACCAATGACATACAGTTCCAACATCATTTCTGTGCATAAATGCTGAGGAAGTTGTCAAAACTACAGGAATACTGCAAAAGATTTAATCTATAACTCTTTGAAGGTGTTCCGACCAAATGTGTCAAATTATGTATAGTGGGTTCTGGCATAATGTCCATGTCGTTAATGCGACCAACCCATAATTCAGACCAGACCTGACCCAGTCCCAATAAGGAGAAAAGATAATAAAAGATATCTAGTAAAGTGACTATTCTGCTATACACATAAAATTCGCTTTCAAATAATAATCTGGTCATAATAAATACATATAATTTTGTGTGTATTTCTTTTGTGATTTTAAAAATATTTTTGTTAACAATATTAAAAAAACACACAAAAACAAATCATTTTCCTCAGACCTCACGAGTAGCTTGGAGAGCCTCAGTATGTCGTCACAGACTGGGGAAGAGACTGATGACGCATCAGTGATATCTGGTGACACAGGTGATGCAGGTGATGCAGCCCCACTGGCTAAAGGTGGAAAGAAGAAATGTGGTACAAAGTGGGACAAAGTCAAAAAGATTTTCAGAAAAAGTGAAAAAGCTAAACCCATTCAAGCTTTCATTAAAAGAGGTGAATCAGTGTGATACTGAATAAGAGTGAATTTGGCTGAGATTTAGAATTAGAATATTTGATGTGTTCTAAATAATCTGCTATCTCTGTATCTTACCTAGAGGCTCTTTCATTTTGATAATTTTCAGGGATGATTTTAATATCATTGATCTTTGTTGAAGGTGATGGCTTATTACAGAACTATTTCTTAAGAATTTCAGATATGTCTAATAAATTCACAAACAAAAATCATGAACAAAAAAACTTTAAACATGATTGATTGGAAACACTGCTATGTAAAATGAATTATCTAATTATAAACCACCTGATATTGTATCATTTTTTGTATATTATTTGGTTATTTAAAACATATATGTTGCATATATACAACTAGAATGAGTGGGAAGGGGTATTGCAGGGGTTTTCAACAGTCATTCATATAAGTCATGTCTTGTGAAGTACAGATGGTACTGAAATACAACACTTGGCCATTGGCATGTCAATATATTTGTGTTTAGACCCTATGAATTCATCCACTCACCGTTCCTTTATATCCTCTATATTTACAACACATACAGGGGGTTTAAAGTTAGATCTGGACACATCAGTCAACAATGATGACTTCCTAGAAGTGAAGAGAGTTGAAAGTATCATTATCCATACCGCCAGGAAAGCACCGGATGCCACAGAGCCTAACACTACAGAGCCAAGCAAAACTACCAAGAAGGAGTATGGCCACATACCAGAAAAACAAATCCCTGAAGTAATTAATAATCTATTAAAGAGTTTCCCCAAAAGCGATGCGCTAGCAACTACAGATCACAGGGTATGTTCTTGGTGTGAAAAGCAGGCATACAAATTGGGTGTTAAATTAGGTATTGTACCATCCAAAGATGGCAGCAAGGTTGCCACAGCTCCTTTGTATCACAACCACTTTATCAAGCCTATTTCCTTGATCCATGATCTGAAATCATCACATGTCAGAAAGACCATGGAAAGCCACAATTTGAAATTAACTGAGAACACAAAAGACTCTGTTAATAGTTTGTCCTTTATGGATGAATATTTCCGCAACTGTAAATGCTCAGCGGAATCAATGAAAATAGCAATTACTTCTGCATCAAAGGATTTTGGAGAGGATTTGCAAAACAAAGGCGTTGACAAGGCTAAAAGTCAAAGGCTAGAAGTTCCCCAAGAAGGGCAAAGAGAAACCTTACAACCTGAACGTGTGGAACTGGAAAATTCTCATGACGCTAAGTCAGATACTGACTCTTGCATCTCTCCTTGGCCTATTGCTTCTCATACCAAAAGCCTTTTAGTGCAACTACCGAATTGTCCTAATGAAGAAGGGAATAAAGGAGAAAATGATTATTCAGATATTACAAGCAATACAACATCAGAAAATTATTTAACCGTGCTATCACTCCAGGAAAACCAAAACAAACAGCTTGTTGATCATGCCAAAGCATTTCTAGATTCAGAAAAAGAATCCAGGAAGGATACTGAGACTGAAAAAAATAGTGTTGCTAAAACTAAATTCCCAGAAGAACACATCATAAGCGTTGATGCTAATGAGGCAGAGCGCCTGGAAGGACACACCAAAGGTGAATCTAATGAGGAGGAACATTTAACAAATTCCGAAGCAATGAAAGTAGAAGAAACACAGACACCAGAAGACATTTATGAGGAGGAGTTGCAGCAATTGAGGGAGCGAGTCCTTGAAGACTGGGTGAAGAAAGAGAAAGTATTGGCCACAGATATTGACAGGTTTGTCAAAGAGAGGAGAGGCAACGTGAACACTCCCAATGCAAACGGAATCAGCAAAGAGGATGCTGCACACACACATACAGCAGAAGAAATGAAAGATGACCAGACTGCACAGGAAAAAGGAGAAGGACGAGAAGACGAGGAAAGGGAAGTGGACGAAGAAGGAAGAGGAGAAGAAGAATCTAACAAAAAACATGAAGGTGTTAAAAAAGGAGAACAACTTGGCAAGGACTTGAACAGAAGAATCTTTGAATTAGAAAAATGGCCATCACATCATGTGGAACAATCTTCTTCCCAATACAAACAAAGACTATACAAGAGAAACTTGATTGGTTATAGAGGATTATCACAGCAAGATTTAGGAATATCAGGCACACGACCACCAACCATAAAAGAAGAAGACAAGCCAAAGAAACATTTCAGGACAAGTAAGGGAACCTCAGCTTGCTATAGGATAGGATACAATACACTAGGATAGCATTAAATCAATTTGAATTATTAAATTAGTAAAGTAAATGAAAAACCACTACTGAATGTAACATTGATTGATATTCAAATTTCATTTTCCCTATCAAGATCCCAAAAGAGTTAAAGCAAAAGAAAAAAGCCCTACGCCAGAATTAGACGCAAAGGAAGACAGTGTTGATCATGAATTGGAAATTGAAGGTGACATATTGCATGCATATGTAAGAGAAAGAGTGAATTAAGGAGAAGATTCACTGGAAGTTAAGGAGACAGTTCTTTGGTTTGGGTCTAAATGCATGGGTAAATGGCATTCGAGGAAACAGAAGCTGTGCAAAACAACAAAGTTTAGACTGTTTTCCTCTTCCCAAATATCGTTATTTTCTATTGTTTGGAAAAAAACATCCCAGGAAGAAGCCACTAATGTTAATGATGTCAGTTTTATTTTTTAAAGCTGCATTCTCAACTAAAAGTTCTTTCAAACACTTAAATAATATTATAAACAAACTCGGAAGTATAAATAGTGCATATTATTTGTTATATCCTCAACAAAATTTTATCAGTTGCATTTCGTATATTAAATAATACAAAAGAATAAAATTGTTATCGACATTAGCCGAGAATATTGCTTTAAAAAAATGCCATTTTTTTCAGAACCTCATAGCATGAATTGATACTTATAATTAGATCAGTTACCACTCATCGTAACTGTGTCTCTATTTTACTTGTATTCACTGTGTGCTTGTTTAAACATAACTGCATGAAAAATCTACGCATTTCTCAATTATTACAGATGTATTGTGTGGTACTATGTGGAAATGTAGCATTAGGTTTGTTTGGTGAAGGGAGTTTGGTGATGAGTGAACAGGTGTTTTCTGGTCTCATCTGCTACATGTTACATGTGTAGTGTCCTGGGTGGTAGGATCTGGTTGTGACCAGCTGGAAGACAGCAGCCTGGATAGCTCAGTGGGTAGAGCATTGGAATGTAAATCCCAAGGTGTTTGGTTCCCTGTCAAGGCAAGGCTGTTTTTCAGCAGGTTCACATCATATGCATGTTGTTGGGATATCTAATGAAGGTATTTGGTAATGGTATGATGATCTTAAAACAGCAATAGATTGGCAATACCATAATCAACATAATGGGCATACAACTCCTCATGAGCACACATCCTTTTTTTGTGATTTCATATCAGTAAAGGTTCCCCGAACATGTCAATTTTATTGTGTGCCTATTAGTGTGAAAAAATGCGTCCAGGGCTGTGGCTAAGATTTGGTGCATGGTGTACTTATTATGGTGATTACAGAAAAAGCATGTGTCTCCAGTTTATTAATGTCTATGCCTGTGCCATACACATTTATTATTTATCAACTTGATTATATGTGCCAACAGTTACAGCTAATGCATAAAGCTGTATCAAATAAATCTCAATTTGAAGACTTATAAAAGACTTATATATCCAAGTGAAGTCAAAGGATAACTAACCAGTTGGTTGAAGGGGCGTGAATTTCTATTTTATGCGACTACAACCAACAAGTTAGTTAACTTTATTTATCATGTATGCCTTTAATAATATAAGTGGAAACGTGAAGGACTGTGTACACCTAGTGGTATATGACCAACGTATTCAACTCTAGATACGTTATTTGATATAGAATGCATATATAATCAAATATGTTCTGCCTTTATAAAACGCAGGAAAATCAACTGGAAATAATCTAACAGATGTGGAACGAGCCGACATGTCTCAATCTCCATTTTTGGAGGATGAGGTGATATCATCTAACGTCTCCAGTGAAGGTAAGATGGTTGACATTAATGACATCCTTGAAATTAGTCATCTCGTATTCCATATTCTCTCATTCATGAGTTATTAGACTGTAAAATGAACATAAATTAACGAATATCAATTCTTTATTAGCTCCGTTTTGGGCAAGTAATGAATAACTTTGCTAAAACAAAGCATCCTTTGGAGGAACGAAGTAAAGATGATGATTATTTAAATTTCTTTGGATAATTTTTTCACATGTTTTAGATCATTCAAAATAGAATCAATGATCCTTGGTTTGATCCATATGTTGAAAAAATGAAATCGAAACAGAAATTTGGAATTTGGGATTTTAATGAAAACACATTATATGTAGAACATAATGATACTAAAATGATGGGCTAGACGGAGTGAAGTAGCAAATCCTTGTATATTTATCAATCATTATTAATAAATAGCAGTAGAATAGAGTAGAAGAGGTATCGATTGTAGATGGCTTTCACTCATAAATATTAGTAGCACTCAAAGTCTAATAGCGTGTAAACTATTGTAAACAATATTGTACTATGATAGTAAGTTTCCCATCAAAATTGTTGCCTTCCAAAAAGGATGTCTTGTGGTCTGTGTACCCAATAGTAAGTGAGTGGGGCCTTGCGAGCGAGTCACCCAGATACCCACTTGTGAATGGTCACTTGTAGGTAACAAACTGGTGGAGAAGGCCTATTATAAAAACAGGTCTGGGCTTATGTGCAAGCCCTGAAAACCCCATCTCTTGACAACCTAGCATTACGCTCCATAGGGTTGTTACTGATTACCTTTGGTTAAAGCAATATCGAAATAATACCAAATACAATTAAAACAATATGTAAAGGTTGGGATCCATTGGAAGGCTTCTCCTTACGTTCATGATCAGTTTTGTTAAGGCTAATTTTTATCTTTCTCTTCAAAAGAGCCCTACGCTATAAAGAAATTGACTGAAGTGAAACGTAGAGTGGTGCTATTGGTTACGCTCATTTCCTTTTCTAGCGGCTGCTAATTGAGTGTAAATATATATAATACACAAATAAGAATGTTTTCCTTAGCTGTTACCTTCGAAAAGAAACGTAAGGGAAGCCTAATCCAGTGCCACTGCCTCGCCATGCTCACGCTATTCTTACGCTCATTAAAAAAGCGTAAGACCTTCGGCTAAAATCAAACATGTTCCATTTTAGCCGGGACAAGTCCGGCTAAAAAAAACAAGCCCAGAGAGAGCGTAAAACATCATGCTCACCTTTGGTTCTGTTTATGCCCAACCCTCGGCTCATGAGCATAGACAAAACCGATCATCAACGTAAGGAGAAGCCGACCAATGGATCCCAACTTTAAGTTGGAAATATGTTAGTAAAGAATGTTTATCAAATCAGGCTTGGATACTTTGGCAGAGACCCTATATTATGATAAAGGGTCTCTGACTTGGGTACGACCAGCGTTTACACTCTATAGGATACAATAGTAGAGTATTTGTACATGATAGTGTGTCAAATGTCCTGTAGAAATCTCATAGTCTTCTGTCTCTTTTGATTTAACCAATAACAGGAGCCCAAACCAAGAGACCACAGTCTCGCAAACAAACCCCACCAAATATCAGAACCAATCATGAGCCACAACCTCCCAAAAGCCCTGTTTCTAGCAATACCCCAAGAAAAAAGCGGACCCAGAGGGGGCCGGTCAGAAGAGTCCAATCTTTACGGCAAAGTACCACCCCGAGGGAAGGGCTTACAGACAGTAGTTTAGATATAACACTACCTCTAATGGAAGATGATGCAGAGACCTCTCCAAGACCCATGTCGGTCTCGGTTCCGGAGCCTGGTATGTGCTTATGTATAAGGAGCTTTTATGTGACCTTGGCCCTTTGGATATCTGACCTTTAAAATAAGGTTTCATGGATTGTATTGTGGAAACACTTTGGTGACCTTTTCTTAAATCTTCATTTCTAGCTAAATCAACTGATTTTTTTTTGGACCGAAATGCAACGAGGCAGCTGTAGATCTGCATCCTAAACTCAAATTGCTCTTTTAATTGAATTATTATTTGATTTATTACTTTACAATGTGTCGAACATTCGTTTTTGTTATCTAAAGTTATATGCATACCATGAATTATAGAGCTTGTTTGAAAACGGCGCTAATGTAATTCCAAGATTTCCGGCCTATTCAGAAGGAACGAAAGACATTTTTTCGGATTGTTCAGTTAACATTAAGGGCAACTACAGCTTTGCCATGGATCGCCAGTGCACTGGGGGATAAAAGCAAGCCTGGTACATCGGCTGGCAACAGACAACATAATATATCGCCTCTGCAAATATTACTGCATGAAACTAGATAGTAGTTGCAAGTAAATTCTGACAGAATATTCAAGAACCAAATCTTGCTCCAGACTATTTCTAATCAATAAACAAACTGATAATATTTTTTCCACATATTCTTTTAACCATATGTGTGCAGAAAAGTGAATATTTTGTATTTTCAAATAGTGATACCACGAGACTTTATTTTCCTATCCTTGATAATGTTAGGTTCCATTCCCACCCCTTGTACATATCTAACTGTTGCCTTTATTACTGGGTGTATGTGTCTTATTGCTTTTATTTTAACTATTAAATAGCTCTGTACATATATCTTGGATAACTGTTCTTGTAAATATGTGTATACATAGGTGTTTTGTCTTACCAATTTAAGTATATGTTGCGCATTGCACTGTACACACAAACACTATAATCTAAGTTATATATTTATGTTTATGTTCCCTAAGTTAAATTATACTGTATTGCCCTAACTACACAAATATTGGCAAGCATTTAAGTTAGAAAACATCTAACATGAACAAATAATAATTCTAACCATAATTCACAAGACTCTGGAAGCAAAATTATGAAGATAGGTTTTGGTGATTAATTCTATGGTTCCTATGAACTGAAAAACATAAAACGTGTAATGCTTTTTGATGAACTGTCCTTCTTTCTTTCTACCTTATATCACTGAAATATATCGTAACAATCTTATTATCCAATATTTTGAAAGACATATAACTTATGAATTTGTTAATTCATATTAATTCTCAGAAGAAGAATCGGAAGTAGAAATGGAAGGTGGGTATACTCAGTGTGACACGAATTTCATATTGTGACCCATATATTGTGACCTATATATCTTATTAGTCTGTACATAGTTTAGATTGTTCATATCTGATGAGCTCCTACATGTGTAGTGGCCCTTGGCAACTGGCCAACCTTAGTGGTTAGGACATCCATATACATAACCCAACAGGCCTGGGTTCGATTCCCAGTTGAGGCAGATTGGATGCTGGGGTTCATTACATAATTTTGTATCCCTCTATACGTTTAATCTCTTGACTAGAGTAGTGTACTGCACCATTAATCATATGATATCCAGCTAGTACTACCTTTTCTTTCATTTCATTAGCAACTATAGGGTTGTGAAATGTTATCAATGGTCTGAGATGACAACATTGTCCAACATTGCATGGTTGAATGTCTCACTTAGACACTTCTTATTGCTAATAGTCAAGGTGCTATCTCCTAAAAGGAATGTCATTTTGAATGGGGATTCTCGTGGGATTAAAGGAGTAGATTAAATGATTGTTCCATCATTGACCCTTGTGTAAATAGCCAAATGTGAGATAATGTTGTTTTGTTATTGGAACCTTTTCATTAATATCTAGTGGTAGAGCTTGAAATAGTCATTTTATCAATTTTCGTGAGTAGCCTGCAATGTTCTTAGTTCATTCTATATCAAAATGTGTATCATTCATTTATATGATCTGAGTGAAGAGCATTTGTTTTCCATACTACATTTGGATTTAAAAAAATTACTTGGACATGCTATGATACTGGCTAACACACTGTTTTAATGCTTTTACTTTGGAAAAAATGCCACATTTGAAGTAAATTTATATAATATGGGTGAAGTATCTCAAACGGTTATGCATCAAGATGGCTGTAGGAGTAACCAGAAAAAACATGGTTAGGTGAACACAAAAAGCCAAAAAAACAGGATGTTATCATATTATTTTATAATTTAAGGCCAACTGAAGTTTAGTACCATTCACTATAGATGCCAATGGGGGGAAAGGACATTGAATAGTTTTTATTGAATAACCTTTTTTTATTTCTATGACCCTCTGTTTTTTTAACTGGGAGTAACAATTAATAGGTGAGCTATGTATATGCAGATTTAAAAGGAAATCGCATGATTCAATCATCTGAAAATCTGAAAAAATGGGAGGAAATGTCTTTTCCCATTGACTCCTATAGTGAATGGTAGTAAATTTCAATAGTCCCTGAAATAAAAACTAATTGTATGACATATGTTTTTTCATTGGCTTTTTGGGTTCCCCCAAACATGTTCTTTCTAAATCCAAAGTTTAGAAAAATAATGATTCCTTCTTTTTTGATTGAATGCTGGCATTTACCTTTAATGAAAAGATACATGTTGTTTGCACCAGAGGTAGCATTCTATTCATTTCATGCAAAACATAATTATTACGGACAAACGTAACATATAAGTTCAAATTTAAGATTTTACTCAGGAGCACAGAGGGCAGAATCTATGCCAACAACCACAATATCGTTCTAAATATATCATACTTTCTATGATATGTATCTTATATTTCAACACAAATTCTCACGACAGTAAACATACCTACAGAAGAAGAGGTAAAGCCAGCTAGGACAGCCAGAGTTGTGAAGAAGAAAGCCAGGAAACCAGTGGAAAGAAAGGTTAAGATTAAGGTCGAAACAGAGCCAACAGAAACAATGGAAGATGTAGAGGATGAAGTTTTTGTGGAAGAAGAGGTAGGTTTGTTCATAAAGGCCCATTCACATTACAACGGCCGATTGGTGTATGGCTGCCGCACGGCAAAATACACAATGTTAAAGTATTACAGCCGACAAGGATTGGCCGGCTGGTCATGTTATTGTGAATGGGCCTTTAGGCTACATCTAAGGCTATATTTCACTACCTTGCCAGTGCGGAATTTCTTATGTTATGGTAGAGGAGCGGATTCGAAAACAAGACCTGTCAGCAACACTATTCTATTTGAGGTCAAATGTCAAGGTCACCAAAAATGTTTACATTTTTTAGACATATGGGCTCATAACTAGGTTTTTTATGAATATAACTTGTATATCCAACAAACTATTGTAATATAAGCATTGAATAAGCATGAATTGTGCCTTGCATGTATACTCGATGCAATACAGCGCTAAGATAATTACTAGAAATATATTATCTATTGTTGATTTGTTTGAAGTGATTATGATTAAATGAGTATTGTAGATTAGAGCAAGGATACTTAAGTTTTCCCTAGACTATGCATATGTGGTGCATTATAGCAAATGCAAAGATTAATAGGGGACTTGCATAGCCGCCATTTTGAATCCAGATTCGCATGGAATTATGGGACTAATGGTACAGTCTAAAATCTATAGGAAACCTGTAATGTTCAGCAGGGAGTATTCATCAATGCTCTAATGTCAATATCCATGTGCTATACATATTTCCATAACCCATGTCTCCATCTTTCTCCTCATCCATTTGGTTAACATAGATCATTGATACATTCTCTGATATTGGTAACAAAATTCTTGCAATTTTCGATAAAAATGTAGCCAATATGCCATATTTCATCAGAATCCATCCCATGATGCACGTTAACACACAATGCAGTGGCACATGCAAATCTCCTATTAAGTAATTTATCTATGAATGATTTCTCCTAGGAGCCTGAGACAGGAGTGGGTGTTCCACCCCCTACATCTCCCACCCCCTCACCTACTATAGAGGATATAGAGCCTCCCCCACTACCCCAGGCAGCACCACCCTCCCCTGTAATGCTTCCTGAGTACACACAACCGGTAAGACTTATAGCCTTTAAATGGCTGAGGGTGCTAGAAAATAAACAATTGTGATATGACATTATGGGTCAGGTCGTCAGATAATGTACAATTGGCAGCACTACAGATTTAGGAAATTCTGTTCAATTAGGCTTAAAAAAATGGTCAATTCTAGGTATATCTGAGTTTATTTGGTATTGGGTTGATTCAAACAATCTGTTGAACCTCATATTTGGCTTAAATGTGGGTTATTTGAGAGGATTGGTGAAGGCGAATTGTATATTTTCTGAAGATTTCACCCTTAAATATGACAAAATATATGACATCACAATTTGTCTTTTACAATCTTCCCAAATAATCCACATTTTAGATGGAAATGAGGTTCTCAATACCGCTCAACATAGCCGAATAGATGTGTATTGGTATTTATTGATCCTTTTCAGCCTAAATTTGCAGAATTAAATATTAAGTATCTAAAGATGTTCATTGAACATTTTCTGAAGGTCTGACCCATAAAATGTTGGCTTAAATGGTATGTAGAATAACTGCGGAAGATGGGATACACATATTTATGATATTGCATAGTATAATTGGAGGGTTTAAATGAATAAATATTATAAGGAGATGGTTCTTCTGCTATATAATAAGTTGTAGGCCTTAGAATAGTTTATGAATCATCAATTATATAGAATAACTTAATACATTAAGTGTATCCCAGCAATTAAGGCTGACGCAATTTTGTAATCATTTGTATTGTGCTCCAGGAAATGAGTCACCAGTTGCAAAATCTATGTTTTAATGTGTTTCATTCACAAGATCCTTTTGTAGGAATGTTCTCATTTTTTAGGTATCTATCATTTGAAGTCGTATAAATGTGTTTACCAAATTTCAAGACTTTGTCTTATATAGATCTATGCATTTCGAAGGTCACCCTATGGAGTATATTAAACAACTTTACTGGTATTAGTCCAACAAACATTACTTTTTCAAAAATAAGAATATCAAACTTAAAATCTAGAAATACCTGTCAAAATCCATTTTTTGCTACTTGTGACTCCTTTTCCTGCAACACATCACACATACGTACATATTGAGACCCCTGATAGTCAAGCATTAACCCCCACTATCATTACTTCTCAGAAAACCCTGTCACGTGACATCAGTGAGACACCCTTGGAGGTACCACCAGACATGCCAGAGCCTCCTCTACAGAAACGCCCGCCTCCTACCACCAGGACAAAAACCAAGAGGTATGAGTGTAACATTTACATATATATACCTCTGAAAGGTGGGGTTATACAGTGGTATATTGTTCCCACTGAGGCACTATTTTAACATTAATACGGTTTGTGCCATCATGACATGTCAACACTTCCCTTTAAGAGAATTGAAGAGGGTCACATATATAATTTATATGTAATTGTATCAAGGGAATATCCCGTCAATGTATGGGCAATGGTCCTGGGAATCACAGCTAACCAATTCACACCTTCCAGTGACACACTACACCCATGTTTCTCAACAGCCTTGTATTAACAATAATCCCATGAGTCGGTCATATCTTGTCACATCTTTCATAAACAAAAGGAATGATTAAATGGGGCCTTTGTTATTTTTTTTAAATTTTTATTTAGTATTTTTATACAGCACATCTTCTGTAATAACGACAGATGAGTTATCAATGAACAAGTACATTGTACAATAAAGTTCAATAATCAAATGGCATTAACATTGAGATATGGGCTCACAGATGACAATCCAATACAGAATAACCATGGTCTTCCGCCCACCGCTGTGTCTATCTAGACCTAACTCTATTTAACAAAGTCTAAAGTAAGACCCAAGGTCAAGATCAGAAACAAAATTAAATGAAATACATTTAGAAATTATTAGTTTGGTAAATCTAGTATCCACTGCTCTTAAAGGAACATGCAGACATCTTAAAGGGGCCCATCACTCTTAAAGGGACTTGTATACATCTCAGGGCTGGCCAAACTATAATGATTTAACTATGATATTAATTGTAGCAGTAACCCAGAAGTAGCAGTAGTTTTAATGCACTCTATCTTGAAACATGGCAGTCAAGGACTTTTGAAATACTTTAAATGATAAGTTTTGTTTTCAACTAGTCTCTTCCATGTTGCCTTCACAGTTTCCGAAGTGCATTTATCTAATATGAAGCTTAACAATCAGTGTAAAGCTTACCGTTGAATCTAAAATTGCATTTTATGTCTGATCCTGAACAATATGATACAATGTTTCAATACTAGATAGAAAACATAATTCATTAATCTACTTAAAATATTCTGTGATGAAGATAACAATATTTTGTTGATATACTTATCCTCAATTTCTAGAGTAGTCATTAGTTAGTTTTGTAGGCAATGTTCAATATTCAATATTATTGCATTTATACTTCTATTGATTTTTCTTTCCCTTGTCCTTACCTTTTCTTGCTTTAAATGTAACAGAAGTTCCTGAACCTCCTGGATTCCCATCGGGAATATTCTTGGGCAATAGGGGAATTGCACAGAGGCCATTTTCTATCTAAATCAAAATTATATATTACACTGATATTTATGAATGGTCTGAAAGGTACATTCTCAACTAATATCAATCAAAATATAGAGAATTTCTACATTTTCCCGTTTTTTCGCTACCTTCCCTTCCAAAAATTTAAGGATTTGACTCTGTTGTCATGTTAGCAGGCCTACATAAATATCCTGATCTATATAACAGTGACCCACCAAAATACTTTGCTATGATGGTTTCACTTATTATTGCTCAGGGTGCTCAGATTTTGCTGGCCAATTTTCCTGCAAATCATCATATAAACATATAACAGCAGTAGAATGGTGATAACTTCCTTCCTACTATTGCACATAACCAATCCCATATTTCCCCCTCTTTATGAACATAACAATGGCAGTTGCAATCCCCCTATTCGACCCCAACTCGTGTATCTCCCTGCTTGCAGCCCCAGGGTGAGGAGAACGTACCGGCTGGGGGTTACTGTTGGCAGTACTTATGACCCATTCACCAGTCAGATGCCATCTGCAGCAGAAATAAGGAGCTATATCTATCGGTATTAGCAGCTAACCAACCTCTACTTGTTATCTAGTGTCCCTATAATATAATCATAATGAATCTTCACATGAAAGGAAACACAACCTCTTAAAAAAATTATTTGGAAAACGAAACAAAAGGCTCCAAAAAAGTATATTGTTGTTCATTGTTGCAAGACCTTCTAGGCAGTGATGAAATGCTAGTAACATTTTTTAATTGTTTCTTTTACTTTTGCAAAAGAATATCTGAAAAGTGCTTAATGCATGTGTTTACCATTACATTATATTATGACCATTTTTTAGGGACACTTCGCTTGACTAAAAGTGTTTTATTTCTATGCAAACATAGATGCAGGTTTTTGTAACATTTTGACTAATACATTATAATATATTATCTTAAAGGAGATTTAAATATGATGATTTCCTTGCATGGATCCGGTAAGATACTTTGGCAAAACATATTTTAGAATTACAATTGTACTTGACTATATTCCATAAGGGATATTAGTGATAAAATTCGTTATATGGATTGGCCCTGTGATACAACCCTTTGTTAAGAGCCCAACCATTGGGAAAGGTTTACTATGATACACTCGCTCGATAAGTGGATGAGGTTAAGGGCGAATCATACTTAAACTTGTTATAGTGGGCCCCAATGGTAGATCTCCTAAGGAGCTATTAACGTAGCCTAATGGAATACCTTCCATATAATTAGTTCATCAAAGATATTATTCTTGTTGAAATAAAAGTTCGGTAATATCTAACAGTCATAAGTTCCCCTCCTAAAATCCCAAGTTTAAGTTATTTATTATGAATTTATCATGGTTAAAATGTACATGAAGCTGGTATTCAACTGAACCCAATTTTTAATTATAATGGCCATGAGATTATTTTGATTGGAATCCAATAATATAACTAATGATAAAATTAATGTTTGCAGATGATCAGCAAATTTGAATTTGATCCTATAATACTGCATAGGACGTGAGTTGGGGACATGTCATCGGATATGGGATCGATTTCCAAAATTGTTTTAAAATCGGTCGGATGAAAAATTCGGTTTTGGTTGAACATGGGCTTTACACAAGAAAATATCGTAGCAGCCTGTTGCACAAGAAATCCTTAATTAAAATGTACCTTGCTTAGGTAGGAAATTGCTACCATAGGAATCCTAATTAGCATTGTCAGCATAGCGAATTCCTTCCTTAAAACTTCTTTACCAGCTGTTTAGCAAGGAAAAGCAGCTAAGAATAGACAATATGTCGTGTGTTTTAGTAAAATACGTCACAATTTGCAATACATGGATTTTGAGATACCATCATATTTGTGAAGATGAGATCAAGCCGATTCCAATGATGGTAAACATTAGGACATCCAAGAAGTGGATCTTTTAAGTTTGACATTTTAATTTTTAAAAAAAGATTTGCAATATTATTTGGTAGACAATTACTAGTAAAGAAGCTAAATATACTCAATAGGATGACCTTAGAAAATATATTCAATCCACATTCTTGAAATTTTGGACATCTATTCATGCTACTAACAGCGCCTAAACCACCATGAATGATAAAATTCCAACAAAGCAAACGTGTGAATAAATCACTTTGAAAAATATCATTTTTGCGAGTTGTGACTCATTTTCCTGGAATATATCACATATTAAGGATTTTTCTGCAACAGGCCCCTGGTCTTTTCCAATAATTACTAAGTTATTTCATGGGTCTAATATGTCATTTATCCGCACTATACAGTGAAATATTAGGAGACGATGATGACTTTCTCGAGAACAGTCAATATGCTCGCCAGTGGTAAGACTTCAGTGTGACCCGAGTTACAAATCTAGCTTGTTCTCAGAGAGATGGATGTAGTTAGCTATTTCAACTGTCAAACATTTTAAACATACTTGTGTGGTTGGATCTGTGGATACTTGGTAACACCTGATGTATAGTTACAGTAGATGCAGTGTCTTGTAACACATGTTTTGAGATTGATGTTGTGTTTAGATAATTTGATGAATTTTTACTTCAGTATTTGAAATGGTTGTGATTTAGGGGTTGAATATCTGATGTGTTACCTTGTGGATCAGGGTGCCCGAGCAGCCTTAAGACTGGGTCAACTCTTAATGCGGTATGAGAATACAATTTTATCTCCGTCCCATAGCAGTCCAGGTCCAAACCCTCAGATCAAAAAAGACTGGTGTGTCAGTGATTGGATGCCTACTTCGCTAATCAGTTTAGGACTAGGCGTTCTAATTGGAATATAATGACATTTTGCAGGCTTAATGGAATTATAATGGCATGCGGTTTAAGGCGAGAGATTTACCCTTCGTTTGAAGGGACTCTCGAGATCACATCTTTGGGCCTAGACTGAATGGTGCTTGCGGATGAACAGTTGTGTGGTCACAACTGGCCCTCGTAGAAACTTCTATAAATTCAGGGAACAGAGTCTCATCTCTGTTGCTGAAACTAGAGATGTTGCTAAGTAACTGTTGACTGAACTGTTAACTAATTACTATTATTGTAGAGGTACAAAATACTGCCTTGTCGCAAATACTGTTCTAGTAGGGCCACTACCCTACTGCTAGTGTTTTCCTTATGCAATGCTCAATGACTGCAATCACTAACCCCACAAGTAACATGGAATGATACAATTGCTATCAGGTAACTTTGTCTATTTAGCATATGTTTGTAGGGGGATACAGTTCTTCATAATACACAGCATAGCCCAAACTGCTACTTGGATGATAGTTTTATCTCTAAAATGCCGCAGAGTTTTCCTGTTTGTACCTTTGTGTTTCTTATGGACATTTGTTTTTCCGCAAGGTGCCTTGTGCCTTGTTCTATTTTGGGAGCGTTTATAACTACTTATATCTTCATTTTGCTCGCTTACATACTTTTTCCATATTTCAGATGGTTGAGTTCCAGTTTAACAGACATAATCTTCTTGTCTTGTTTTGTTTTGATTCTGCTTATGTACAAACTGTTCTTTGTTCTCATTCATACACTTTTCGGTTCCAATGTAATTTCAATGACAGATTAATTCATGCATGAGAATAATTTCCCAATAAGATATAAATGTCCATATTGTAATTGTCATGTTTTCTTGTAAAGGAGAGAGAGGAGAAGGCCTACCCTGGTGCCCACCACTATTGTCCAGCCCAAGCGTGAAATGAGACCATTCAATGATCCACTAGATTACCTGGCACGATACTGCATCATACAGTAAGAGTTTTTATATTATTATAGAGAATATGTGCAAATGAATGATGGCTTCCTTTTTTCAGTCCAAAGATTTCCTAATGTCATCACTTGAACATAATATTCATTTCATCCCTTCCCCAGCCCGGACCGATTGCCGCACTACGAGCGTGTGTTCAACAAGGTGCTGGGTGAGCAGGCCTACAGGTATGGTGATGTGCCTCCTGCTGATGTCAGAGTCAAGCCTACTGGAGGAGCAGACCCTGGAGGAGTGACCAAGACTCACCTCACGCAGCATGAGTCCAAGATGATCAAGGATCTCACCCTCATCTCCAGGACCACTGCAGAGGCAAAGGTATCAACACGTTGGATCATGTGGAATAGTTATTATATGGATCAGATTTTCAGAAAAAGTACAATTGACCTTCACCAATCCTCTCAAATAACTCACAATTAAGACAGAAATCAGCTTCAGAATGCAGTTTAACATAACAGAACTGATACTTTCAATCAATGCGATACCAAATATACTCACATATACCTGGTATTCATCATTTTTCAGTCTAATTTAGCAGAATTTCCTAAACAAGTAGAGCTGCCAATTGTACATTTTCTGAAAATCTGACCCATATGTGCTGTGCCACAGCCAAATGAATCTAAGATCTCAAAATTCGTATTTGTTAAATGCTTTTTTCCACAAAATCTCTTTTTATTATGTTTTCACGATGGTATTCAAACTTCAATCATTTGTAATATATGTGATCAAATCATCCTGTAACACATAACAAATGATATCTGACAATGTACTTGTCCTAACCTTGCAGAGTGGCCATAATCCAGGCGATCAGATGGTGGCTAAAGTGACCTTCACCTTGGACCAGATGATGGACAAGTATGAACAGTTACAGGCCAAGTTGGAGGACCTCAAAGGTAAGGCCTGATGTGGTTAAAGTTGCATTCTCAGCTATTAGGACAGAGACAATCCTACCAAATTTACTCATGATTATTGACTTAAATACGACTGAATTTATCAATATCCTGCATCATTGTAAAGGCTTGTGACGGGTCCTTCAGATACAAATGAAGAGGTTTTAGTAGTCCTGTAGCAAAAGCAAATAGACAAAATCTTCCAAAGCATTGAGAATTGAACTAAAAGGAGAAAATCTGTAGTTTTTTTTACTAATGTTAGTCAATATGGATGTATGTTTGTTGTAGGAGAGAGAGTGGAGGTACTAGCTGCCCTGGCTAAGACACACTTCCCTGAGGTGACAGACCCACACTACAACCCTGGCAAACAGATGAAGAAACGGAAAAAAGAAACAGTAAGTAGTTATTGCTTAGTTTATTTATAGTTTATTAGGTGATGTTTGGAGGGTATTTTTTACATTCTTTATTAGATCACCTCAATGGTGGTCTTTCTTTAGTACCTGGGGGAAAGAGGTCACAGAATTGATAATATTAGTGAATTTAATGAATTTGTTCCACTTTCAGACGCCAGGAGGGAGTGGCAAGCAGGTGTTGTTCTTTGAGGCTCAGGGTTCCATGGTGGAGAATAAACGTGCTGACCTCAATTTCCGTGTGAGGATTCCTACAGACAGTGACATAGTCAACAGACTCGACCAGAAGATGATGGCCAGGGTAAGCTAATGGTATTTGGGATGATCCAACAAAAGTGTAGGCCTTCAGAACAGGGCACAAGTTTCTTATTGGAGGAGAGATGGTCACATTACAATAGGGCACATTACAAACATATAAATTTAGTCCTGCAGCAGTGCTGTCATACAGGTCTCTATTATAGATGTCAAACTTTGCCCACTTTAACTTGTACTCTGTGCCCAATACATTTGGCGAGATTATCGGACGATATGTTAAGATTAGTCAGGAAGGTGTTGGTTTTAATACTTTGATATTGATATTAAAATATTACATTTTTTTTCTTGTCTAAGTCTTCATTTTATTTCATATTTTTTAGAGATTTCAATAATCAGGATTCACTGAGAATAATGTACCTAGTTACATAATGTAGTCTTCTGAATACAAATATTTAAATACAAAAAATACTTATTACAAACAATACTCATCTTTCTGCCTTTGTGTGTACAGTTGAAGGCTGACCCTAAGGTGTCCAAGCTGAGCCTGGAGATAGAACGGGTGCAGCAGAAGCTCAGGCAGGTGGACGACAGGATAGAGGACCTGGAGGGTGAGACTTTATATCCAGATTTTGTATTTAGTATATTTCCGGTGTGATCCAGGAAAATGTGTCATATGTGATGTGTTTCAGGAAAATGAGTCATAAGTCACAAAATAGGATATTTTTCAAAGTGATTTATTTATAAGATATCTTTAGTGAAATATTCTAATTCTTGGGGTACGTAATGCTGCTAGTAATATTAATACATGTACGAAATTTCAAGGCAATAAATTAAATATATCTGTAAGGTCATTAATATATCTGTAAGGTCATCTTATGGAGCATATTTAGGTACTTTATTATTAATTATACACCCAAAAAATATCAATAGCTTTTTTTTCAAAAATAAAGATTATAATATAGAAACACTACTTAGATGTCCTACTGTTTACTACCATTAGAATAGGCTTGAACTCATCTTTTCAAATATATGATAATATCTCAAAATCCGTTTTGCGACTTGTGACTCATTTTCCTAAAACACATCACATATGTCGCAAAATAGATATTTTTCAAATCGATTAAGATCTCTTTGTTGGAATGTTCTGATTCATGGATGGCTTGGTGCTGCCAGTCATATGTACCAAATTTATTAATTATTTATTATTCATAAATAATTAATTATTTATTTATTAAATATATCCCTGCGTTTTGAAGGTCATCCTATAGAGTATAATTTAGTTACTTTACTGGTAATTGCCCACCCAGAAATATTGCAAACCTTTTTTTCAAACATAAATACATAAAACATAAAATCTATAACACTTCTTAGATGCCCTTAATGAATACCATCATTAGAATGCGCTTGATATCATCATTTTTCATGATGATATCTCAAATCCATTTTTTGCGACTTGTGACTTATTTTTCTGTAACACATCACAATTTTGACTTGTAGATGAGAAGAAGTTGATCCAGCTGTATGCACGTGACACGTTCCTCCAGGACCAGGAGAAGGACGCTAAGCCAGAAGCCTACACCCGCAGACAGAGCGCACTCTTCAGGAAGCTACACCCACATAAGGTAGGGCAGAGGTTTAAGGATGGTCTCCACTGACTGCGGTAAGCTCTGTGGTAAGCCTTGCGATGGTTTGTGCTGGTTTTGTAGGTGGTGAGGAATGACGAGATCCTTGCCTACATGGTCAGTGAACGATGTAGGCAGGACCTCGTCACTCTACAACAACACAGCACCATCGCAAGGCTTACCGCAGAGCTTACCGCGACATATATGTATAGATCTCCATCCTAGAGCAGGGTAACTGGGGATATGGGGATTTGCATAGCCGCCATTTTGAGCCTTGGTTCGCATTAAATGATGGGATTAATGGTATGGTATCAAATTTATAGAAAACATGGTATGTTCAGCATGGACTAGGTATTAATATCATAATGTCAATATCAATGTGACAAGTCGATGACAAGTTGATGAAGGTGTAGCCGATAAGAAATTTTGTATCGAATAGCTTATCGTCAATGTATCACCTATGATTTTGTTGATACCAATGTTTACATATAGCCACTGTGTTATTCAGGATCAGGAGATGAACCTGCCCGAGGTAGAGGAGGCCCTGCAGCAGATAAACAGTCACCTCATTACTGAGAAGGAAATGCAGTATATATTCTATGTGAGTATCACATATATTTTATATAATAACCATGGATCATCTTCAGTTCCTCTACCTCTCATTCTTTATCTTCTCCTACAGGGCCTAGTCCACTAAGCACTGTTCTCATGCGATTTTGCGCCGCAGAGGACTCTTTTACACTACATTTTGTGAGAATCGCATGAGAATCGGCTTGGTGGACAAGGCCCTTTAGACCCCATGTTCTACCGGGGCAGTGTTCTGACCAAGCGGCTCACCCTCAAGAACTCAAGAACAAAACAATTGAAGAAGTCATCTGAATTCTCTCATGAAAGGCATCCGGACAACTAATTGCATTATCTGGTTATATTTGTTAGTAGCATATCAGCAATTTCCCTTTTGTGATATTTAAAACGTATTTATTTTCACATATAATTTCCCTGCACCAAGTACTTTGACACCTTTTCGCGAATTTGCGCAGCAGGGAAGCGTCAAACTTTGTTTATGCCATAATTATACCTTTCGTGCAAGTATTATTTTACCCACAAAGGTCAGTGCGCTAAACTAGCGGAATTTATAAATACTGCGCAAACATTAATATGTTTACAGGAACTTCCGAGCAGAGGTCTCCAACAACTCCTGCATGTTTCAGGATTTCAAGATGTGCCTGACTGATATAATATTGTTGAAATATTTCTGACTGAATCATAACCATCATAAGGGGGGGGGGGAGGGGGGGGGGGGATATAACATATCAAGGAACGTAAATCCTTTCTCACAACATGATCGATATAACGATAATATCTGGGGAAGGGGGGATGAAATCTTGAACTGTATTATTGTGACTGTAAATATGTGTTATTGTGGCGGTACTGCACCACCACAAGTATTAACGGAGAGAAAAATCCCATGTCTTGTGTCTTGGACTCTAGTACAAGAGCCTATATAGTTATAGTGTACTGGGCATCTAGTATAGGAGCCTATGGTATTGGAGAAACCAAAATTGTATTGTTGTTATGTTTGTAACCCGATATTATTACGGGAACTTATCACTGAATGGACATCACTTATGACTATAAACTATAATAATGTACATTAGCACAAAACGATAGATACTATAATCATAGACCAACCTTTGTCAGTATTAAACATCAAGAGTGATCATTGAACATATCGATGTTCAATAAGCTAGATTTACCTGGAAGACCTGCTTGTCATTTGACTAGCAGATGGTATATTCTTTTCTGATTGTAATGTTTGTCTGTTCAGAATAAAAATCCTATATATATAACCGTTTCAGATTCTGGACCTGCCGGGACGACAACGGATAAACATGCACACTTTCTGTGCCGTGGCTGCACTGTCCGAGAAGGTGAATCAAGTAGAGTGAGTATTGCAGACTTGGATATTCCCTGATTTGAACAAATCTCTCATGTACATACTTGGTACTCAAGTTCGCGGTTGGGGCTTTGACTTGGCCCAGTCCTCTTCAATTGACAACATTCATGGCAGTTATTATATCACACCTTATAGGTTATTGTCATCTTATAGGTTATTTATTTAACGTCTCAACACCATGAAGCGCTCTGGCAATATTAAACTACTAAAGTTCTCTGAAATAACACAAATTTCAGATCAAAATATAGTTCAAAATATAGTTCAACCTAACCAAACAGATTGCTAGAATCAATGTAATGCTGAATATACTCAAAATGTAGCTAGTAATGATTAAACTGGAGCCTAATTTAGCAGAATTTACTAAATGTGTACAGCTGCTAATTGTTCATTTTCTGAAAATTTGACCCAAATATCCTTGAGGTGAGTCAGGAGCTGCAAAAACTGCTTTTGAAGAAAATGCTTACATTTTTTCAGACCATTTGTGAAGAAGCTGATCAACAAGGTTGACTTTGAGGCCCTGACCCTGAAGATGGACCGGTGTAAGGAACTGTTCTTCCTCCTGTCCAAGTCTGACCCAAGCGTCCCTCCCGGCACTGTACCGGCTGAGACGCTGGCTGTGGACCTGCTGGCTGGTGGCCTCAGTAGTGGAAACACCCAATATGTAAGTATACACCGTTTCGGTGAGCATGCGCTGTGTGCTTCACTTGACCGGGAGAAGCAAACGTTAGGATAAAAAAATCTAGGTCACCATGACCACCCATTGGATTAAGCTTGACGCTCAGACACACCACATTACATTTGCTCACAAAACTCACATATCAGGGAAGAACAAGTAATTCCTTTTCACATATACCCAAAAGGGATATATGAATTATCGATCTGGTAAAATGAACTACTTTTGAAATACTTAATAAAGGACTTAGATGAGTTTGAAGTTGTTGTGTTGGCATGCTGTTGGTGTGTGCACTTTCCTTGAGTGACCTCACATGGAGTGAGCAGGCAAGTGTGGTTTAGAGGGGGATTGCCCAGTCCCTATAACTAGGGGTGAGTTATATGTTTCTACAGAGGGAGAGGCAGAGCTTCTAGTTGTTGCATAAACTGCAACATATTGAGGGTCCCCTGGATTTATCTAGTGTGTTCATAGTAGTTTTCTCTTATATACCCCGTTTTAGAAATGCAAAACTATTGGAATATTTGGTTAGCATACCCCTAGGTTAGGGGGAATGACCTGTCCGTGCATATCTCCCAGTGTCCCAGTGGTGTAACCCAATCTGCTGGCTGTCTCCAAGCATGCTTCATTCACTGTTTCTTGCATAGAATTTAATCAAATAGTTCAGGTTCTTGCTGATGTGTCATGCTAATGTATTTAAACAGAATGGAAAAAGAACACTTGGCCACTAACTCACAGAAATTGTGATGCATTTCTATGATGAAAAACGGCCTTACTGATGTCTTAAAAAGTTGCCTTCTCCCATGTATAAGTATAGGTCGGGGAACTAACAAGTTAGTTCAGAATTCTACGGATGGTGACCGCCGAATCGGTCTATAGTTTGGTACACTCTGAGATGAGAACACGTCTTTTTAAAGCTGCAGTCTCAGCTATTATGACTTACAACATCTCACCAGATGTATACATGTGATAACTTATAGGACTAGATGTATCAATATTCTGCTGCTGTTATATTATGGCTTATAGGGCTGGATGTATCAATATTCTGTTGTTGTTATATGTTTATACAAAAGTTACTCATATTATGGCGTATAGGGCTGGATTTATCAATATTCTGCTGCTGTTATATTTTTATACAAGAGTTACTCAACTTATAGGACTGAATCTATCAATAGTCTGCTGATGTTATTATGTTTCTGCAAGAGTTACTCACATTATGACTTATAAGACTGAATTCATCACTATTCTGCTGCTGGTATATTATCATACAAGAATTTGAAGTAGAATTAGTCAACCACAACCAACCATCAATGATTGGTTTTAAATGACGTTATCATAGAAAAGGATTCAAAATACAAATGAGGACGCTTTAAAAGCCCTTTATTAAACACAACTGGACTGAACGCTAAAAATTAATGGAATTAATAAACGTTTTCAAACCAAATCAAAGCTTAACATCATAATTGAGGTGTGTGTTTATGGAAATAGTTAATGGCCTGATTAATGTCCGTACCCAATATGTAAAGAGCCTAGTCCACCAAGCCAATTCTCATGCAATTTTGCGCCGCAGAGGACTTTTTTGCACTAAATTCTGTGAGAATCGCATGAGAATCGGCTTAAGGCTGACGCACAGAGTCAAGATTTCAGATGTTCTCACGATTTTTGTGCTCAGATCTGATCGTAGGCTGGAATTTTGTTTAAATTGTGTCGATTTTCACTGCCCACACATTCACGATTTCATGCATAATTGAATGAAAACCTCAGATCATAGGAAATGTGCACACACACTCAGGATTTCCTCAAATAATCTGGCTACAATTTGGTTTGCTAGTTATAAATATGTCATAATGATAAACATTATGTAAGATAACGGGCTGTTATCTGGCAAGATCTGAACAGATCTGGATAATTCTAATTCCTCCATGAAGCTGACAATTATGCGGTGTTTTTGGTGTAGGTATTTTTTAATTGATTTATTTGTATTGATTTATTTTTTATTGATTAAATTATTATTTAATCATTACAAAAATATTTATTAAATTTAGAATCAAGTGACTGGTATCAATCGATGGGAAATAATGTGCCCTAAAATTGTTTTTATTTTACCTCATAAAGGTTTAATCCTGGGTGCAGCCGGTGAGATCGTGGGCGTTGCCCACTTCAATCCATAGTTTGGATTGACGTGGCACTGCTCCCGATTAGTCGTGAGCATTTATATATGAGCCTACGACAAATTGTAAACAGACACACACATACAATATTTGGTGCACGATTTGGCAGCTAGAATATTTGACCTGAGCAAATGGTTTTTGAAATCGTGTGACTCAAATCTTGTATGAAATCTGGTATGTGTGCGTGAAAATAAGGTCGCGATTTGACGCACGTCTTGACGTGACTTGATGTAAGACTAGTCGTCTTGTCCCACGATTTCACTTTTTTGAAATTTGATCGTACAACTAGTCGTGAAGCCTCCAAATCCTGACTGTGTGCGTCTGGTTTTAGTGGACTAGGCCCATTAGGAGGTTTGTTCTGTTCTTTCCCGACCCGTATAAAAGACATTTGACCATAGTTTTGGACGAGTTCTACCTTTGTTTCTACAGTGTTTCATGAGAAGAATTGATTGCATTTGCCAAATACACAGGTCATAATAAATCAATGTAAATGTATGTTTCCAGGTGATGTCCAAGTTTGACCGGGACCGTCGTGGACTGGTAGCTTTCCTGGACTTCCTTACGTACATCCCGCTCTTTATAGAGATCCATGAACGTATTGTGGAGGACCCCTTCAGTAGAGAACAGGACTACTAAATAAAACTATTACATATTTGATTTGATTTGAAAACTGTATAAGTGATTTAACTCATTTGTTCACCGCTTTTATATTATATGAAGTTATTATATGCTAATATATTTGGGTCCTAAGACATTTACAAGTCTCATGCATTGCATGTATTTCAGTGGTGTTGTCTGAATGGATCAAAACGTCACCCTTATACATACCAGTGCATAACTATTCATTCTTTGGTGGTAGGATTCATGTAGCATGATTCACATTTGACTCGCTCATGTTACATTTCGAATTATATAATCATGTATAAGGAACACATATGATACATCAATCTGTTATATTCGATGTGAAAAGTAAATCTTTGTAGTTAAGGTAATGTAATTATGATTTAGAAATAGTTCAAATATGTCACATGTGTATTATATATAGTTTTGATGTAATTTGCTGGATATATCCTATTTACGTCAATTTTCTGCATTATATGGGAATAAATGTAAATGTAATACCTCGTTGGTTATTGTCAATTAAATATTAGTTATGTATACGTATGGACACACTCAATTGACCTCTCCTAAGCATTCCCCTTAAAGCGATGAATAATACTGCCGATAGAACGGCGTACCCTAATACTTTAGCGCCAATAGGGGATTTGCATGTGCTATTGCGCATGTCTATTACACTGCATGCTGGGATGGATTGAGTTCAAATCTGACTTAGAAATATTTGGCAACATTTTTATTGAAAAATGCAAGAATGTTTTCACCAATAGTTTTGCTTTCATAAATGATCTATGAAAACCAAATGCACGATGGGACAGATGAGGACTTATATGTTATGGAACCATGTGTAAATATTTTGCGACTTGTGCTTAATTTTGCTACAAGTCGCAAAATTGGTGTTTTTCAAATTCATCTATTCACAGGATCTCTTTGTTGGAATATTTTTTTTTGAGTATCTATTTCTTGGAGCTGCCTGATCACATGTATCAGGTTCGAAGACAGCCTATTAAATATATTCATGCGTTTTTAAGGCCAACTTATAAATAGAGTATGTTTAGTTACTTTACTAGTAAATCTCGACCCAAAAATATTGCAAACATTTTGTTCAAAACTAAATTATATCAAACTCAAAATATAGAAATATTTATAAGATGTTCTACTATTTACTATCATTATAATCGGCGTGATCTCATCTTTTCAAATATGATGATATCTCAAAATCCATTTTTTGCGACTTGTGACTCATTTACTTTTTCTCTGACGTGTTATCGGAGACCTTTCGTTCCACTCGATATAGCTGCCATATCATATTGTCATCTGTTTTTAAGGGTAAATATCCCCATTTTAACTGCCTCGACTCGTCATTCCCTCTGAATCCGAGATATTTCGTATTGTTGAACCACACTGTACTTAATAGCTGGCCGGCATAATCGCTTCCCAAACACCCAGTATTCCATAATTTGTCCTCGTCATCGGTCGTCAACACTTCGGCCTTCTTCTGCTTGTTGCCTTTGCCTTTTAGTTCGAGTTATTTTTTCTTTGCTTGTAAGTTGTAGTACGAGCCTCGATAGATTAAATTCCTCGGCTGTTACGATGTTGTAATGTAAGGATACTTGATCTCCTCCAAGTGACGAGCTAGGGCCCTATGTATTGTAGTCAAGGAATCGGGCTCATACTGCGTTCCATCCTCTCTCTTTGCGGTTTTCAGGAATTCATAGCAGACGATTTTTTCTAGGCTTCTCTTTGGTCAGATCAAGTCATGTGATGCTCGAAAGTAGTTCGGTTGTAATCACATAGGTAGATGATACGACTTTTCATATAGCACCCCTATATCACGTCGTTGTAATCATGGACGTATGTTATAATATTTAATACTCTGTCATAAAATGTTGTACACGTATTATTGCTACGGAAAGCGTAAATCAAACCCAAAATGCAAACATTCCCACAAATACATCTTGTGAATAAAACACTTTGAAAAATAACAATCTTGCGACTTGTCATTAATTTTCCTGAAACACATCACATATCCGGTTACCATAATAACCATGATACGCGCACATCCTAATAAATACCAGAGAATCGAGTCTTCCATGCATGAATTACTATGGATATCCATTATGTTCGTAACTTCCAAAAATACCTAGATTCCTTTGCAATCGTGCACCTCTGTAAATGTAGATGGCAGCACATACAGTGGTGATATTTCAAATCGGTGAATGGCCACTAGGGGGATGAACTATTAGCAACAGGAACCCTCTAGTGGGGTAGCGGAGAAACGTTTCAAGGATCATGTGACTGACACGTGGTTATAGTCACAACATCACTTTTCATGGTAATTACAAACAGATCTAGGTCGTGTGAGGGGTCGGAGGTGGGGGAGGGGGTAAAACTCTAAGAGCTTGGGTAGGGTTAATGTTGGTGTTATAATTCAAACGGTTACTATACAGGTTACGATTTTCTTAACGTTAGGGTCCATTCGTCAGGACATGTATACATCAAAATGGGTCACAAGTCGCAACAAATTTGAGATATTTTCATATTTGAAACGTTGAGATCAAGAGGATTCCAATGATAGTAAACATTAGAACAACTGATAATTATTTCTATATTTCAAGTTTGATATTTTTATTTTTGAAAAAAAAAGGTTTGCAACATGTCTGGACAATTATAGCTAATTATTAGTAAAGTAACTAAATATACTCCATAGGATGATCTTGGAAACACAAAGATATATTTAGTACAGTCTTGAGGTTTGGTACATGTATTCATAAAAACATAAGGACTATAGATACCCCGACTATGAAAACATTGAAACAAAGGAATTCTGTGAATAAAACACTTTGGAAAATACCAATTTGCAACGTGTGACACATGTTCCTGCAACACTTCACGTAGGTCAGGTCGTCGGGAAATGAACGACTCACCTTCACCAAACCTCTTAAATAACCCAAATCTATGACAGAAATGAGGTTCAAAATACAGTTCAACATAACCAAACAGGTTGTTTGAGAGGGGTGGGGAGGTCTTCAATATATAACATGATTAACTGCAGGGAGGACTCCGCCATCCCTCCTATATATCCCTCCCAACCTCCTAATATTTATACAGCGTCAAACCCCGCGAAAATGATAAAATTCACACAAAGAGATCTTGTAAATAAAACGCCTTGAAAAATATCAGTTTTGCAACTTGGGACTCATTTCCCTGAAACACATCACATATTACATTGTTCCTGGTCATACGGCTGGAGAATAGAATCTCTATTAACTGTTGCATTTTTATGTTATCTTTTCAATTTCAATAAAGTCACGCAGACTCTGTTTATTTAGCAGTTTTGCCATTCGTCTAACAGAGTTGATAATGGACCTGAACACATTTGTGATGTGTTATCGGAAAATGAGTCACAGGTCGCAAAGTTGATATTTTTCAATCTGATATATTCACAACATCTCTTTGTAGGAATGTTCTCATTCTTGGGGTATCAGGTGCTTTTAGTCGGTTTCAAATTTCAAGACTGTGTATTCAATATACCTGTATATCTAAGCTCATCCTTTGTAGCACATTTAGCTCCTTTAGTAGTAATGATATTGTAAACTTCTTTTTTTTTCAAGGATAAAAATATCCAACTTAAAATATAGAAATACTCATTACCTGCACTTATGTTTATCAACAGAGTTTTATCGCACACATGAGGCAAATATAATTTTGCAACTCTAAAGCAGAAACAGTGCATATAATGAATATATATTATATTATATATTATTATATATTTTAAGCAACAGCAACATTCAGCACCGTTTTAATAACAGAGTCACCTCTTCCAACCACATCTACATTTTGTTTTTTAGAACATTTTATTGGACAAAGTTTCACATACGTGATAATTCTTATTCGTCACGTACAAAACATAATCAATCGACTCTAAGACATCGCGACATTTTAACTTTAGATTATTTTATGATACTAGAATATATACTTAATTTCAATCGTTCGGTTACTATTGTTACAATCCGATAATACCTTTAGTCATCCACATCATCCTGATTTCCGAATTTCTAATCTTAATATCAAAAGTCTTTTTTTTTTTTTATCAAAAGTCTTCTTCTTAATAAACATTTGCTTTGATAAACAAATCGATACTCATAAATTAATGCCACTCAAGTATCTAAATAAATTGATCAAAAAGTGAAAATAACCATTCTATGGAAGCTGCATAATTCATTACATTAATTTTGCTTTGCTTTTTCCACGAACGCATCCGCCCCAAATCTGACAACAAATGATTGGTGGACCTAGCGCACTTGTTGACACAGGAGCCAATGAACTCTAAACAAGCGCGTTCGTAAACCCATAAATATAACAATAACTCCACCACCAAGCTGATAAGATGATTTATGATGTGGCGAGTAATTTGTTGACTCTCGAACACTCCCCTAGTGGGGTATTTTACAACTACTGAGAGTCATTATGCAATTAATTGTTTGAGTTCTGCTATTGATCACCAGGGGGTAGCAGGTGCTTGAGTGAATACTATTTATTTGGTTTATCGTGGAGAGGGAGTGTGATTTATGGGGCCTGGCAGCGTAAGGACTGATACACACCGATTCTATGGACTTAGAAGGTTGTGGTTTGGAGCGAAGAGTCTTATGGCATGGGATAGAGGACGAGCGATAGCGAGTTCTCTATCCCATGTCCATAAGGCTATTCCCTCCAAACCACAACCTTCCAAGTCCTTTAGGGGTCGACCACAGACTCTATCCGCTGGTAGGATTGTCCGTTACAAGGGCAATTTAGGGACAAAACTGGACCAAAGACCCCTAATATTTTATATGACCTAAATATGGGACACGCTTAGAAGGCAATAAAAGAACAATTCACTGAACTCACAGTTTGAATGGTGAGTGAGTGAGGGAGATTGGTTGCTTTACGCCCTTATCAACTCTTTGAAGTGTTATATCAAGGGCGGGAGAGCTGAGAGGGAGGCAGTTTATGATCATACACTCTCCCGCACACCGTACCCGGGCGATACGGAGCGGCAAGTTTTTTCGTCTTCATTGAGACGATTTTTGTCTACAGAGCACCGCGAAGGCTACTGGTGAACAGTGGTGACGAAATTGCCTGAACTTCTGATACGAAAAACGGTCATTTGAATCACGGAGACGAAATATGATATGCTCCGTATTCGCGCTCCGTTTTTGGATGTTGGCCATGGCTCCTCAATGTCTGTTGGTCTGGTCATGCTTGGACGCACCACGCTTGAGTGGGTGTTATTGCAATGCTTTAACACCTTCAAGAAGCCCAGTACATTTTCTATATAATATGAACAACCATATTTACAGGGATGCCGAACAACCATATTTACAGGGATGCCAGTCTTCCATGAATTAATGAATATCCATACTTCCAAAAAGTATTCAGAATCTCCACAATATTTACATGTTTTCTTCTTCATTGAACCCAATATTTTCACTTTTATATGTATGTATATATATATGTGGTTTTTTTTAGTATAGTTGAATATCTACTGATCTCTGATTATCAGTAAGTCCAGAAACAGGCAGCCTGTTTGGTCACCCTGTCCCCGTCAGCAGTGGGGTATAGGCGGCAGGCCTTGTTCCATTAAAGACCGGGGTCCTCCCCAAGCTGCATTCCAGAGCGGTGACCTGCCTCAACTATGATGGCCCAGTGGTGTTTAGATACATGTTAATACTTGATATTCATGTGGCACTTAGCATTACTAATTATATATTCATCTCAAATGCACCATTTTAAGAGTTTTAAAAAAGTTCTTTGGAGAAAACCCAACCTCCATTGGCTTGGATCCTCTCGCAAAGAAGTTCCATTATTTTTTCCTGTAACTCATCACACATATACCTGGATATATTCAATATATATTCCTGAAAAAAAATATTCCCTGCTCTTCCTCTCCTTTCCCGCCCATCTCTTTCTTACTTACTTTCAATTGCAATCCTCCTGTCTGCCTCTCCCCCTCTTTCTCTTTCTGTTCTCTATCTTTCTGTTCTGACACAGTATTAGCATTCAGATTGATTAGTTGAGGCCATGTTGATAGCTGATTCAGTATAGTATAATGGTTAAAGCACTTGACTGTAAATCATAAGGTTGCTAGATCGAACCCAAGCATGGGCAAGTTTTTTTTCTCTGCTTTGTCACATTGTAATGGGTGAGTGCACACTCCTTCACGCACTGCCGCACTCCAGATGCGCCAGATGCGCCAACTCTTAACGCACCACCGCACACCGGGGATTAAGAGATTTAGCTTTCCCAGGTCATTATTTACCTCGCCGAATACGCTGAGACGAAAAAAATCGTATCAAAAGTGGGTACAAGAAATTCGTATTCATTTTCGTATCGCGCGGATACGTTGCGCGGGACAGTGTACCCAGGAAATAAAGATAGAGAAGAAGGGAGAGAGAGACAGAGAGAGAGAAAAGAGACAGAAAGGCACTTTAAGGTCATACACAGGATCAACAGTTTGAATGGATGAATGATATTATTTGTGATGTGTTACAAGTCGCAAAAAAATGATTTTGAGATATCATCATATTTGAAAAGATGAGATCAAGCGGATTCCAATGATAGTAAACATGAAAGATATCTGAGAAGTTTTTCTATATTTTATGTTTGATATATATCTAGTTTTGAAAATAAGTTTGCTATCTGATTCACCTGTTACGGAGGATTGGCTGTGAATAAGATAGAAATCCCCCAAAAGCCACAACGACAGTGCAACAATTACAATGGCTGCTGTAGCAGCTTCACCCTCAAGAAATTATTGGTCATCAACTAATGTACTATTGAATTAATCTAAAGATACTAAATCTAAAGATGGAATTAATTAAAATGTGTAATATTATAATGTAACTAGTACAGCACTTTGTTGTACTGCTGACTGTTAGAAAAACTTCTCCTGGGGCCTTCAAGCATTACTTAAAGGTAAATACCAGTGTTTACTTAAAAAATGAATGAATCATGGAATTTTCTTTAAACTTTGGATTTAGAAAGAACATGGTTGGAGCAACCCAAAAAGCCAAAAAAAACATATGCCATTGGATTAGTTTTTATTTCAGGGAACACTGAAATTTATTACTGTTCACTATAGAAGTCTATGGGAAAACGGGTATTTTCTGCATTTTCCCCAATAACATATGATTGAATCATACGATTTTCTTTAAAATCTGCATATACATTGCTGACATGTTATTCTACCCTCCCAATTAGAAAAAATAAGGGGTCATTCAACTAAGAAAAAAGTTATTCAGCTAAACTTGTATCACAATGAGCTTCCCCCATTGAAATCAATAGTGAAGGGAAGTAAACTTCACTCATCCCTAAAACACAAAATAATATGATGACATCCAGTTTTTTTTGCATTTTGTAATCCCCCAACCATGTTCTTTCTAAATACAAAGTTTGAACAAAATATATTGAATTCTATTGTTTCATGCATTAGTTCCTTAAAGTCCCGCCTGCTGCAGTGCTGTCAACACTGGTATTTATCTTTAAGCATGTTTATTGACATTAATGTGATGTGTTTTAAGGAAATGAGTCACAAGTCGCAAAAATTACATTTTTCAAAGTGTTTATTTTGCAAGATCACTTTATTGGAATGCTCTCATTCTTAGGGAGTTTATCACTTATAGTTATATCGATCGATGTATCAAATTTCAGGACAATATATGTAATAATTATATCCTTTCCTTTTAAAGGTCCCCATATGGAGTATATTTAGTTAGTTTACTGGTTGTTGCTCCCCAGAAATATTGCAAACTTTTTTTTCAAAAGTAAAAATATCAAACATAAATTACTTATAAATAAATAATATAGAAATACTTATTGGGTTATTAGACTGTTTACTATCATTGGAATGGGTTTGGTCTAATCTTTTCAAATATGGTGATATCTCAAAATCAATTTCTTTCGACTTGTGTCTCATTTTCCTGAAATAGATCACAATTACAAAACCCAGTGCTCGGTTGTGTTGTGCTTCAGTGAAAGTACTGCATGAAGGTGGTACATACGGGTAAAGGAAATTGCGTTCTTCGTTGCCGATGGAGGCTGTTGCATCACAATTCATTACTTATTATTGTCCTTTCTTAGCTACATTTCCCCCCTAAACAGCTGGTAAAGGAATGTGAATATAATCATAGACAGCTATACATATGGCCGGCCTTTGAGAGTGAGAGGAGCCAGGATAGTTAAGGGCGCTACATCAAATACAAAAGTAGGGTGTGGTACCCATCTACTGGAGCCAACAAAGGGGTCAGATTTTCGGGAAATGAGTCGTAAGTCGCGAAATCTGGATTTTGAGACCATCATATTCGATTCCAATGATAGTAAACACTAGGGGCCTAATAAGTATTTATATATCTCCAGCTTGTTATTTTTATTTTTGAAAAAATAGTTTGCAGTGTTTCTGGATGGGTAACTAAATATGCTCCATACGAAGGCCTTCAAAACGCAAAGATATATTTGATACTATGTCCTGACATTTGTTGTATAGGTTCATATGACTGTAAGTGCTAGACCCCCTAAAATCAGAACATTTTGATAAGGAGATTCTGTGAAAAACTCCCTTTGAAAAATATCAATTTTGCGACTTGTGTCTCATTTTCCTGGAACACATCACAAATACACTCTAACCTCTCCCCTACCTTGCACGGATTGCACAGACTGTGGACTGTCTGTAGAGATCAGCAATGGACAGGAGAAGGTCAAGATAGGGGGGTTGGGGGTGGGGGGAGAGGTGTAGAATAGGGATGTGGGGGGAGGGGTGTGGAATAAAAACAGACAGAGAGACAGGGAGAGTCAGCAAAGAGATATCTGACAGAGAGAGAGAGACAGGCGCAGACAGCCAGAGAGCGACAGAGAGGGACAGAGATTGACAGACCTGTAGACACAGATAGGCATAGAGACACAGTTAAGGCCCTAATCGACTGAGCCGATTCTCATGCGACTTTGCACTACAGAAATTATGTGAGAATCGCAGGAGAATCAGCTTAGTAGACAAGGGCCTTAGTACTTACAAAGACAAAAGAAAACAAGACACAGAGAAACTCAGGGAGACACAGAGACAGAGACAGAGACAGAGAGAAAGCCAAAGAGAGACTGAGAAAGCCAAAGAGACACTGAGAAGGCCAGAGAGACACTGAGAAGGCCAGAGAGACACTGAGAAGGCCAGAGAGAGTAACGGATACATGCAAAGACTCACAGCGAGGGTAAAAGTAACTTAGGAGGGAGATGAGGAGGGGATTGGGGAAACTGATGGAAGAGGGACAGAGGGAGAGAGAGAAGGAGAGAGACACAGTGAGAGAGACAAATAGTGAGCGAATGACGAGAGACAGGGAGAGAGAGAGAGAGAGAGAGGAAAGAGGGACCAAGAGAGAAAGAGTGACAGGGAGAGGGAGAGAGCGAGACAGAGAGATGCAAAGGGAGACAGACAGGGAGAGAGAAAGGAAGAGAGAGAGAAAGGAAGAGAGGAAAGGGGCGAGGAGTGACTGACAGGGGAGAGAGAGACAACCTGCCTTTGAGATGGTACCACTCTACTCCCCAGACCATAAACACTACCCCCTCCCTTACGAGACCATATCCGAGATTACACACTCACTACAGAGGTCTGCTAGCAGCCACCTACCGTCCAGTGTCGGCACTACTCAGTGATGAGGCCGGCCACCACCAGGTGAACCCTTCACTCAGCCTGGTGCCAGCGCCCAGAACTATAACCCTTCCTATCGGGATTACGGCTCTGGATTATCTCCCCTCCATGGTTAACCTTCCCACTTAAGGATTAGCACCGGGCCCTGGAGCAACTCAGGTGCAAGTCCTGGGACATAGCTTACCGTCATACTTAAGGATTAGCAGGGGAAAGACTCCTGAAGTTTGGGAGTTTATCATAATGTTGTAAGTATTCTATAATTATAAGTTTGGCATGAATTGATAGTCACTTCGTAAATGATCCCACAATTAAGAGAAGAATCAGGCTGGGCGCAGAACATCTCAGATCAGATAAGAATGGTGGATTATGTTAGCACTTGATTCGATGCCAATGCGCTAATGGCTTTCCTGGCCCTGGAGTAGGCGTCCTAATGTTGTTATACATTTTGCCGTTTGGGGTGAGAGGCTTTGTTAGGGAGTTTATCATAATATTGTAAGTAATTAATCTTTTTTTTCCCGACGTGTTTAGTTTGCATCAATTTTACCCTCTCCATACAGAGACACCACGCTAAGTGTAACATAGTAATGAGAATAGAAATATGAAAAGATTTTCATGATAAGTTGACAAACTGCAGTGTGAAACATAAACACACTTGTAACAGTGCTTGATGAGCGTTCTAGACATGAGAAACCACAGAAATGCAACATCTAAAGACTTGCAAGGTCTTGAAATATTAAAATATACTAGAAAGTAAAGTTCAAGAATTTTCGGGAACTTCCACCGCCGCAGAGAATTCTTTTGCACTAAATTCTGGTAGAATCTCATGAGAATCACATGTAATCAAACCAAAAGGGATGAAAACCTCCCAAATGCCGGAGAGATCCCCTCAAATTGGCAACGATTCGTTGCAATAAAATGTTTTCAATCAATCAATCAAGCTCGTCTGAGACTCGTAATAACTTATTAAGGGACCCCACGTAGTAATTAGAAGGAAAACGACTCTGAGATTTTGAGATATCTCCATATTTGAAAGATAAGATCGGATAAGCGGATTTATTTTACATTCAGATTTCTAACCCACGATGGTCCCCAATCGTACCAAAGTGCCTTGAAACCTGACCAGACAGACCATTGGCGCATCACTATGATGCAGGTTGAACCATAAACCCTGAAGTGCTTGGGTCGACAAATACTATCACCAATATTTGTCATAGTAATTTACAAGGCTTTGATGTAAGGTGTCCAAGTATCTGACATCTGTGCCAGCAAGCATTAATTCATCACCACCTCTATACTCAGTCTAAGTCCCTGGCTAGTATTTTACTGTTTCTCTTCATGAATCTGCCTCTGGTTTACAATAATCACTGTTCAGAGGCATACATATGCGCATATATGTGATCCGTTTTAGTCGCAAAATATCGATTTTGAAATATCATTATATTTGAAAAGAGGAGATCAAGCGGACTCCAATGATAGTAAACACTAGGACACCTAATAAGTATTTCCAAATGCTAAGTTTAATATTTTTATTTTTGCAAAAAAAAAGTTTGCAATGTTTCTAGATGGGTAATTACCAGTAAAGTAACTAAATATATTCCATACAAAGGTGTTCAAAACGCAGGAATATATTTAATTCAATGTCCCGAAACTTGTCATAATTATGGATTCATATGTGCTAATATAAGTGCTAAACCTTCTAAAGATCAGAACATTTCAATAAAGAGATCGTATAAAAAACACTTTGACAAATATCAATTTTGCAACTTATGACTCATTTTCCTGCAATACATCACATATAATATATATCTATATATGATACAGACAGATGCTGTTTTTTTGACTGTATTGAAAATTGATTAGTGACAACTTAAATGGGGTCTCCACTAGCTGCGGTAACCTTTGCAGTAAGCCTTGCGATGGTGTTGCGATGGTTACTATCATTGAAATTCTCTTGATCTCATCCTTTCAGATATGATGATATCTCAAATTCATTTGTTTGCGACCCTTTTTTCCCCTAACACATCACAAGTTAGTACTGGATACATTGTGGTCAACTATTTTATTATACCCTGATAAAGGTTTTCCCTTTCTTTCGGACAGCTTGTTTATTTCTTATGACAAAACATGTTTACATAGTTCGAATTAATCAATGTGATGTATGTAGTACAAAAATACATTTTCATGACATCTAGGACTACTGACAAGGGTTTTTTTCAGGTCAACTTTCCTAAGTTTCCAACAAGTTTATATAATCCGTGATATCAGCATGCAACCATTTTTTATTTTTCTTCTTTGCTGGTTGACTTTTATTTTACATACACATATTTCTGTTGAGATTGCCATTCGAAGATCACATGCAACAGTTCTTAAATCGAGCCTACCTTCATGGAATAACTTTTGTTTCTGTATCAACGCTTTAATCTGTAATATGAACCAGTCTATCTGCGTATTGATGTTATTTTGTGAAATACTGGCTTTTCATATTATTTTAACCTTTTTTATTTGTATTTGAAGGATAACTTGTACAATCAATAGTCACATATCGGCGACTGGGAATGGGTCCATGATCGGAGTTATTCGAGTGAAATCTTGAGAAAATGAACAATTTAGCTTCACGAATCATCTCAAATAACCCAAATTTCAGACGAAAATAAACTTCAAAACTTCGGTTCAACCTAACCAAACAGATTGCTAGAAGTCGAACCAATGCAATACCAAATATGCTCGAATGTACCTACTATTCACTAACTTGTAGCCTAATTTAGCAGAATTTACTAAATATGTACAGCTGCCAATTGTACATTTTCTGAAAGTCTGACCCACTCTGTCTGTCTAAACTTTTCAAACATTCTTTCACAGCTGAGGATAGAGGACGGCCATATTGTCACTGTTATACAACATTTCAGTAGGTCACAGACAGACAAAAAGCCATGACTAGGAAGTGTTGGTTAAATAACGGGGTGGGGGTGGAGGGGGGAGGGATGAAAGCTATTACCCAGAGAGCAGCAGTGTTAATTGGATTGCCTTACTCAGCGTGATTAGTGACGTGCACAATACCTGGCCGTCCAGGGGGAGGCGGGCAGTGGGTGGAACAGCCGCAGTCTGCTGTCATATGGGTGAAGTCACCAGAAAATGCACAATTCAGCTTCACCAATTCTCTCAAATAACCCAAATTTCAAACGAAAATAAAGTTCAAAATACAGTTCAACCTAACCAAACAGATTGCTAGAATCAATGCAATGTCGAATATACTCGAATTTATCTATTATTGGCCAAATTGCAGCCTAATTTAGCAGAATTTACTAAATGTATACAGCTGCCAATTGTACAATTTCTGAAAATCTGACCCATATACCCGTGCTGCATGGAAGCCAGCGAGAGATGTGGGTCATAACTAGTGCTTACTGCACGTGTTCTGTGATAATTCTACATATTCTCAACTCAAATATTTAGCCCCTATCTTCCAGCCCCCAAACCCAAACCCAAACCCAAACCGCCACACCCTTAACAAACACTACCACCTCCACCAAACCACCGCCCAAACTACAACCGGAAAAAAACAAAAAAAAACTTGCCGCAAAACCTTTACAATTATACTTATTCTCAACTTTCGCCAACATCTTCATCCCCTCCACCACCCAACCACTAACTCCAACACCCCAGGGGAAAAAACTTGCCTGCAAAACCTTTCCTTACCTGAACCCTTTTTTAGCCCCATAAATTGTTATCTCAAAAAGAAGTTGCCAAATGTACTCATCAGTCCATAACTAGTCCATACTGAACGTGCGCTACAATTATGTTTTTTTCAACTTTAGCCAATACACACACACACTGATGATAAGAGAAATATCGTATCTAGAAAGCCCCAGCCCTACCTGAAACGTTTAATCCCAGAAATGTCTTTAGCATACCCATCCAACAACCCAACCCCGCCCCCACCACACCTACACATTGATGTGTGCCCCCCACCCCAGCGCCTTTGCCACTCTCTCTCTCACCGACACCCACACACACCCACACACCCACCCACACACACTAAACACGTTATCCTACCTGTAACTGCTCAGGCCCTACAATGTTCCAACTAAATGTAAAAATGTATTTTAATTTTATTAAATAATTATGGTCACTTTTGCGTCTCAAACTAACCACTTGTTTCACGCAGTTGCTAATATATGTTATGCACCAGACAGACCTTGTCTAAATAACCAGACCCGACTCTTGATGACGGATTTAGTACCGCAAATAAACGCAAGGTGGTGTTGTTAGAAAATGAGGCACCCGGATGATGACACTGGTTTGAAAGACACCCACCAGGTGGGACAAGAATGTCATGCGGTGCAGATTTCATTAAATATTTTTATTGAACGCTTTACTGAAATTAAATACGATTTTATATCCCGAATTCGGTAATTATTGATAATTATCATTAATCAATTTTGTTATATCAATTATATTTGTTATCTCTTTTTTTCTATCATTAATAACTTGTATTTTCTATAAAAATGAATGTAATAATCATCTAATTCAATTTGCACGTTCTATCTTAAAGTTTGTTCTAATGATTTGATCAGGAAACAACAAAAAACATTACTCTGAATGAGAGTGTTCTATGATTTTAAATTCATCCTGAACAAAAAACAATCTAAAAAGGAAAATTAGCATTGCAATTCATGATGTTTTCTCACATGATTTTACTTGCGGATAAAGCGATAATTATTCGTGCTCATAATGGGTTATCTGAAAACCTGTTTACATACAAAACCTTTTAATCTGGAATGTCATCATTCGTATTTCCTCTTTAATAAGCCATAGTTGAACAGTGGTAAATGGCTCGTACATCTGAATAATGCAAACCTGAATTGGTGGAAAATGACATCTGAAGAACTAAAGGGCCTAGCCGATTCTCATGCGATTTGTCCACTAAGTTCTGTGGGAATTGCATTCTTTCGTTTACGTGAATGAAACCATGACTTTCATTCGCATTCATGATTGTGTGACAGTGGTATAACAAATAGGGAATATGCATATCCGCCATCTTGAATCTCAATTTGCATGGAATTATAGGAGTTGGTTATTTACATAAGATCACTGTTAAATATCCTATGCTGAAATGGTTTCTATAGATCTTATGCTGTGCCATTAGTCCTGAAATTTCATGCGAATCAAGATTCAAAAGGATTCAGGACTTCATTATTTAGAATGATAAAGCTGGAATCTGATTTCCGTATGTAGGGCAATTAGGTCAAGGTCAAACCAATACATCAACTAGGTCAAGGTTAAACCAATACATCCACTAGGTCTGGGTTAAACTAACATTTGCATGCATAACGTATTATGAGCAAATTTTGTAAACCTAAAATCAGGTTAATTTGGATTTGAATAATTAAATATGCCATTAGGCGTTGTGTCCAATGCGGTCTTATATCAGAAAGAGCAACCATAATTAGTCTTCATTTGTTGAGACATGTCATTTGGACAATTCAACTGTAAGGATTAAATGCGGCTTGATTTTAACTCTATACAATGGAATGAGGTCGAGGTGAAATTACCTTGTGCATACAAAGCACTATGTAAATTAAGACTTCAATAATTAAATAAGCAATGAGGATAATATGACAGTGAATAGATAGGAAACATGGGGTGATCGCTTCCATGATGACATGAGGCAGGATGACATCGGGAAAAGGGTAAGATTTTCAGAAATTGGCAGCTGTATAAATTTAGTAAATTCTGCTAAATTAGGCAGCAATTTGGTCAATACTGGGTAAATCCGAATATATTCAGCATGGCATTGATTCTAGGAATCTGTTTGGTAAGGTTGAACTGTATTTTGAACTTTATTTTCGTCTGAAATTAGGGTTATTTCAGAGAATTGGGATAGCTGAATGGTACATTTTCTGGCGACTTTACCCAAAAGGCAATGAATCAGGAGAGAGAGGAAACACACAAAATATTTAACAGTTTCCTTTCATTTATTTATATCTTTATACAGCCAATCTTCCATAAAATGACAGTTGAATCATAAACAGGCATGCACGTGTTCAAACAGTGTTAGAATCAATGGATGCCATTCGCATATCGAGTTAATGGGCTCAATTGAGACAGAGGATGTAACACAGCATTGAGTGTAAAGCGTGATTGATATGTCATAAACCATAGATGAGCAATAATGTGCATGAGCATACACCATGGGTAATGAATGTCATGTAGGCATCACATGATTGATGATATAAATAAAGAGACATCATCCCACCTGTTAGGGGGAACTTGGCATACTTCTTCTTTGCATTTCACTCTGTCCAGAGTTGCTCCAGTCACTGTTGTAGAGAACCTATTATCCTAGTGGTAATCAAAGGCAGACTCGTAGTGCACTGGGCAGCTCCAGCAACCTTCTACCTTTCACCTTGCCTTGTACTCCACTCTACTGGTGTCCAGCCCTCAGTACCTAAGGCACCTAGGTCAACCCATAAGAATTGGTTACATCCATGTGTCCCTAGATCGGCACTGGGCGACATATTTGGTGCTGTGACCAGGATCAGGTTATGGCAGGGTATCAAACAAAGAACCGTACATCTAGAAAGGTAGGCTGTCAATCTGTTGGTACCAAACTGAATTGTTGTGCCAAATTGCTGAGGCACTCCATGAGCAGTTACAATTGTTGGAGTTGGTGACACATGTTCAAAACTGTCACTCTCTGATTGGGAAATTTGACGGGAAACCACACAAATTCAGAGAGTGGATTAAACTGATAGATAAATATGCTATGTTAATGCATGTGGCCGATGAGCAAAAACGTTTTGTAGCTTTCCGAACGTCAGAAGGTACTGTTTCTGACTGCATTCAAAGATTCTTGGCCCAAGATCCCCAACCAGACTGGCCACAATTGAGGGAACAACTGATTTAGCTAATCGGTCACATCATGCAGTCAATTACCTACATTGGATATAATAAGTAATAATTTCACCCACTAAGGGCCTTATCAAAACAACTCAATCTTTTAGGGCTTTATTTTTCACCATTACATCACAACAAATAAGTAAAATATAGGTACGATGATAAAAACAACAAGGTTACTCTGGCAATTTAGTTCGATTTCAAGGATCGTTGCATTTCAATACTTTACAATGTAGCTCTCGAACTCCTGTTAGAGGAGGGTCTGTTTATTATGAATCCAACGTTTTGGTCATACAAACCTGTTATCAAGCGCTGCAGTAAACAGTGTCAATGGTAATGTTTTTCTTTATCGTAAATGAGCCCGGTGATCAGCATGTGTAGAATCGGTAGCTCTATACCTTTCCTGAATTTTGATGCGAATGAAAAATGATCTGGTATATTGGAGAAATTTTGGTATGTTTTTGGTAAATTTCGGTATTTTCAATAATTTAGAAATGCATTTTAAACCACATAAATTTATGTTTTTCGTTATTTGAGTGGATTGAAGAAAGCTAAAAAGTGTTCATTTTCAACGCCCTGAGTCATACTATATTTCAGTGAACATGTTTAGTAATTTGGAAACTAGATACTGTAATTGTTAATAGCGTTATGGAATAATTGATGATTGGTATTTTCTGATTAAAGAATATTTCTGTATTAATTATATAAATATATGAATATAAAACATGTTTCTGTATCATTGGGAAATTAAGAATGAGTGAATTGCCACCTAGGGGGAAGTCTAGTGGGTAATACCACCTCCTTTACTTCCTTCCGGTTTTCCCGATCATAATAAATACTTTTGAAT
Source organism: Sthenelais limicola (assembly GCA_942159475.1). NCBI lineage: Eukaryota > Metazoa > Annelida > Polychaeta > Phyllodocida > Sigalionidae > Sthenelais > Sthenelais limicola. Next base: position 27,987,656 of record OW804097.1, on the reverse strand, counting down.
CTACAGAGAATAGTATATTTTATCAGTCAAATGAAACATAACAAAAACAATAAAAAGGAAAGGCTAATCTTGGCGATCTGTTGTCTAGTCTTGATTTTGTTGACTCATAGAATTGCTGCAACATTAGCAATGCTGCTATAGTTGATGCGCTCAGCAATTTCTTCCTCAATTGAGGAAGATGAGAAGGTCGGTTTATAATAAAGATTAAGACTATCTATGACAGGGGGAACTTAGTACACAGTGACACTGTAATTCATTGATGCTATATAGCATGTAGTGTAAATACAGCCGCTGAAATTGAATACCTTGTTACAAAGACCATGCATCAACTGGTTTGAAAATTATGAGTTTCATAAAATGACTATGTTCATCGTGTGGACCTTGTGTCTTTGGAGACGAACAAATCAATTGAAAATATATGTAATACGTTTCAGGGACATGAGTCACAAGTCGCAAAACTTTGTAAACTGATTTATTCAAGCTCTTTTTGTTGAAATATTCTCATTTGTGGAGTGCTTAGTCCTATAAGTCATATTAATTTATGTACCAAAGTTTAAGACAGTGTCTTACATAGTTCCTTACGTTTCAAAGGTCATCCTATGGGATGCATTTAGTTACTTTACTTGTAGATTGCCCACTAAGAAATATTGCAAACCTTTTAACAAACATAAATATATAAAATATAGAAGTACTTAACAAATGTCCTACTGTTTACTATTGTTGAAATCCGCTTGATCTAATCTTTTCAAATGCGACTCCAAATCCAATTTTTGTGACTCATTTTTCTGTAACATATCACATTTATTTTGTCTGAAAACATGAATACCCTGGCACAATGACGAAGCATTAAACCTATATGTGATGAGTTCCAGGAAAATGCGTCACAGGTCGCAAAATGGATATAATTTTTTCTAAGTGATTTATTCACAAGCTATCTTTGTTCGAATGTTCTCGTTTTTGGGGTGCTTAGTGCCGTTACTTGTATGAATACATGTACCAAGACAATATATCAAATGTATTGTGTTCCTAAGGTCATTCTATGGTGTATATTTAGTTACTTTACTAGTAACCACTCAGAAATATAGCAAACTTTTTCTCAAAAATACAAATATCACACTTTAAAATATGGAAATATTTAGCAGCTATCCTTATGTTTACTATCTTTGAAATCGGCTTGATCTCACCTTTTCAAATACGATGATATCTCAAAATCCAATTTTTGCGACTTGTGACTCACTTTCCTAAAAACACATCACAAATGACAGTTCGTTCATTTAGGTGACCGTATCCGTTGTATGTTTCTTGTTTTTGTTTTAATGAAGGATATTCGAATATATACGTTTCAAATAGGAATATTTATAATCCTCCTCTTTTAGACCAGGATTTTCGAAAAAGAGGAAATCGCAGAGTTTTACTGCACCAAAGCTCAGCAATGCATACTAAGAAGCAGAGATGTGTAATGAAAATGTCACAAAACTATTTCTAATCAATCACGGGGAGACATTCAATGCATAATGAATCAGATTGGTTCTTGGGAAGGGAATGGGAAGGGAGGACGGAGAGATATTTGAATCCAATAGAATTAAGAACAATTTCTTACCGGAGCTACAAATGATGGTGTTTGATAAAGTGTTCATACTTTTAAAGCTCATTGTGTCGATAATTGTGAACAACTGAAATTGAGTTGTATCATTTATTTTATGAAATGAGGTCAAAATCATGCAGATTTTGATTATTATCATCATCAGGCGCATGTTCAATATGCATTTCCGGATAAAATTGATGAAAAAAACCCTACATAGTTTTAACTTTTTGTTACGTTGTTTCCCTACCATTCTGAAAAACATTTGGTCCAAATAGTTACTCTAAAGTATAGAATATCGCTTCAAGGTCCGTTATACAACATTTGGGAGGTCATTGGAAGGCCTGCATTTATGCAGAAGTCCTAACCCACTTCCTGGATTTTAATACAACACTTTGTGAGTCATAGTATTGCAAATGTAAATTGTTTTCTTGAATAAAAGTATTATAGATAATATATACAACTTCGAAATTCGGGGACATGAGTCACACAACTTATTTTCCAACGTTTTGGGCTATGGGTGCCGTTCATCAGGGAAAATAGTTTCTTGTTATGGCCCATCAGCATTCACATTCTTCTATTATTTATAGATTTATAACCAGCATTGAGCTGCAGGTGCCCGAAACGGAGATTATTAATCCTTTCAATCCCTGCCTTAGTCTTTTACAGCCCCTTGACTTTCAAGCCAGCAATTGAAAAGATATAACAGCAGCAGAATACTGATCACTTCAGTCCTATGAATCGAACAATGAATACACCTTCTTTAATTTTGTTCTTGACAATATTAAATAGCTGATAATGCAGCTTTAACATATTCTTATTCAAGATTTCATTATAGGTCAAACCCATCGTCCAAACGAATTCCCTGCTGGTATTCAACACATCAGCAATAATAAAAACCTGGGGACTTGTTCTTCTCTTGACCTGGAATATTTACTCGTTATCAGGGAGGCCTGGGTCCCGTTGCGGCGGGGCCCTGATATATTAATATGAAATTTCATGAAGCCTTGTAGCAAATGTACAAATAAACTTTCCCGTGGTCTGATTTTGTCTAACGTTGGATATGTTGTTTAGGACATATCAAAGTACAGGAAATGCCCATAAAACATCTTGTTGCAAGCTTTTAGAAATGGATTCCCTAATATAATTTCATATTTGCTAATAGCTTCTGAGATAAAGTTTGTTGTTTCCATATGGCCGCCATATTGGATTTTGACCTTGAAAATGACCTTCTGACAGAATAATTATTGCAAAAATAGATTCTGAACACCTTAACACATAGAAAAAGTGGGATCATACATGAAAATACAATGATCAGGAGCTGAGATATTATCTTTTATGTTGATTTTACCCTGAATTATGGTAACTACAATTTGTAGTGGCAGCGATTTTGTTTTTTCATATTTTACTTTCCCGTGGTCTGATTTTATCCAACTTTTGATATGTTGTTCAGGACATATAAAAGTACTGGACGCAACCATAACACGTGTTGTTACAATCTTGTTGGGTAGGGCTTTTTTCAAAATCCTCCAAAACGTTAGTCAAAACCTAGTTGCAGTGGACACGAATGGGAAAAATAAAAAATGTTTATTTCTTGACCAATGTTAACTCACTGAGAATGCAGCTTTACGTAAAGCTCTGTTGTACAACGGGCCCCAGGCTGTAGTATTGGGGGAGAGGTGCATACGAGTGGCAGACCTCTCACTTAAGGCTTTATTTGGTAGGCTTTATGAGCTACTCCTAAACCCTGCCGACAGCCTGATTTACAACTCACTGAGTGACAAGCACCAGTGTGAGTTCTTATCCACGATCATGATGCGTCATATAAATGGATGACAAATCCTCATGTACTGAAATACAAATTAACCTTTTTTTTCTTGGAGAAGACTTTTTTTATTTCAATGAAAGGATAAAATTCATTTTTCTTTTTAAATATTTTTATTGGCCAGATATTTAACAGGATAATTAGAAAATACACATGACCAGCTTAGGGTTTGTTTCCATGCGTTGCCATCGTTGAAAATACAAGTATCAATAATAGTCAACTTATAATATAAAATATCAAGACATCAATTATCATAGATCAAATATAAACTTCGCAGATATTATCACTCTCTTGTACTAATCTCGATTATATTTATAGATGGAAAACTCAAACACTAATTCTAATCGACAAGTTATATCATATAGAATATCTCACCTACATTACATACCTTCAACCCCACTCAAACTCTTTCAATGGTCACATAGTTTTCGTCATAGTCCTTTCAGACGCATACAAATCATCAAGTCTACAGTAGCTATAGAATGTACATAGACAAACGTTTAACGTGATATGTTTAAACATGAACTTATTAGCGTTATATCGACTTTTGTAAGAATAATTCCAGGGAGAATTCTTCATAAACTAATAGATATTCTTAGCATCTAGTGGAAATTTAATTCGGAGTTGATCATTCATACTAATAATATGTGATGTGTTACAGGGAAATGAGTCACACGTCGTAGAAAAGAAATTTTGAGATATCATATTTGAAAATAGGAGAAACATTGAAGCATCCAATAATTACTTCCATGGTTTTTATATGCATGAAATAAAGGTTTGTGGTATTTCTTAATGGTCAATCGTTTTAGTAAAGTAGACCTGTACATTTAGTGAAATACACCCCTTAGGATAACCTCAGCTATGCATATTCACTCATGTACATGTTTACTGAATGAAAATTGAATATGTTATATATAGAGCGAGTAGGTGCTAATAGTTTATATATAGGTTCCAATGCGTTAAGGTGCTTAATGTGCCCTGCAACCTGTGAGGTGTCCATATCACTCATCACTGTGCCCTGCCTATAAAGGTATAAGTCAACACAACACTCCCACCCTTAACCTTCTCTAACCCATTTACTGAGGCCGTTCACTCACTGCAGATCGCTTCCAACAATATGGAAAATAAACAGTTTAGAAAGAGTCGTTTTCCATGACTTTAGAGAAGTGTTTAAAAACCATAAAGGTTAATTCTATCTTGGATTTTAAAGAAAATCTGTATAAATTTAATTTGGCAATATTCTTTTCATTAATGTATATTATATCATGTATATAACATCCAACAATAAAGGGACAATAAAGGAGTTTAACAGACTTTTTTTCCATGGTTTTAGAGAAGTATTTAAAAGCCTTTAAAGTTAATTTCATCTTGAATTCCAAAGAAAACCTATATAAATTTAATTAGGCAATATTTTGTTCATTGATATATATAATGTGAAAAATAAATAGCTTAGAAAGTGTCATTTTCTAATGACTTTAGAGAAGTTTGGGAAAGCCATGAAAAATAGTTTTATCTTAGATTTTAAAGAATCTGTATAAATTGAATCAGGCAATTTTCATTTATTTATATACCAACAAAATAGAAAATAAACAGCTTAGACAAGAGTTTAGAGAAAAATATAAAAGCCGTGAAAATTAATTTTATCTCATTTTTTTAAAGACAATAGGACGACAATATGACATCATGAAACAGAAAAATGAGTGAAATGTATGATAAAATGAATTTTTAAAATAACTTTATATTTGAAAAGATGAGATTAAGTGGGTTCCAACGAAGTTAACATTTAAGAAATCTACAATTTTTGTTTTTTTATTTTCTGTTTAATTTGATTTTGTTGAAGAAAGGTTTGCAATATGTCTGGGTGAACAATTACTAGTCAAGTCATAGTAGTAGTCATCTTAATATCCCTTCAAAGATTACTCATGTATGTTGTATTAGCATAATGGAAGATTCAGAACCCAGTGCTCGGTTGTTTGGTGGTTTAGTGAAAGTACTGCACGAAGGTTGTACATGAGGGCAAAGGGAATTGCGATGTTTGGTGTAGCTCGTGCTGAAATCTAAGGTTGCCTCAATCTAACGTATAACAGCAGCACAATATTGTTAAACTAAGTTCTATACGTTATAATGGAAGTAAATTCGGCAAGATTGTGTTTGTCGTGAGAGGTGAGAATGCTGCTTTAAAATAGTGAAATATACATTTTAGGACAACCTCGTGATATAAATCGACATATTCAATACATTATATATATAGTCTTGAAATTTGGTACATACATGGCTTGAGCATGGGTTTTTGTGGCAAAAGCACTTGTTATATAGTTTTGCGACTTGTGACTCATTTTCCTTGAACACATCACATGTGTGATGTGTTTTAGGGAAATGAGTCACAAGTCGCAAAAATGGATTTTGAGATATTATCAAATTTGAAAGGATGAGATCAAGCCGATTCTAATGGTAATAAATAGTAGGACATCTTACAAATATTTCAAGATTTTCAGTTTGATATAATTTATATATTAAAAATAGAAGTTTGCTATATTTCTCGGTGGAGATTTACGAGTAAAGTAGCTAAATGTACTCTATAAGTTGGCCTTAGAAATGCATGGATATATTTAGTACACTGTCTTAGAATCTGGTACATGTGATCATTGGACTTCAAGGCATGATACAAAAAAAATGAAAGTATTCCACCAAAGAGATCCTGTGAATAGATGGCTTTGAAAAACACCAATTTTGCGACTTGTGGCTCATTTTCGTGGAGCACATCACAATGTCATATGAGTTCATTTCATCGCAGCACTCCTGCCTTCTACCTCAAGCCACCTGCCCCTTGCAACATCTGTCATCAAAACAATCTCTCTGCAAACATTACAGATCCGTTTACTTTCCATCTTTCCCTGTCCTTAATCGACCCCATATAATTAACCCAACTTCTACTATATGCCTAATGTATCTTCTATGGGAGTCTCCACTATCGGTATACCTATATTAAAATCGAGACTTTCCCTCAGATGACCTGCATGCTGGAGTTTTTAATTGAATCATTTATTTTAAGAATTCACTGACTAGTCTAATAACGTCTGTAATAGATCTACTTGTAGTTTGTACCTGTAATCCTTTCGTACCCTAGTTGTAACTTTATTTTTTGGATGAGAGAATCCCTTCAAACGGATGGAAAGCCTCTCGCTTCAAACCGCTTAGTGCCACTATAATTCCATTAAGACCGCAACATGTTATTAAAATCCCATTATAACGCCTAGTCCTAGGCCAGGAAACCGATTAGCGAAGTAGAAGTCCAATCACTAACATACCATTCTTATCTGATCTGAGGATTTGAGCCTTCTGTACAATTTTTGTAACAAAATATCAGGCTCTAGGGAGAATATCGTCCTAGACGAAATACATGTACGTGTTTGTCTGGAATAAAACAAAATATAATCTAAAATCTAAAATCAGTAAGCAGAGCCACATCAGCCTGTTTACTGCTCCTGTACATATAACTCATATATACCGTCCATACAGCAGTTATTTATAATTGCAGATCCATATACTGCCAATCAGTCACCTGTCAATACTGAATCCCCCAATTCAGGGCCCCATTTCAGCACTAAATGCAGCGCCTCATATATAATTCACCTCACCATGGCCTCTATCGCCGCCCAACACAATACCTTTTGTCTGCTAAGTTGCTTTTTATCGGTTTGGAAATTTTAGAGGTAAAGGTAGACTATTGGCCGGGGATGTGAGAGCATAAATCACTCACCTGTGGTATGGTGGTTTTGTTGGGTGAGTATAGGGGGCGTTGTGTGTAAATCAAGATGGCGTCAGGGTTTTTGAAAAAGGTTGACAGTGGTACAATCAACGAAGGTGACTGTTGGATACATAGACTATAAATTCTTTTTAATGGGTAAACATTTATTTTGAAGCGGCGACATGAGTTGAGTTCTACATTGTTTACTCCATGGTGTGTTACATCAGGGATGCTGTGCTCAGCAATAACTGATTCTTAAGGGCCTAGTCCACTAAGCCAATTCTCATGCGATTTTGCGCTGCAGATGTCTCTTTTGCACTAAATTCTGTAAGAATCGGCTTAGTGGACAAAGGCCTTGAAGCTGAGGTTCCACTGGACAAACAGCGACCACTCACTTTTTCCTTAGAAAAAGCCATAGGCTTCTACCAGAAAAAATAGACCGTCGTACATGCCCTTCAGTCATGAGTTTCTATGTAGGAGATCAACCATAAGAACAGGTTGTACAAGGATTTTGATTAATGACAACTACCTGCTGTGGATATATATAGGATAAAAAGAATGACTAATCCAAAAACACAATTTAGAATTCCTGTAGTATTAACAGAGATATGAGCATCTGCATTTATACCCTTCAATTTATATATAATATATGAAGGCTTCAAGAGAGCTTGCATACTTAAATCAAATCAGGTAAACAGTTATAACAATAGACAGCCAGGAGATGACAGAGGCTACAAGGTTGGTGGTTGGGGGTCGGGGGTTGAGAGAAACCAGTGTATGAAATGAACATATTCATTACCTATATATTAAAGCTCTGTATTTACAACAACTCTCGGCAGTATATTGTTAGCCAATAAAGATAACAACGTTCCATTGTTCGGCATAGGAATTCCCAGATCCAGTGTCCCAGCATTCACCCTGAGAGGGCCAAGGTCATATCAAGGGTGGCAAGTCACATGTCCCAGCCTCATGCTAGCTGCCCACTCCAACTGTAGAGGGGCTAATCGGCTGGTACTGTCATCTGTATCAGGGTGTGATTTTGAGGGTGTGATTTGGTCGGGTGTGGAAGAGGGGGTATCTCTGTCTGTGTCTAAACAATTAAAAAGGGGTCTAATTAATTGATAATGAAGGGATCTAATTACAGGAGAATATGGTGAAAATAGGGTAAAATATAGCTTTCAATATACTTTCTGGACAGCTTATATCTGTCATTATGGTTCACTATTGATTAACTTCTATACAGTGCACCTTTCACTCACTTTTCATCCGCCCAAATCAAACACATCAGATTTGGTTCAAAGAAGTGCAACCTTAAGAGCATATGAAAATCACATTCATTTCATCAGACCACTCAGGCATCGCTGTGTGTCTGCTCCTTATGTCCACTAGAAAAATAACAGAGCAAATCAAGAGCGCACCTAAAGAACGGCCTAGTGGAATCCCAGCTTAAGCATGATACATGATGTTCTATAATAATAGTTGTTTGATGAAATAAGTTCTTGCATGAATCTGGATAACATATTGATACTTATCTTAACATCTGTATATCAATTATGAGATTTGTTTAGCCATAAAGTAAATACTCATGTTTGCAGCCAATCATTTAGTGAGCTTTTTAGTCATTAGTGATAATAGCTTTGGCACCTCTATAGAAAATCTTTTCTAAATCATTTTACCAATATCTGGTAAACTGGTATCAACAACCACGCGTCTCTGCATGTTTGTTCGTTTCTTTTTTGGTCAGATTTTCAGAAAATGTACAATTGGCAGCTGTATACATTTAGTAAATTCTGGTAAATTAAGCTGCAATTTGGCCAATACTAGGTAAATTCGAGTATAATTGGCATTGCAGTCATTCTAGCAATCTCTTCGGTTAGGTGGAACTGTATTTTGAACTTTATTTTCGTCTGAAATTTGGATCATTTGAGGGGATTGGTGAAAGTGAATTGTACATTTTCTGGTGACTTCACCCTTTTCTCTATGACACATGTCCCCGTCAGTATTCAATGATTTGTTCATGTTTGATGTTTAACTTTTAATGTTTATTAGACACATTTCATCTACACTGTTCCCAACTTTCCAGACAAGTCATATATTTTATTTCTATATGTTACAAAACTTTGTCACCAACGATCATTCTAAAACATAATTTTTAATCTAATTCCAGGTACAGGACATACATGGAAAGAAAGGATAAAAGTCGTCAATATCAAATGCTACATTGATCATATGTACAGGATTCATGTATATTATATACACTGGTGATATATCATAATCATATAATAATAATTATGCAGAACCAGGTCTAGTAATCATAGCCATCACGAAAAGTCATTTTGCATACAGTGAAAGGCGGATTACAAGGAAATCATTACCAGAATTAATACTGGGTTGTGACTAGGGAGTGAAATCTAACCGGAATTCAACCTTATCTACTACCAGCGTGGCACGGCACAACTTATCAGGGCCAGTTTACACAGAAATTAATGACGTCACATGATGCATCACCATGGTAATTTAACAGATCCTTAATTATCGCCCAGTCATCAGAGGGCTATCGTTTACACTCCTCCACATCTCACGCCACGCGTGATAAAACGAGAGCAGGATCGAGGACACTATCGCCATAAAGGTCTATATACTCTTGGGTCTTCATATTTGAAAAGCACTCGACCTTAACTGTATTAAGTGCTGGAACTGTCATGGCAACAGAAACCCAAAGATTCTGACACGAACCTATAGTAATGTATTCATCAATTTGGCGGGAAAGTTTTCAGGCATTATGCCAAGTAATGTCAAGATAGCGCATGTTTCCTTAAAACTTGGGATTATCTTTTATGATATATTCACAGCCCATTACCAAGGCAACGGTGACGTATAGCTGTCATGGACGTTACCTCCCAGCGTTCGTTGCACTTTAAGGATTGGCAAAAGTCGTCTGCTTTTCATTTCATCACCAGATCTAGTTTCAAAATCCAACCGGAAGTTGAAAGGTGACCCCGATTGACCTTCCCAGGAAGAGGAAGTCAGTGTTGCCAAGCAATTAAGTCGTTGTCATAGTGATACTTTCTACAATTAATGACATAAAATGGGTGTGTTTGTTTTGATACGTGCTGTCTTTGTACGACTCCTCTTTGCCTGTCATGGAGTCATTTCAATATGGCGGCTGTACCTGGTGAGCAGGGATCCCCGAGCATGGTATATAAGCCTTGCTCTGATTGGTCTACTGTCAGAGGCTACTTTTACAATATGGCGGAAAAAAGGACAAGAATGGAAATGGTGAGTACAGAATTATATTTCACTCTACACATCATGATAACCTTCCTCCTGTGAATGTTGTTAAGTTAATAAACTTAAAGTGTTCATATGGCCGGGATTTACAGGCATGTGAAAGAAAATCCTTGATTTCGTAACTTTATGGGTTGACAAGGTCGATACAATTACAAAAGCAATTTTAAGTCTAGATAAAAATACAAAAGGGGTTCCAAAATAGTTCTCTGTTAAAGCGAAATGAATTCAATTGTTAAGGTAAGGCGTGCATTAGCATTATATGGGTCGAGACGACAGCTATTTTGAATGAAGTTTATGTTTTACAAAAAGAACTGTGGTGGTTTACAAAAGTTATGAGGTAAAACAAAAAGTCAGCTGGTAATTTACTAGGTCTAGACCCCAAGACTCCTGTTAACAATATGAATTATTATAGAGGAACTCTACCCGCAAGAGTATAGATAATTCATTTCCATTTTCTTTTACAATTGTGTACATATTATTCATTGCCAACATAGAAATAGGGCGGTGCCATCTGTGGGCGACTGACCTTCCTGAACTAACAATACAACTTTTCGACGTTATGAACAATAATATATTTCTATGTTTATTTATTATCAATTTCGTTGTCATTTACTATAGGCTACTGGAGGTTAAAATATTAGGTTTACTGTAAAAGGGATAAGTTATATAACTAACGATATTTATCAAAGTCATTTGTCCACAAGATTTCTCCGTTTGAATGATTTCGTCTTTGGGGGTCTAGTCCTTAAAGGCGCATGCATGCATCTACCATATTTCAAGACAGTGTCTTAGATATATTATTGCGCTTATAAAGTTATTACATGGAGTTTATTTAGCTATTTTACTAGAAATAATCTACCCAAAAATATAGCAAACCTTTATTTCAAAAATAAAAATATCGAAAAAGGTATATTATATGTCCTAACGTTTACCATCATTGGAATTGCACTGTTCTTATCTTTTTGAATATGATGATATCTCAAAATCCATTTTTTCCGACTTGTGACTAATTTCCTGAAACATATCACATAATATATAAAATGAACTGTCTGTGTATGCGATGTTCTGCAACTGCTAGCTCAAAGTATGCGAACACCATCAAATTTAAAAAATGGCAACCGACTCATTGAAAATTGACATGTATATTATAGCATCAATAGATCAACACCGCCCACCTCTTCAGATCCCTCTGATCATAGGGAGACTCTCTATCCATTCCAGGGGCCTGTTGCATAAGAAATCCTTACTTGAAATATTCCTTGCTAAGCCATTTGTTCTTGCTTATCTAGGAAATTTCTATTGATTTGATTTGGAGAGGTTTTTTATTCAGGAAAAGACATTATATCACATTTGGCATTATTCTCAGATGCACTTGGTTTATTATTCTTTTCAGAAATATTTAGTTCATATATCCTCTACAATGGTTATCCTAGAACCGATATAGCTAACTTATGTACATATCTACACTCTTTGAGTATTTACTTCAGTCCTCAATAAGAGGCGACCTAGTCGGTCATTCTACCCAAATGTTTGTTGTAAGTTTTCTGATCTACTTTGTTCACTTATAATCTAGTTGTATTAGTGAATTGCAGCCAACGGTACAAGTAAAACAATCGCTCTAATTTTGTTAAATAACATACGATGTACAATACAAATACGAACACAAATTTTCTTACCAGCTGGTTAACAAAGGAAGGTAGCTGAGGAAGAAAGATCTTAAGTCAGGTTTTGTTGCGCAACGGGCCCCTGCATGGGCATGAAGTGGAGCTTCTGTAAACTATACCTATAAGTGGGGGCGGGGCTCCAGGGCATTTCTAGATGGAGAGAAATAATTGGCAGCTCTGCACATGGGTGAAGCTACCAGAAAATGCCCTTTCACCAATCCTCTCAAATAACCCAAATTTCAGACGAAAATAAAGTTAAAAAGACAGTTCAACCTAGCCAAACACATTGCTAGAATCACTGCAATGCCAAACATACTCGAACTGACCAAATTGCCGCCTAATTTAGCAGAATTTACTAAATGTATACATCTGCCAATTGTTCATTTTCTGCAAATCGGACCCACGTTTCTAGTAAATTATGCTAAATTGGGCTGATGAATGATAAATTATATGTATATATAAGGAGAATATTAATTAATTGCTATTACTCTGATTAAATACATCTGTTTGGTTATGTTAAACTTGAATCGCATTTTTGTCTTAAGTTTGGTTTATTTGAGAAGATTGGTGATCCACATGTATAGGAATCTCCCTATTACTTTCATGAAACGTCCCGAACCGGACATACCTCACACGAATTATTTCCTCTGCCAAAACAGTTCGATTTGATTTGACTACTGTTTTATTCCGTGAATTACACAGGGTGCTGTTCTCGAATCTGAGGCATTGTATACGATATTACATCATAATGATAAAGAGCGCTTACAGCGACATAATAGTGGCAATAGGGGAGTTGCATAGCCGCCATTTTGAATCTTGATTCGCATCGAATTATGGGACTAATGGTACAGTATAAAATCTATTGAAAACGTGCCATGTTCAGCATGGATTATTTATCAATGTTCTAATGTCAATATGCATGTATTATACATGTTTCCATAACACAAGCCTCCATCTTTCTCCCTATGCATTTGGTTTTCATTGGTCATTTATAAAATGATATTTGTGAAAACATTCTTGCAATTTTCGATAAAAATGTCAGATTTCATCAGAATTCATCCCAGGATGCACTGTAACAGACATGCATAGTGGCACATGCAACTCCCTTATTGCTTGAATAGATAATACTCATTTCCTGACGACTTGACCCCTATATATATCCCTGCCTAAAATTCTCCATCTGGCCCGAATTGGTACCAGAACCCAACCCAGTCACAGAGGATAGTAGATCCCCGCCTTTAGTGTAGGCCAACATGAGCGGCGGCTACCATTACTCTATCACCCCAGGATTTATCCATCCAATAAAAATATCCCATAATATTCCTCCTAGAGCACCACCTAGCGCCAGAACCTAACAACTTGGCTCACATTTTACAATCTCGCACCCTCACAGCCACGTGATTCCCCGACGAGACCTGCAGCGAGACTTCAAGTGTTGTTTACAATTAGACACTCCATCTTGCTTAAATCTCGTGCGATCTCGCGTCCACGTGACTGATGTCGAGACTGCAGGCCTCTTTTTGATGTTGTGCTTCCCCACGTGGTTTTCGTCAGAGGTCAAATCCTTGATAAAGATAATATTTCCAGAAGCTCTTAAATAAAGAGAAAAAAATGCACTTAAAAGATTCAAAATGTTCGGTAAAATGTCCAGACGCTGAGCTGTGATACACAATGTTGGTTCAGTTTCGAAATAGGACACAACAAGGTTTACATTGTCCTTATCAAATAACTTCCTGATATCCGATTTGTTTACCGAGAAAACCATGTTTATGAGATAAAAAGAAGTATCTCAAATTGTTTATAAAGATTTGTCCGGTTTACATTCGTACTTAAATAGCCTCAGTCTACAAAAACACCTTTGAATTTGTAGTTTGAGAACCTATCTTGCTGCTCTTACTGTTCAAAGTTCCCAAGGCAGTCCCTAGTTTCGAAATGGTACTTTGAAACTAGATCCTTACTTAACACTCAAGTTAGATTTTACAAAGGCTTTCTGGGGATAGTAAATGGATACTGTAGTTGAATATTACCAAGGTATATTATTGACTGTTAAAAAGTCTAAAAGTGATCAAGTGCAATGAAAGTGGTTGTTGTTAGGAAGAATATCTGGGTCAGATTGTCAGAAAATAGATATAGATATTTTTAATCAACACAATGCCAAAGATACGCTGATATACCCATTATTTACAATTTGTCTGTCTAATTTAACAGAAGTTACCAAATTTTTAGAGCTGCCAATTGTGCCATTTTTAGAAATGCGACCCATCTATGATCCATTCAAATTATTTAACTTATTATTATTGAACTGAAAATTGTTGAAGCATTTTCATCTTTGATGTCACATGTAGTGATTCTCTATGATAAAGATATAACAGTGAATATATTCCTTATTGAAATGTGTTTTAGTGATGTGTCGCTGGAAAATGACTCACAATTCGCAAGAAATGGAATTTTAGATACCATCATATTTGAGATCAAACCGATTCAAATGAGGGGAAAACAATAGGACATCTCATGAATACTTCTACATTATAAATTTGATATTTTCATTTTTGAAAAAAGAAAGGTTACAATATTTCTGGGTGGGTAATTAGCAGTAAAGTATAAATATACTCCATACGAAGACCTTAAAAAATAATGATATATTTACTAGACATTTGATACATAGATTCATATTACCAAAAGTGCTAAACCCCCCAAAAATCAGAACATTTCAACAAAGAGATATTGAAATAAAACACTATGAATAATATCCAATTTGCGACTTGTGACTCATATTCCAGAAACATATCACATAATGACAGACCCCTATTTCTTGCGTTATAATCATAAGTTTGCAAACCCTTGACATAAACATAAAGCATAGCCAGTTATCTTAACAGAATAGGTATGTATGCACTGTTCATTTTCACTCACTTAAAAGAGTACCTGTCGACCTATAGTTTAACTCAGAGATTTATCACAGAATAAGAGATTTGCATAACCACATTTTTTAATTCGCATGGAATTATGGGACTAATGCTGCAGTCTAAAATCTATAGAAAACATGCCATGTTCAGCATGAACTATTTATCAATGTTCTATTGTTGATATCCATGTGTTATACATGTTTCCATAACACACGTCCCCATCTTTCCCTACATGCATTTGGTTCTCATAGACCGCATAGATCACAGGTCGAGCAGGTTTTGTCCCCCCGTCCTTCCTTTATGAATATGGTATATTACTTCTATTTTCAACGACATAGCTTCATAAATATTCGTTATCCATTATATCCATCTAATACCCATTATGACCTGCTATTTGTGTAAGAAACCCTTTGAAATTGAAAACAGAAACATGTTTTTCAATTCAAAATACTATTTATTCATGTATTTCTTGATGCTTGGTGGGTTACGGATAGGCTTTTCTTTTTACCTAATTTCAAGATTTCAAGACATTCCGTTTTTGACTGTCATAAACTTGCATTGGCCATCGTAAAATACACAATCACCAATCAGCAAGGCCTTTGTGTCTCCACAAAGCACGTCAGTGAGATGACTCTGCAGATTTTTTTCTTTAAAACAGAATTTATTTCGTAACAAAATCTCATGTAGTTTTCCAGATCAGTTAGTAGGGGCGTTAGTAACAAGCTAAATTGTTAGATTAAGTATAGAGCTTCCCACTTATATGGTGGTTCAGTAAACATTAAACAAACATATTCTTTTGAAAACAGTTTGAGATACGATCATATTTGGAAAGAAAATAGATCAAGCCGATTCTAATGATAGTAAACACTAGGATACCTTTATGCATGGAGAGAATGTTAATGATATTTCTTGTTTGCTGTAATATTTGTATTCAGCTAATGCATTATGCAAATACAATATATTCCCAGTACGGCTGATTAAAATACAATCTAAAAGAAATGGAAAAAGCATCTACATGCTATTACATTATCTTCAAGAGATATTATTCAGTTTTCTTTTCCAAAAAATAAAAAATAATTCTAAGCACATATATGCATTTATACTCCCTCATTCAAGGACGAATCAAGGGGAAAAAACAGTTACAATGAAAAAGTACATAGGAATTAAATACGAAGAGATACAACCTCACACCAAGGACTGTGTCCATAAAAGCATGACAGACAATAAAACATTCGATTAATCTAAAAGAAATAGAAAAGAAAAGAAACAGTAACTAGTAAAATCAAATATACCTCCTTATCATGACCTTATAAACGCGGAGACAAATAGCCCACTTTACATATTACTGTAGAGGTAACCGGATGTGCTAAGATACTCTCACTGCGCAGGTCATTACTGGTCAGTGGTGGCTGGAATGCGGGCACCGTACACTGAGGCAGGGGCAGCGGGACAGGCCCTGCCAGGGGGACTGGGGCAGACCACACCAGTCTACCAGCTGGTCACCAGACTTGCACAGTCCCTCTCTGTATATGTACAATGCACTGTACACTCACACTAGTTCTGAAGCCCTAGAGGCATACTGCAAGTCTATGCATGGGCTCTGTGTCCCTCTCCTCTGTCTGCACATCCATCCCTGTGTGCATGCTTCTCCTTACCCTATGTTTTGATGGATTCTCTTGACAAAAGTTGTTATATCATAAGATCTAGCGGATAAAATCTAATTGAGTTTAGGCAAAACTACTCTCAACATGTGATTTGATAATCCTGGAACAGCTATCAAGCCAAAGAGCAAATTGTATTCCTAGAATAAGGAGGCAAAGTTTGACACCTATACTGAAGGTATTAGCTGATGGGGAAGGCGCCTGCAGCTAGTCCCGTCCCCGGGGCATAGTCACCACTGCAAAGTTTGTCAGCAACCTATTCGTAAAGTGGGCTATTACATCTAAAGTCCTGAAACTTAGTACATGCACTGATTGTGCTGAGATTAATAAACACAATAAAAATATAAAAACATTTACAAAATATCATAATTTATCTGCGTTTTATATAAAATGTTAGCAAACTAAACCGATGATATTATGAGGTCACTTTCTCAAAGTGGACAGACGCAGAAGTTGCTGGGGCAGTAGCGGGTGACCCAGTTACAGTCGGTCTTGCACCAGTCATCCAGGCCGGGCAGGCTGGCGTAGGGCCCGGTACGTATGGCACGGCATGCCGGCACCCTCAACTCCACATCAGCCACACTGTAGAACACAGCCTGCCCATCTGAACAATAGACATGAGGGGAAAATAAATACCACATATGATATATCATTTCATGGATATGCTGTTATTTTGAACTCATTATTGTCTTTTGTATAGTTATAATTACTTGCTAGTATGCACCCATTAACCGACCCTAGATACCGCACCAGGCAGAGTACAATGGTACATATCCTATGAGCTTTGGAGTTCACATAAGACATCTTTACTTAGATAAAAATATGTGTATATATTATATCAAACACATACATAATGATAAACAACAAAGACAATAACCAACCTCTATGATATCTCCACTGCAGGAGGGAGGCCTGTCCTGAGGCCTTGCTGGGCAGCACAAGGTTATGTTTATACACTTTAGCCACATTAATGTTGGTGAAGTTATGCTGGCCCTGTTTGTCTACCAGCAGGTACTGTGTGGGACAATCACTACTGTAACATCCAGTCATGGACACCCTCTTGTTAGCCTCGCGTGAATACAGCAGGAATTCATACCATCCTCCTGTCGCCACTGCCACATTCACCTGCGAATTTAATATTATATGTGTCAGATCTTCAGAAAATGTACGATTGGCAGCTGTATACGTTTTGTAAATTCCGCTAAATTAGACTGGAATTTAGTCAATACTTTGTAAATTCGAGTATATTTGGCATTGCAGTGATTCTAGCAATCTAGCAGTATTTTGAACATTATTTCCGTGTGAAATTCCGTTTATTTGAGGGGATTGGTGAAAGTGAATTGTACATTTTCTGGCGCCTTCACCCATATGGTATTATTATATACGCATTGCTCTGAGAACAAAGTATGTGAGTGTAATGTTAAATTATTACAGTCGGCCGGCTGGGCGTGGCAATGGGAATGGACCTTTAGATTTCAGCACGAGCTACACCAAACATCGCAATTCCCTTTGCCCTCATGTACCACCTTCGTGCAGTACTTTCACTAAACCACCAAACAACCGAGCACTGGGTTCTGAATCTTCCATTATGCTATAAACATACATGAGTAATCTTTGAAAGGATTTAAAGATTACTGACCGGGCCCAAAGACAATATAACCACCCTAATTAGTGACAAACTTGGCACGGCGAGGTAAACTGAGAGTAGATAATTAGTTAGCATTGTTTAAGTGGTTGATATGCTGGAAAGACCAACCACTTGCAATTCCTGCTGGTACAGCTGTGTTACAGGCACTTAGGGCTCGTGTATGTATGTCTGGGACCCAGTACAAAAGCAGGAGCTCTTTGCATAACAAATCCTTTCACAGCTTTTCCCTGCCAAGAAGTCAACTGGTAAGGATCTGGAAGGAATGTGGTATACGGACGATCCTAATTGTTATCCATGTAGCGGTGGAGAAATTCCACAGGATTATGCACCCTGTGGCACCTTTTTGAAATGTGGTATGGAGGAATTTGGGCCGGATATGCGGTTTTACTACCTAAACAAGGACAAATCTTATTTAGCAAGACATATTTTAGATAAGAGGGTCAGTTTGTTCAAGTGTGCTGCTTTTCTATTTTGGGATCTGGGAAACGGGAATAATGTAGAACAATCTGAACATAATTTTCGTATACTGGTTTTGAGATGCCGAGAAAATTTCATTCCAACAAATTTAAACCTATGGTTGTTGTTTTTTTAAATGTTTTTTTTAAAATGTCCTCTTGAATACACTAACGCGTGAATTCGGTTTTTGTTGGACATTATTGAAGCCATTATTATGAACTTTTAGGCTGAATTGATTAAAAGACTACGTTTGGTTATGTTGAATTGTATTTTGTACCCTTTTTTTGTCTTAAATGTGGTGTATTTGAGAGGATTGGGGAAGGCCAGTTGTACATTTTCTCTTGGCCTCACCCAACTTCCCATTGCACTGCCGTCTTTCTACAAAAAGACACATATAATAAGTGCTTTTATATCTTTGTATGGTTGAGAAAATAGTTACTGTTATTTCGAGATCATCCACTGAAACGACTAAAATTATTAAACACCCAATAATGTAAAACAATCCCAAAATGTAGCGTGCTGGGAGGGAGTATCTCTATATAGTGGGGATCCCGATAGTTTTTATTCTGGTGCTTATAGCAATTAAGTGAGGAAAAATCCCAAATATTAAGGTTTTGTGGGTATTTTTCATTTTACACTAGCTTTCGAGTTTGTTGCAATTCTCTTCGTCAGGTCCTACTAAAGTGTTCCTCTGAACAAAACATGTGAAAAATGCGACTCACTTTTCTGTGACACATCACACATTATTGGCTGACTTACCTCGACTTTGATAGTTTGCCCCACGGTGTAGGTAGCCGAGGTCACGTGACAGTCACACTGGCCTCCCTCCTCCTGTGGGGTGGGGTGGTACTCGTTGTCATAGTTACCGTAAATATTACAGCTCTGGTCACCATACTGCAAGGGGGTACCAGAAACAGGGTATAAGACTTTAATTTATAAACTCAAGTCTTTATGAGATGCAGATTGCTCGCTGAGAACTGGACTGAATGCACATAGTATAGAAACTTTTTTTTCCATTTTTTTTAAAGAAAAATTATCGAAATAGCCTATGTGCTCTTTGTTTCAACAGTTCTTCCAGGCACGCCAGAGAGAAAGGACATAACGAACTTTGTACTCTTTAACACACTCGAAATATTTAATTTCCAAGCCGGATTTCATATCAACTATATCAAAAATAATAAACACGTCTAACACTGGTGGTACCTTTAATTGATCTGTCAATGTACACCACAATTTCAGATTATACAATATATTCGAAGAATTATTATTCAATATATCTATACAGCCAACTTGTGTTAGATCGATGTAAAAGGCTCACGGAGACAAACATGTAGTATTTTACTTACGTCACAGCTGAGCTTGTCATCATTGTTGTAGCGGGGGCAGGAGGTGTTGTGCCGCCACATACTACAGCGGGGGGTGGGGGTGACCAGCCGCCCCCCTGACCCCTGACTACTGGCCTGCCCTCTAGTACCCAGGGCTACCACACCCAGTAGCACCACCCATGGACAGATCCTACCGTACATGCTGATGCTGGGGGTGAAATCGTCAGAAAATGTACAATTTATCTTCACCAATCCTCTGAAATAACCTAAATTTCAGACGAAAATATAGTTCAAAATACTATTCAACCTTACCAAACAGATTGCTAGAATCAATAAAAAGCCAAATATACTCGAATTTACCTAATATTGGCCAAATTGCAGCCGTATAGCGGACCTCCACTAGAGGAAAAACGGCGGCAACAAATTTGTTTGTTGCCCACTAACATCAGTTCATTTCATGTTTGCAATAAAAACGCAAATGGAGGAGTGTCAGATGTGTTGCCACATTCTCTGGAAACTCTTGTTTCTGTATGGAAATTCGTTGCAACAAATTAGTGGGCAACAACAAAATTTGTTTGCACCGTTTTTCTCTCTAGTGGAGTCTCCCTAAAACAAGAGTTTATTTCATGTTTGCAATGAAAACGCAAATGGAGGAGTGTCAGATGTGTTGCCACATTCTCTGGGAACTGTTGTTTTTGTATGGATATTTGTTGCAACAAATTAGTGGGCAACAACAAAATTTGATGCCGCCGTTTTCCTCTAGTGGAGTTCTGCTATTATGGGGCAACTCCACTAGAGAGAAAAACGGCACCGACAAATGTTCATTTCATGTTTGCGATAAAAACGCAACTGGAGGAGTGTCAGATGTGATGCCATATTCTCTGGAAACTCTTGTTTCTGTATAGAAATTTGTTGCAACAAATTAGTGGGCAACAACAAAATTTGTTGGCGCCGTTTTTCTCTCTAGTGGAGTCGCCGTATAATTTAGCAGAATTTATTAAATGGGTACAGCTTAAAATCTGACCCCTGTATCCTTCTTTTTACTGAAATATATGGGTGAAGTCGTCAGAAATTGTACAATTCGCCTTCAACAATTCTTTCAAATAACCCAAATTTAGGACAAAAATGAGGTTCAGAATATAAAAGCAACATCACATTTGATTCAACCCAGTAACAAATATACTCAGATATAGCAAGTATTTATCATTTTTCAGCCTAATTTGTACTAATAAACGTGTAGAGCTGTTGTGTGTACATTTCCGAAGGATCTGACCAGTCACCAGAAAATCCACAATTCACTTTCACCAATCCCCTCAAATAAGCCAAATTTAAGACAACAATAAAGTTCAAAATACAGCAGCCTAATTTAGCAGAATTTACTTAATGTCTTTAGAGGGCAATTGTACATTTTTTGAAAATCTGACCCATATATTATATAGAACCTCCATCAGACAAGTGTACTAGTGAGGGAGTGATCGGATATATTTCATGAAAGAACAGAAAAAATCGTTGTACCAATGTATCATACATTTGTTAGTCCTTTTAATCTTCCTTCAACATCTGGAAAGTGTACTATTGAGGGAGTGGTCTCCCTAAAATCTCCTAACCAACTGCTTAGCTACTGAAACATGAGGGTCAAATTCTCAGAAAATGTAAAGTGGGGTTTTCACTGGCTGCGGTAAGCTCTGTGGTAAGCCCTAAGGTAAGCCTTGCGATGTTGTTGTGGTGATTCTGTAGGTGGAGAAAAGTGGCGAGGTGGCCAGTGAACCATATTGCAAGACTTCCTTGATCACTGAACACGAATACATTGACGAACAGGTGCGAATTAAATAAATCCAAATAATCGATCTATTGAGTGAATTGCCCAGTATATTAAGCTGTAAGAAATTTCAGAATCTCAGAACTCAAACCTACCTATGGATGTTTATCCTATGTTCACAGTATATATGTTAGTTAAGTCCTGCTAAATAGGATCTTCTTTGGACGCTTACATTATCACCTTATTCTTGGCACCGGAACAGCTAGAATTAGGTCACGTCTGTGTGTTAAGGTTAAGTTACAGTCTGGTCTCTTATAGTTAATGCTTGCAATATTAAATGTGATGTGTTTCAGGAAAATGAGTCACAAGTCGCAAAAATGATATTTATGAAAGTCATTTATTCACAAGATCTCTTTGGTGGAATCTGCCGATTTCAAGACAGTATATTAAATATATTCATGTATTTCTAAGGTCAGCTATATAATGTAATTACCTAATTTGCCAGTAACTGTCCACCCAAAAATATTGCAAACGTTTTTTAGAAAAAATATCAAATTTGAAATATAGAAATACTTACTGGATGTCCTAATGTTACCATTAGAATCCACTTTATCTTATCAGTTATCCATTCAAATATGATGATATCTCAAAATTCCATTTCTTGCTACTTTTGACTTATTTTCGTGTGACACATCACATTCATTGTTATATCTTTATCATAGAGAATTACGTTTTGCGACTTGTCACTCATTTGTCAGTAACACATCGCAAATATGAAAATATTTTATTTTCTGCCTAGCACTATATAAAGGCATGATCATAAGAAAATTGACAATGAACAAGTTAGTAAGTTCTGCTAATTTGGGCTAAATAATAATATATATTTGGTATAGTTATCTGAATATATCTGGTATTGCATTGATTCAAATTATATGTTTGTATATGTTGAACTATATATTTAACTTAGTTTTGTCTTAAATTTGCCTGATTTGAGAAGATTGGTGCAGGTATATGATACATGTTCAGGAGGATTCATTCATATCTACCGGTATATGTAGTTACTATACGATACAATGAACTAGTTGTAGTCGGCTAAACTATTGCGTATGTGGGAAGTGATCTTTCTGTTAAGTGTATAGGTGTCTGTCTGGACAAGCCCCGAATGGTAAGGTCACACTTGACTAGTTCCCAAAATATACCAGGATAGTTGTATGAGTAAGGACTGGGAAATTCTAACGTCACTCTCTGCTATAACTTATTCATTCAGGTTTCGAGAGTGATTCCTTTTTTCTGTAGGGTTAATGCGATCAAAATGCTATCTCTCTTCCTCTAGTGTTAATCTTTATTTTCCTATATTACTTCCTTTCCTTCCCTTTATGTCCCTCTCTCCAACTCTTCCTCTCTCCATCTTTCCCACCATCTCTGTGTCTCACTCACTGTCCCTCTCCCTCTCTCTCCCTCTGTCTCTGTCACTCTCTTTCTCCCTCCCTCTCACTCTATTTCTGTCTCTGTCTTATTCTCCCTCTGTCGCTGTATGCATACCTCTCTCATTCTCCCTCTCCTCCTCTGTCTCTCCCTCAGTCTTTGACTCTTTCTCCCTCCCTCCCTCCCTCTTTCTCTCCCCTCTCTCTATCCCCTCTCTCTATCCCCTCTCTCTATCCCACCTGTCTCTCTCCCTCTCTCCCCCTCTCCCCCGCTCTCCCCCTTTCTCCCGCATCTCCTCCTCCATCTCCCTCTCGGTCAGTCTTTCACGCTCACGCCCTCCCTCTCCCTTCCTCTCGCCCCTTCTCTGTCTCACCTATCTCTCTCTCTACATACTTGATTGTCATCATATCAAGAAAATACGTCAAGGAGACTTTAGACAATTCGCGATGAAACATAGATTTTGAAAATGCATCCAAAAGGTAACACGAGGTAACAAAATAAACAGTACCAACTACTTTTTTGCAGACTTATAGCCTACTAATTCTCCCAGTTTAGGGTTAATTCAAAACATGTATAAATGGCTTTCCATAGTAATATGAAGTGGTGGTAGTATTAGAGAACCCTGGTACAGTTTCAGATATTGTTCAACATGCACTCACCCCTCTCATCAAATAATGGACTAACCTCTCCCCTCAATTGTCATCAATTCATCTTAACGGCCCCTCCTCATCAACCCCTCCCTAAGCGCTCACCTGGTCTATGGCGAGAGACTGCGAGACTCGGCGTGATTTGGAACCATTAGTTCCGGTTGAGGACTTCCGGTAATGGGTGCATTGTGGAAAGTTGGGAATAATGAGCCTACAGGGGGAATGCCCATACTCAGTAGTTCCTCGTAGTACTAGTCATTCTGGATTCTAGATCCTTTAGGGAATAATAACTTTGATCTTTGTGTGTTTCCATATGTGGTGTTTTACAGGAAAATGTCTCACAAGTCACAAAAGAATTATGTTTTTCAAATGTTTTGCTAACTTTCGTTATGGTTTCCTTAGATCTCAAGTGAGGTTACCTGCGTAGGCCTATTTATTTCCCAGAAATAAGTTTTTCATAGAAGTGATTTTGAATCGATTTCAATAGGAAAATCAGACATGCTTCGACCCACTTATGGTGGCCGAATTACGGCAGCTGGCCTTTACAACATGGTGAGATGATGCAATGTCCAATAGCAGAGCAGCTATTATTTTTAATAGTCTAGCATCGACTTATGTCGTGTTTATACAAGTGTAATAACCAATGTATGATAATATTACTATTCTAGTGCAATGTAATGCTACTTTACTATTTCTCCTGTTAGCTATTGTGAAATGAATTATTACATAAATGAGTATAAAAGATCAACATTATCCCTGTATTTTCAGCTATTATGTTAAACACAATATTGTTGAATTTACTCATATAATCATCTATGGGGCTGAATATATAGGTATTCTGCTGCTTTTATGTGAATAGAAACTTTTGAAGTCGAATCAGCAGCTCTCCGAAATATAAATGGGGATTTTCATGAATTTCTATAACAAATGATTTAAGACAAAATCCTCCAAAATGTTGATCATATGAAAACAAAATTGGAAAACAATTAGAAAATCTTCGGTTTTTGACGGATGTTAGCCGTCAAATAACCCAAAATCTCCAAACCTTAATTTATCTATAGTAGGTATTAAATGCCAGCCACGTGTAAACCTTTTGTACACAAATTTCGCGAATTATGCGAAATAATCCTCATGTAACCTCACACAACACATAGTAAAAACCATTAACATCATCTCTCCTTAGAATGTTAGGTGGAGTACCAAGCTAATGTACTAATAGTTATTTGTTCAAGAAATGGCAGGCGTTTTCCCACAGTAGTCCCATCTGTTGGGTTACTTCCCACAACCCATGCCCCTACTCTTGTTGCTAACCTGATTTTCGCCAACATATTGAAGCTGTAAATTATCGCCTGAAGTCTTCACTTGTCTTTAGGGTTGCTTTCTCCAGACCCATGTTTTTTTGCCAAGTTGAATCTAGGGGCCCGTTGCATAACAATCCTTTTTTTTTTATTAAAGCTGCGTTATCAGCTATTACAACAAACACAATCTTACATAATTCACACATTATGACTTGTTAGATTGAAGTTATCCATATTATGATACTATTATGAGTTTGTGCATGGATTTGAGGCCAATACAGCCGAGCATAAACGCCCGCCGGTGAGCGATGATAAGTGAAGTCTCCGCTGAAAATTATTTGGGCGGGTCCTCCAAATACAAATAAGGACGGTTATGAAGCCCTGTAGCAGAAACAACTCCTCCAAACCCTCCTACAAAATGTCGGTCAAATAACTTTTACATGGATTGGAAAAGAATGGGAGAAAATGTAGAAAATATTAATTTTTTTACCGACGTTAACTGATCAAGTACAGTTGTAATGAATGACAGCACGGAATGCATACGACGTCATGAATAGACGTGACGTCATCAGCGGATTTCTGATGCAACAGGCCCCAGGTAACACATGGGGTGTCTTAGAGAGAATCCAGAAATGTTGGACTGAAGGGGTCATGTGCCGACTGCTAAGCACTGTAACTTATATTAGCATTCCAAAATACATGTGAGTTTGTTTGTTTGAATAGTTTATTCTGCGCAAAACATTATGCTATATGGACATTATTCTCAGTTACACAGAGTTGCTCCGAAAAAATACCATCTAAACATAAAAACTATATAAATTACAAAGTTATATCTATATTCACGGTCTCATATTTGATGGGCGGACCAGGAAGATCTGTTCGCAAAGGCTCCTGTCCATTTCTGCACATGTAATTGTACTGATCAAGTTAAAAATCTTTATATATAGTGTATCAAGAATTAGAGTTAGAAGGGATTAACTACACATGACCCAACGTAAACAGCTATAACATAGTACATGTACATAAGATTTCTACAAAGACTTCCTTACTAATAGGGTATGAATTCACCTATGTCTGAACTTTATCGTGTAAGGTAAAAATACATGTGTTACAAGGATAAGAAGTCAGATTGTGACTTGACTGGTTTAACAATACAAAAGATAACAATTGGATAGGTTTTTTTTTTAAATAGCACCGATAACCTAGGGGAAATCGACCGGAAATGTACAATTGGTCTTCACTAATCGTCTCAAATAACCCAAATTTAAAAAATCAGGTTAAGTACAGTTCAACATCATCTACCAGATTGTCTTAATCGAGGCGTTAATACACATACTGACATCAGCCTAGTTTAGCGGAACTAAATATGTAGAGCCGCTCAATGTAGGTTGACGCCCTCATCCTCAATAGGAAGCTCTATGCATTTGGAATGTGTTTCAGGAAAATGAGTCACAAGTCGCAAAAAATGAATTTTGAGATACCATCATATTTGAAACGATAAGATCAATTCTAATGATAGTAAACAGTATGATAATCTAATAAATATTTTTGTATTTTAACCTTGATATTCTAATTTTTGAATAAATAGTTTCCAATATTTGTGGGTGGACAATTACCAGTAAAGTAACACATTATACTCCATACACAGGTCTTCAAAACGAAAGGATATATATTTGATACAATATCCTGAAATTTGGTGCATATTATATAATGTAATGCTTTTACTATAAAACGCCTCAACCACTTTAAATATCCATCTATGTCCATGTTGGGCCGCCTACTGCTTAAATCCTATCCCCTATTTTAACTTTCAAGTCGTATGTCATCGCATGAACTGACCGTACAAAACTTGCATCGGCCGGGAATCGAACCCGGGCCGCCCGCGTGGCAGGCGAGCATTCTACCACTGAACCACCGATGCTGCTGACTTCAACCTCTAAGAGTACCTATTTTATACATTCAAAACAAATTGAATGTTTTACAGTATGGTTTATATGCCGTTTGATTTGCGAAGTTTTGCATATTTTCTCCATCTCCGATCCTTAAAAAGTACTTTTTCTATATCAAAAGTTTGGAAGATATAGTTATTTCCCTAGGGCTAGGACTCATATCTACCATGAATACTCACCTACTTCAGGTGTTGTTGGAATTAATGATCTAAATGTATCTGACCTCCTAACCTACATAAACCTACATAAATGTATTTATACCCAAGTATTATAATTATGGATGGAAGATTAAGTCAATCCATGTGTAAAGATCACCGGTGCGCGAATGGTCGCATGCAAGTAGTTATACATGTACATCATATTTAGTGCTCTGCTCTCAGTGTTCATCGCGACTTCATTCATTTAAAGGGTAATATATCATAGAATGCCTAAGTGGGAGAGATGATAGGCCACAGAGAGAGAAAAGAGAGCGGTTATGAATAACAGCACTATGGCCCCTAAAACTCAGAACATTTCAATTAAGATATCTTGTGAAAAAACACTTTGAAAAATGACATTTTTTGTGACTTGTGACTCATTTCCCAAAAACACATCCCATTTAGTCAATTTTGCTGAATTTGGCCCAATAATAATGATAAACCAATACATAGATAGCAATATCTAAGTATGTTTGGTAATCCGTTGAATCAATAAGTATGTGTTAACCCCATTTCTGTCTTAAATTTTGGTTATTCAAAGGATTATGGATTTCATATAAAATAGGCAGCATCTCCCACAATGTTATGCTAGTTGATTATTTACTTTCATAATTAGTTAACTAGTTAAGTAATTACTTTCTGGCACAATAATACAGAAATAATACCCCTGTTACACTTGAATCTGCGTGAAATTATAGAAAAGATATGCTATTAGAAATTTAGTACTAACACTTTAGGACACAGTTGATATACTATCGGATCAATGGTTTAATTTGCTACATACCTAGACGATCAAATTAAATCATGTTGTTGTTGCTTAGGAAAGGTTAGAATCGACAGTGCAAGGATAGATAGGCCCATACATTCCCACCGGAGAGTGCACTGACATCAGGGCTACTTGGGTGAAGCCCCCAGAAAATGTACAATTCACTTTCACCAATCCCCTCAAATAACCCAAATTTCAGACGAATATATAAAGTTCAAAATACAGCTGAACCTAACCAAACAGGTTGCTAGAATCACTGCAATTGCAAATATACTCGAATTTACCTAGTATTGACCATTTCCCAGCTTAATTTAGCAAAACTTACTAAATATGTACAGCTGCCAATTGTACATTTTGTGAAAATCTGACCCACATTGGGTTTGGGTAGATGTAAAGGAGAGCTAGGGAGTAATGGGGAAGGAGTAGGCATACCACAGCCCCAACCCACACTTGTACCTTTGAAGTTGTGAGGAGTTTAACCCGAGGATGGAGGCCATATAAATCATGGCATGATGGGTGTGTTCCTTCAATCGGTGTAAACTCGACGTCTTGGATAATTTCCTTTTACATTTTTTTGTTCCTTTAAGTTTTCATTCGCGGTTAGACAATTTACAAACGGGGATTTGCATGTCTCACTGCGCATGTCTATCAAGGTGCATGCTGGGATGGATTCAGTTGAAATCTGACATACAAATATTTGCCAACATTTTTGTATCGAAAATACAAGGATATTTTTTACATTACAAATTTTACCGCATATTCTAGTTAGTACTACTCACTGTTATAATATAGGTAGTTATTATATATTATTCAACTTCAATTATTCTAACTTCAGGGGATGATCACTATATATAATCACTCCCACCAGCACGTAGAAAGGATCCTTTCCCATTCTACAGATGAAAGAATTCCCCCACATAGACCTTTCCAGCCTTCTGTGGTATAAAGGGCCTAGTCCACTCAGCCGATTCTCATGCGATTCTCACATAATTTAATTCAAAAGAGTCCTCTGCGGTGCAAAATCGTATGAGAATCGGATTGGAGGACTAGGCCCTTTAGCCTATCAGAAATAAAGTTTCATCTTGATTATGAATAGATGAAATAAAAGGGCAGGACATCGGCAGACCAGATCTCCTTTAGACCTGAGCCTAAATACTATCCACTGCTTTGTGTTTTCTCTACACACTTTTCATCCAGCCAGAAGCTCTTTGCAACGGACGAAATCTGACTAAGTATATTCTGAATTAATGGCCTCAGTTTCCTTCAGTATCTCTTCTTTGCACAACCAACGGATATTATTATACTCAGTATATATTCGCGTTGGCACAACTAATGACAACCGCAGAAAAGAGGTGTATCCTAAATCCATTGGCAATAATAGGCGCACCATAAAACAAGTTCTCCATTTCCTCAAACAATTGCAAACATCATCTTGCTCCCACCATTCCCCACACTTCACCTACCGCAGCATAAACAGGGCATCAGCACACAAACCGGAAGTTGAATGACCTCATCATCATCGCCTCCTCGTTCCGTGGGTGCAGCTCATTCAACACGCAATTTAGTAAATGGCATTAAGTGTTGCGGAACCTGAATACACTTACGTCTGATTTAGGTCTCTTTCGACAGATTCGTAGAAATGTACCAGGAGTGCAGGAATTGTTCTTTAACAGGTAAATTGTATGTGTTACAGGAAAATAAGTCACAAGTGGCAGAAAATGGATTTTGAGATATTATCAGATTTGAAAAGATGGAATCAAGGGGATTCCAACGATAGTAAACAGTAGGACATCTAATAAGTACTTTTATATTTTAAGTTCGATATTTGAAAAAAAGGTTAGCAATATTTTTTGGGGGATATTTACAAGTTAAGTGGCTCAATGTATTCTATAAATACTCATTAAATTCTTTATCGATAAATTTATTATTCAGGCTGCTCTGAGAATATTTTCGTAAAGATATTTATAGTTTGTCCAGCCTTATAGTTTGTCCAACCTTATTATAGCCATAATTTACTAAATGTGTAGAGATGCCAATTGTATACTTTCTGGCCCAGATTTAGTGCCTGAGAATTTGATCCCCTAGAGACTTATCTTACACACAACTTAATTATTTAACCTCATTTATCCAAAACCGTGGGAAAATGAAGCTGAATAAATCAAATTTTCTTGCCAAAAAGTTGACTTTTGCATACAGGATCATGGGATCATTACTCAAACTTGATATCAATCTCACTAGGTATTAAATATCATCATTCATAAGAACCATTTAAATTGACTTATCTCACGCAGAGGCGAGGGAAGTTTGACTCTGGATCAAATAGGTTACCTGTCCTGACGTAGATGGTTCAGATTTCTAGAAAATGCACAATCTACAGTTCTACACATCTATCAAATTAGGCTGAATTAGAGTGAAAAATTATAAGTACTAGGTGTATCTGTGTATATTTTGTATTGCATTCATTCAATAAATCTGTCTGATTATGTTGAACTGTATATTGAACCTAATTTTCTTCTTAAATTTGGGTTATTTGAGGGGATTGGTGAATGCCAATTGTACATTTTCTGTCGATTTCACTCAGGTAGCTCCTTAACCATGATGGCCCTGGTATATGTGACCTTGGATCAACTCCCACCCATTTATCATATTCACATGTCAGTGGTAGAACTGCATTGCTAAACCCAAAACATTAACTTATAATATGCTGGGTCTGATTTTCAGAAAATGTAAAATTGGCAGCTTTTTACATTTTGTAAATTCTGCTAAATTAGGATGAAGTTTGGGCAACACTAGGAAAATCGAGTATATTTGGCATTGCAGTGATTCGAGCAATGTTTTTGGTTAGGTTGAACAGTATTTTGGGTTATTTGAGCGGATTGGGGAAAGTGAATTGTACATTTCTGGCGATTTCACCCTGCTTCTTTTTTCATTCAACATTTGTACACTGTATAGTTGTTAACATCTTCGCATTTGTATTTACATGGTAATGCTGATTTAAGTGACACAAATGTGCGCTATACTTATTTACACAGTAGGCATATGTGATGTGTTTAGGGAAATAAGTCACGAGTAGCATACAACTGATATTTTCCAAAGGGTTTTTTCACAAGATCTCTTCATTGAAATGTTCTGAGTCTTAAGGCTGGGTTCCATTGGCCTGCTACTACTCCCGCTACTCCTCCCATTTCCTTGACAGCCCATTGCTCTCGCTTCTTTAGAAGCGGGAGCAAGTAACTGAAGGTAACCAGAATGGGTGCCATTGAGACGTTACTTCTACCACTACTTCTACTGCTTCTAAGAAATGAGAGCAGGTGGCATTTTTTTTCACATGGAAATGAATGCATCAAGTAACATGAGGGGCAACGTAGAGTGATGCCAGTGCCCCGCTCAGTCTCCGCTACTTCCCGCTACCTCCCGCTACAAAGTAGCAGCTGCTTCAAATCAAACATGTTTGATAGAAGCAGGAGCACTCTACACTTTGACAACGCTCCAAAAGAAGTGGGAAGTAACATGGCTTTGTAGTCTGTAGCACAGATCCCCGTTACTCCCCGCTTTTGTTCCTGCTTCCATAATCAATAAGCAGGAGGAGAAGCGGGAGAAGTAGCAGGGCAGTGGAACCCAGGCTTTAGGGGACTTAGCTGCTTTTGTCATATAAATCTATGTACCATATTTAAGGATATTTTATTAATTATATCTTAGCATTTTGAAGACCTGCATATGGCGTATAATGTGTTACTTTACTAGTAATTGTCCACCCTGAAATATAGGAAACTAATTTTTCAAAAAAAGGAATATCAAAAATGAAATACAGAAATGCCCATCAGATTATTAAACTGTTTACTATCATTAGAATCGGCTTGATGTTATCGTTTCAAATATGTTGATATCTCAAAATTAATTTGTGACCCATTTTCCTGAAACACATCACATATTGTATATTTACTTACTGATTTATTTTTTTAAATCTAAACTTTTTCTGTAACACTTGTAGAGAGTCAACGTCAGTCTATGACTGCAATGATATTGACATTGCACATTACACATCACATATTGTATATTTACTTACTGATTTATTTTTTAAAATCTAAACTTTTTCTGTAACACTTGTAGAGAGTCAACGTCAGTCTATGACTGCAATGATATTGCACTCTACAAAAGAAGACCATTGCAACTTTTACTGAGCAATTGGCTGAAAATTTTTTTTGCAATAAAGGTTGTTTTAAATTCAAATTCAATTCAATTCAATACACCAAGACATGATTATTTGTCTAGACCAGAGCTCACAGGATAAATAAAATGCTATTCTGCCTGGCGTTGTGTGTAGGGTGGGTTTATTATATGTAGATGTATGTAACTGACTAATGTAACTTAAACAGAGTTAATAACATCAAAATGATAGTATCTATCAACGTATATATATACATACACCAGTCAAGTAGGGCATGGTAGTTATTTGTAGATGTTATGTGAATATTGCTAATACTTAACTAGCGATAAATCGAGCTTTAGCATTTTTTATCTATTTATTCATAAGCTAATCCTGCTCCCTTGGATTATAGCTGTCTTTAATTAAATATTGAGATTATTCATTTTATGTTCAAAATTAGAATTTAGTAACTCTTGAGGGCATATCTCCTATTACCATTACATCCACAGAGTACATTCCACAAGCGACTATGTCTATTTGAATGTCAATCTGTGGAATAGATGCCACTCCATGAATCAATATGGGTTACTGATAAATGTATGAAGAGCGAGACTGACATTCTTCCCATACGCCTAGCAATTAGAGGTCAATGTGTATGGGTCAGATTTTCAGAAAATGCACAATTGGCAGCTGTACAAATTGGATAAATTCTGATAAATTAGAATGCAATTTGGTCAATACTAGGTAAATTCGAGTATATTTGGCAAGTGATTCTAGCGATCTGTTTGGTTAGGTTGAGCTGTAAATTGAACTTTATTTTCGTCTGAAAGTTGAATTGGTGGAGATGAATTTGGTGGAGATGAATTGTACACTTTTTGGCGACTTCACCCATATGATATAGGTAGCCTGGGAAGACCAGCACTGAGTTGACAGCACTATAACCTTTCCCAACCTTAATAATATGTTTGTATGTTTAAGGGAAATAAAGATACTTTATATATATAATATATTTTCAAATTGATAATTGACCAGGCTGTTTAGTGCCGCTGCTAAATACCTGGTCGTCGTCTGACTCCTGGTGTAGTATAATACTATCTATTGTTGTATGATGTTTTATCAGGCTGCTTAGTTCAGCTCCTATAGCTAGTTTACCACTAATTCCTGGGGTGGTATACTACCATCTATTGGATTATATTTTACCAGGTTGTTTAGTTCAGCATATATAGCTGGTCGTCATTTGAAAAATAACAATTTTGCTACTTGTAACTGATTTTGCTGAAAAACATCACATATGTGTATTCTTCAATATGTACTATACAGGAAATAAAAGCATATATGTATAAGTTAATACTTCTGTACTCGGTTTCAACTCAAACACATTACTATACGTAGGGGCCTACATGCCATTTGAAAAGAACAGCCAAAATTAAAATCATGGTTTGTACGGTGAAATTTCTCGGGAGACTTGATAGAATGACCGCAACGTACTCAGGCATATGAATGGCTGAATCATAACGAGGATCCCCAAACACAACGCCCGCGCATGCGCCTGGTCTATATCACGTGACTCCAGAACACTTCCGGTGTCCATGCACCAATCAACACCCGAGGTATTGATTGTGAACAGGCCTACAATTAACCTTTCAATCTTTCAGTCATTTACTATGAAATATGAAATGAATGTACATTAATATGAAATGAATGTACACTTTAATGCGATAGTATTGTTGTCACATTTTAGAAATACTGGTAAATCAATTGCCTAGTTATGCGCTTATTATTCAGTCCAGAGGGCGACTGGCACTAGGTTAGAATCGTCACAATAGATAACTCTTAAATCAACTAGGATATTATACCGTTTGACCGATAATGAAACTTTAGGCTATTAAAAAAGGCTTCGCCGACCGCCGACTGCCCACCGCCACCCACGGCCATGTTGCCGGCCGTCTATGGGGCCGTCAACATGGCGTTCCGAGTAACGTTTGGAAGCGGTGATCCCATTGGCTGAGAGCCTGGCTCAAGGTTGATGTAATACGCCCTGTGATTGGTCAATTTTTCCCCCCGAGTTTTACCGATGCGAAGCCGAGTGTTTACCGAAGGTGCCATGTGCGAGCATGTGGCCGTACGCAGGGTGAAATGTCCGTTCATGCTTAAGCATATAGGGGTCGGGGAATCGGTGATTACTCGGTTGTGATACCAGAAAGACCTTGATATATTGGAGGTAATCGCAGTCTATATTATTTCTCTAGGCGTGGGGACATTGTTTTGGTGGCTTGGAAGTCAGGAAATATGATTTTGGGAGGATCGGCGGACCATCGGGTTCTCTACTGGTATTGTCGATAAGTAAGTGCGCGTGGCACATATATTCGGTAAATGCTTGAGGCATATGAATATGCCAGTTGACGCCGATCGGTCTAGGCTCAGAGCTGACTGAGTCCCTCCAAACTAAGGGAAAGCCTCTCGCTCTTAAAAGCCATTAGAATCCAATTAGGGACGCATATCAATGTCATTCCATTCTTGTATGATCGACTGTAGCAACAATATTCAATTTTCGGTGTGCAGTTCCTGAAGTGGTGTGAAGTGAATTAACCTTTCCCTATTTCAGTCTAGGCCCAAACCCTCAGATCAGATCAGAATGGTTTGTCAGTGATTTGACGCATACTTCGCTAATGGGTTTCCTGGCCTAGGACTAGGCGTGTTCTAATGGGATCATAAAGACATTTTGCGGTCTTAATTGAATTATAATAGCACTTTGCAGTTTGAGGCGAAAGGCTCGCCCTCCGTTTTAAGGGATTCTCTCATCTTTGGGCCTAGACTGATTTTGTCTCTATCTCTATTTCAGAATTGTCCTCGCCCCTTCTCACTTTCTCTGTTCATTTCGATTCCACTGTCCCTCCCTTGCTATCGCCTTCCCCTCATCTATTTGTTACGTATACTGGATTAAAGGTAAATACCAGTGTTCACTTAAAAAGTGAATGAATCATGGAATTTTCTTTAAACTTTGGATTTAGAAAGAACATGGTTGGGGGAACCCAAAAAGCCCCAGAAAACCATATGTCATTGGATTAGTTTTTATTTCAGGGACCACTGAAATTTATTATTGTTCACTATAGAAGTCTATGGAAAAACGGGTATTTTCTGCATTTTCCCCAATAGCATATGATTGAATCATACGATTTTCTTTTAAATCTGCATATACATTGCTGACATGTTATTCTACCCTCCCAATTAAAAAAACTTAGGGGTCATTGAACTAAAAAAAAAGTTATTCAGCTAAACTTGCATCACAATGAGCTTCCCCCATTGAAATCAATAGTGAAGGGAAGTAAACTTCACCCATCCCTAAAACACAAAATAATATGATAATATCCAGTTTTTTTGGCATTTTGTATTCCCCTAACCATGTTCTTTCTCAATACAAAGTTTGAACAAAATATATTGAATTCTATTGTTTCATGCATTAGTTCCTTGAATTCCCGCCTGCTGCAGTGCTGACAACATTGGTATTTATCTTTAAACCGAGCAAAGTGGATTTTATTTTGACTGTGTGATTCAAAATAATTCATTAACATATTATGATGAACGAAATTAATGTCATTTGGTTCCGTTGTTTACATCGTGGCATCTGAACATGGAATGGTAGGAAATCATATGATAACATAATCTGAAATGGAATGTACGGCAGCTCTACAAATATTTTATATTATATTCTATATCATATTAAGCTGGAAATGAACGATAATATAGGTTACTTGTGATGTGCTACTGGAGAAGGAGTCACAAGTCGCCATACTGGATTTTGAGATCTTATTTCATTTGAAAAGATGGGATCAAGCCGATTCCAAAACAGTACACGTAACGAGATTTAATAATAACTACTTCTAAATATTTTAAGTAAGAAAAAAGAAGTTGGCGATATTTCGTGAGTATGAATCACTAGTAATTAGTTAGATATACTGCTCAGAATGACCTCAGACACGCATAGATCTATATATTATATATGGGTCAGTTTTTCAGAAAATATACAATTGGCAGCTGTACACATTGAGTAAATTCTGCCAAATTAGGCTGCAATTTGGCCAATGCTAGGTAAATTCGATTCTAGCAATATGTTTGGTTATTTGAGAGGATTGGTGAAGATAAATTGTACATTTGCTGGTGACTTCACCCGTATGAAAATGTACAATTCACTTTCACCTATTCCCTCAAATAACCCAAATTTCAGACGAAAATAACGTTCAGACTACAGTTCATCTAATCAAACTGATTGCTAGAACCAATGCAAAGCCGAATATACTCGAATGTACCCAGTATTGACAAAATTGTAGCTTAAGTTAGCAAAATTGACAGTGAATTGTACATGTTCTGGTGACTTCACCCACGTAGTATTTGTCATTGTTCATCCTAATATTTTCTTTTATAAAGTGGGAGAAATCAAACATCGGTATGGAGACCTATATAAGTACAATATTGTATTCACAAAACTATGAGAGAATAATCAATTGGCCATACACCATCACATAAATGGTCATATACTATTTGTTATTTGAAACTTCTTTTCTCCATATAAACAAAAACATAACGATATAATGAAGGTGACCCGGAAGTACTATGACTTTCACATCCTCCATCAAGCTCCATCCTTTTCCGGATTAGATTGATGTATGTGTTATACAATACGGAAATAATTAATCCATAGACATTAAGTAGAATTGCAGAGCTGCCAATTGTACATTTTCCGAATATCTGAACCTACTGCTCTTGGCTTTTTCCCTTTCCCAACCAGCCAACTCCCTGAAGGCAGGGCCACTGCACTAGAACCAAACATAACCAATCAGCCGATTGCCTCTATTCAGTGCGGGCCTCCTAATTAGCATATCTCCCATGGTGCCTTGCGTTTCATGTTGACTGTATGGGTTCCGGTTCCGGGCCCTGCTTAATGGCCCTGGTCGTAGGGGGAGCCACTTGTTTCCTTTGTACATCAATCGTTTCATTGATGGACAAATACAAAATAAAACAAGAAAAGGAAAAACTAAGGAAAACCAAGGAAAAAATGGTATAATTGAAGCATCGGATCATTCGAACGCTAAAGTGACGGCCGGACGGCGACCATTGAAGTCAGATTAAATACCAATTAATGATTGGTTGACATGAGATGAATATTCATGAAGTCCAAACAAGGCTGTCAGTCTAAGGGAGATTTTTATTTGCGGATATTGATTGATTTTAGACGCTTCATTAAAACGGCCTATTTTCAGCCTATTGTGATTCAGCAGGCATTTAGTGCGGTCCTGTGCTAGCTCACTTAGCCGTGCATGATCCTAAACTATGGCCAAGAAAGCTGGATCAACATTCTTCTGGATAACAGTTATTTTGCTTTTTTATTTTTGTATTTAAACTTTTTAATGGCGAATCCTTTCCGGCCATACACTGGCCTCGTTCTAGGTCACGTGTTAGGTGTATTTCAACATATTTCATAGCTGACTTAAATTTTGTTTTGTTAAACTGGCATCCATACTAATTTATCATAGATGGGTGAAGTCACTAGAAAATGCATAATTCACTTTCACCAATCCTCTCAAATAACCCAAATTTAAGAAAAAAATAAAGTTCAAAAGACAGTTCAACCTAACAAAACAGATTGTACATTTTCTGAAAATCTGACCCATATGATTCCTTAATCTTGAGTGGTGAAGGGAAATATTACTGTAGTAATACGGTCGCATGGTTTAGCCACATATTGTTTCAGTATATTTTGTGTTGTCATTTCCCTATGTTTCTCTTCCTCTCAGATAAGTACTTCTTTCTTCCTCCTGTTTCCTTTCACTCCTATTCATTTCCCAATACCCTTCCTCCTGCTCGCTCCTGCTCGCTCCTCATCGCTCCTCATTGCTCCTCTCTCCTCCCGCCTCCTCCCTCACTCCTTCCTGTTCTTCTCTCTTCCTCCTCTCTCCTCCTCTTCCCTCCTCTTCCCTCCTCTTCCCTCCTCTTCCCTCCTCTTCCCTCCTCCATCCCTCCTCCCTCCCTCCTCCCTCCCTCCTCTCTCCCTCCTCCCTCCCTCCTCCCTCCTCCCTCCCTCCTCCTTGATCTACTACTTCCTTCTCCCTCCTTCTCCTCTTCTTCCCTTTTCACCCTCCCTTCCCTTACTCCTTATTTACCTTTCCTTTTTATTTTCGAAGGAACAAAAATTATTGAGTCAACCTGATGAATCCCAATCATTGATTAGGATCTTGATCAGATATGACAAAGATTCAGTTTTTTATCAGATGTGAAATCAGATGCTATCAGATCGCATCTCCACCTGCTCCACTCGTCCCCCACCTATATAACACCCTTTTCTCACCTCTTACACTATTTCGGACGGTCCATTACATTTGGACTGGTCAATCCTAACATGGTTCAGTCTAGTAAATTTATACAGTTTTAAAGGATATGGAGGGCTATGGAAACTCAGAAATAGTAGCTATACAACCCCTTCAAATGAAGGGAAAAGTTAAACTAATCTAACCAAGATATACCATTCCAGGTCCCAACTCCACATATCCCATTGTGATTCAGCACTTTATTATGCTTTGATCTAAGTTCAAGTTTAAGGTTTTTTAGGTAAATATTCAACATTTTTAGTCTGAGCATGACTAAATCGCAGTAACTATAACTTGACATCGGACACAAATATTTGGCCCTGAGAAAACATTCCCTTGGAAACGCCGGGAAGCTATATTAAGTTCACACTAATTGTAAAATTAAATAGATCAATAGTTAAATAGATCAATAGTTAACTTAATACTTTGCCTCTGCATTTTCCCTCTCATAATCCCCTCTTCCCTCCATACAGACTTTTAGTACCCCCCACCTTCCATACTTCCCACACATATATCTCTCAGTATGTTTCGAACAGGCTGACAATCGGTAAAACAATTTTCAATATTTTATGACATTGGGACAACAAAAGGACTCATAATTCCCAATTATATCGATGTACAATTGACCTCCTGACAGAACCTGTGCATTTAGCTCCTGTTGGGGCAAGTATTGGATTGCGTTCAATAAGTCCTCATGAATGGTGGATGCTACTCTTTGTGGTGCACTCACAACAAAAATGACTTATTGGGTGATTATATAGGATTTCAGGACAATATTGTGTATGAGTCGGGCTGCCAGTCGACTGAGCTATAGGGTTTCACATTATGGTGTAGTCTCAAAAAATGTACAATTCATCTTCACCAATTCTCTCAAATAACCAAAATTTCAGACGAAAATAAAGTTCAAAATACAGTTCAACCTAACCAAACAGATTGCTAGAATCAATCATGCAATGCCGAATATACTCGAATTTACCTAAAATAAATTATAGTATTGGTCAAATTGAAGCCTAATTCAGCAGAATTTACTAAATGTGTTAATTTTCCCACTACTTAAACGGAAAAGATCATTCATAAACCCCAATTAATATCCCATCCTAAGAACGAACTATTCAGAAGAAATGTACTAATTGTGTAGATGTGCCGATTGTGCATTTTCTGAAGATCTGACCCGTATATGAATATATTTGGTATTGTCTTGATCCAGGGAAATCTGTTGGGTTACGTTGAACTAGAGTTCTGTATCTTAACTGACTATTATTGCCTTAAGGCAGTTGAGCTGACGTCGGTAAAGAAATATTCTTTACTTTTTCTTCCATTCTTTTCCAACCCATCTACAAGTCAGTTGACCTGGATTTTGAGGATTCTGTAAAGTTATTTTTTGCTAGAGGGCTTCTAAAACGTCCTTATTTGTGTTTGGAGGACCTGCCAACATCCTTAATGATCTTTTTGCTCGACTGTCACTACTTCAAATTGTTGTATAAACATATAACAGCTGCAGAATATTGACAAAGTCAGTCATATAAGTCATAATATGAGTAAATTTGGTAAGATTTGGTCATTCGTAATAGCTGAAAATGCAGCTTTAAATATATTTTTGAGAGGACTGTTGAAGGTGACTTGTACATTTTCTGGTGAATGCACTCTTATTATATGCCTTGCTGCGAATAAAATGAAACACCAGATAAGCTAGAAGACATATACACCGATCCCTGCCTGAATAAACACCTACTACGTATAGTAGATTGAGAATCCAACAAATTCCCTTAAATTGCAATCCATCCTAATATATCTCTCCCCTGTCAAATTCTGACAGCTTTGATAAAGAAATACTTGGCAACAACTATACAATATCAATCAACTCACCACGCGACCACTCTATGCAATAGGGGACTTGCATTTCCGCCATCTTGAATCTGATTCACATCGAATTATGGGACATGTACGGACAGTGCAAAATCTATGGTTAACATGCCATGTTTTGAATGGCATATTTATCAGTGCTCCAATGTGGAATTCCTTATGTCATTTTTCCCTTCATGCATTTGTTTTTTTTATAAATCATTTTTACAAGCTATGACATTGGTGAAAATATTATATACTTGTGATTTTCGAGGAAAGTTTTAATAAATATTTGTATGTCAGAATTGACCTGAATATATCCCAGCATGCACTGTATAGACATGCGCAGTCGCACATGCAAATCCCCTATTGATTCTATACACATCTCACTACCACTCTACATATTGCTCGCCAGGCTCCATGTATTCCATGCTGAGAAATTTGATGAAATGCACATTAATCAATGCATGGAATAAATGGACACATTCTGGGTCAGAATTCAAGGTTAATTGAATTAGGGAAAACTGGGTATAGGGAGTGGCCAGATGACGCAAGTGGGATAACTGCTGCTCAAGTCCCTGACAAATAGGGGATTTGTTTGTCCACAAGACGCAGGAATACCTGATTATCTGATATTTGAATGGACTATAAAGATAAAGGGCGAACTTGGAACTCCATTGTAACTGAGGAATGCCTTTGACAAAAATGTGATTCTGAGCTTTCCTAATGTGTGTCCTACATGTGTGTTTTTTTCCCAAGTAAAGGTAAAATTCGTGAATATTTGAATGTTCATTACCCTAACCTATAGTTGAATTTTTAGTAAATACACAGGTTGGCTGCCACGACAACCCTACATTGCTCACTAGTGGAATACGCACTATCCATAACTCACTCTGGATACGTTGTTTTCACAGCAATGCGTGTATAATACATCTCTATATTATGATGTTATTTAGTTGTGGTGATGTCTTTGAAAGCTTGATACATAGCGTCAGACTTGTTATTATGTGTATAAGAGATGAAAGCATCTGATTAATATCTATTTCCTCATGAATAAAAAAATGAATAAAAATAAAAATGAATAAAGATGAATAAGAAACATAAAAAAATCCACTTGCCATGAATGCAGTCCAGGCCCAAACGCTCAGATCAGATGAGAATGGTATGTCAGTGAATGGACGCCTACTTCGCTAATCGGGTTCCTGGCCTAGAACTAGGCATTCTAATGAGATTATAAGGACATTTTACGGTCTTAATGGATTTATAATGGCACTTTGCTATTTGAGGCAAGAGGCTTTGCCTCCGTTTGAAGGGACTCTCTCATCTTTGAGCCTAGACTACATGCGGATATTTTGGTGTGGAGTGGAGTGCAGTGAGAGCGCTGCAACTTGTGGGACTCTCACCTCACCTCCCAGCGCCGATCCATGCGCCCCCATTCGGGGAATGAGGGAAAAATGAGCCACTTGCCTCGGTAATAATGCCAACCCACACAACCCTCTACAACGTTAAGAAAAAAAAACCTCCAAGAATCTGGCAGTTCTCATTTACTTCTCGCTAAGATTGTGTTATCGATTCCTGACCCTGGTTCCCCTCTACCCACAACATGATGGATGGATGTATCATGCCTAACCTGCTCATAAAAGCATGTAAACACATGGTAAAAGCATGAAATTAACAAGCTATAGCTGGTGGGTCTGGTGAGCCAGTCTCTGTTGCGGTTTTTTTATATTTGTTTTACTTATATTTTATTTATATTTTGTTTGCACATGGCAGATGGGTCTAGTAGGTCTAGTATGTAATAACATAATGTGTGTACCTATAAATGTGTAAATATATTTAAGTATATTGACGTGTAATCCGGGTATGTATGGGTGAGGTCGTTTGCAATACTCTGAAATAACCCTAAGTCAAAATTTAGGTTCAAAATACAGATCAACATAACCGAACAGACTCTTTTAATCAAGGCATCACCGAATATACTCAGATATTCCTAGTGTTTATGATATATGATTTATCAGTCTAATTAAGGCGAATTTACTAAATGTGTAGAGCTGGCGAGTGTACATTCTATTACCATCTGGCCCATGCAAGTTGGCAGTCACACTTAAATCGGTTTATTGTCCAACATCAACTTAGTGACAGATCAGCTAAACTTGTTAATGACTTTCACAAGGATATCTATCAACCTGATTGACGAATGTTAATAATATCTAAAATAGTAATGATATTTATATTAAATAGCCTGATGTCGATGTCAAATCGATGGAGACGGAGGGTCAAATCGCACGACACCCCGAAGGGGTGGAGTGCGATTTGACCCGATGTCGAGATCAATTTTACATCGACAGAGGGCTATTTAATATTTATTTCATACTGAATCAACAAGAGAAAGACAATTTTAATGACATTTTACCTTGGTTTCCATCGAGTTTGCGGACATCGGTCTTGAACGAACATGAGAGCGGAAGCCATGATGGCGGAAGTAAGTTATAATCGCGCGCTTATACTTTTCACTACCATGGCTTCATTGTGAGATACGCATTCGATTTTTCTTTAATATATCTTTCTACGTCTGATTTCTTCGGAATTGATATAACTCGAACTGGACATTAAAGTTATATATTTGGTTGTCTACCTTATGGATCACTATATATTGCTTGAAATTCTTCCGATGGGGAACTACTTTTTCTCTCCCTGGTTACCAAGTCATGCACCGTTCACAAAAATTGTCAACAAACCGTAACTTTCGTCTTTATTTAGACATTAAGACAACAAATAAATAATATATTATTCAATTTACTTTTCAACATTGAAAACAAAACTTCCGCCGCTAATATTGGATTCATCTCGATCGATTTGACATCTCCATTGGGCTATTAGATAGTTGCTGTGTTGGGACTCTGAGCTAGTGAACGCACGGCCGTGCCGGCATTGCTGCCTTCACTGTGACTGTGACAAGTTGATTCAACAGCATGTGTAACGGAGGCAGACGGTAACCCTTTTCCTCCTAAATAAAACGTTCAAATCTTCGAGCAACTGCTTTATTTTCACAAATTATATTCTTTGCAACTTTGGATAATACAAAATCTCGCATATCGTCGTCACACTGCATTTTGAAGCGGGTCGGAGCAGACGATTTTTTCTAGGCTTCTCATTGGTCAATCTAGTCATGTGTCCCGCGAAGTAGTTCGGTTGTAATCACATACGTATGCGATACGAGATTTCTAATCGCACCCCTGTATCACGCACTCGAAATCATGTATGTATGTAATA
Source organism: Sthenelais limicola (assembly GCA_942159475.1). NCBI lineage: Eukaryota > Metazoa > Annelida > Polychaeta > Phyllodocida > Sigalionidae > Sthenelais > Sthenelais limicola. The sequence goes on along the minus strand of OW804097.1, from coordinate 27,943,885 downwards.
AATATATAAATCACACAAGTCAAATATTTGTTTTTAAGGATGTTACTGCTTACTGTTGAATTCTCGTAGACAATATTACAATCCATTGATGATGAATAAAAGAGATACACATACAACATATCAATCTCTGAGGATGGTAAATACATTCGTGTTGAAGGAGAAATAGCAATATATATTATATCAGTAAATGGGCAATACAAATATAGGAACATGTAATGCAATGAAGAGAAAGGGAGATGATGGCTCTCACAGGAACTGTCCAAGCTGTGCTGATAGTGTTCATGAGTAGGCTTTTTGTGCCCCAACGAAAGTTAAGAGGAAGGTAAAGAAAAACATTTTTTCTTGATTTTTTTGCTAGCCCTCGATAGCCCGTCCGGCTGCCTGCTGCTTGGGAGAGACGCTGGGTGACACGACGTCTTCCGGTGAGACTTCCGGATTGCCTCTTTCTGATTTATATCCACATCACCGCGCCGATGTGGCACATATATACTTATAAGTTATTAGAAAAAACTATGAATATCTAGCATGGGTAAATGCTAGGTCTCTTAGATCTCAAAGTTTACCTCGTATTTTAATGTTTTTATTCGGCCACACACATCTTGCAATATTCTCTGTGGAAGTTGTTAGGTTAAATCTACATTTTGTTCTCAATCTACAAACTTTACTTGAGGATAAAATAACAATGAGCAGTATACAAATCAATACAAGTGTAAATGGGTGAAGTCACCAGAAAATGCACAATTCACTTCAGTGTAAATGGGTGAATAAAATAGCCCGTCCAGCTGCCTGCTGCTTGGGAGAGACGCTGGGTGACACGACGTCTTCCGGTGAGACTTCCGGATTGCCTCTTTCTGATTTATATCCACATGTATTTTGTAGATTGAGAACAAATACATCCAAATTTTAGACGAAAATAAAGTTGAAAATACAGTTCAACCTAACCAAACAGAATCACTGCAATATTGGCCAAATTGCAGCCTAATTTAGCAGAATATATTAAATGTATACAGCTAGCTGACAATTGTACATTTTCTGAAAGTCTGACCCAAGTAGAATAGATTTCTCATGAAATGTAAAACACGCTTGTCATATCTAAATTTTAGAAAAATAAATCCATCACTTTCGAGAGGACAACATAAATACAGTTCTCAGACGTTCTTCTTGAGAGTGATGGCTTTTTCAAGTTTACATTTTTCTCCCGCTCATAAATTGTATACCTAGCGGATCTGACATCCATGGTAAATTAATTCTTTGCATCAGATAAAACTGAAATTAATCAATCCTATGTTTTTCATCTCTTATATGAAACTTGTAAAAAATAAAATTAATGTACACGAGGAGATGGTTTTAGACAGCGCAATTTATACAATACTTGATGGTTCAGACTCAGTTCAAAGTTGAGAGATTTCCTTCAAACTGAGGGAAACATCTCTCTCCAAACCATTATAATCCTATTAGGACCGCAAAATGTCATTATAATCCCATTAGTACGTTTAGGGCCAGGGAAACCATTGGCGCAGTAGGCGTCCAATCACTGACTTACCATTCATATCTGATCTGAAAGGCTCTGAGCCCAGACTGGGTTATCAGGGTATGAGACAAATACCTAATGACAACTAAGAATTAGGGGTCAGGTGTTTCCCATTAACTCCTCTCCACTCCTTCTGGACAGCACTCTGTCTTCAGTGAGGCTCTTTATGGATGGGTTGGAAAGGCAACATTAATGTTTTTAGCAATTTCTATTCGAATTTTGTTTGAATGCAGATTATTGTTTCCCAATAGCACAAAATCGTTAGAAATAACAGTAATACAAGTTTATGAGTGTCCACTGCTCTCCTCTCAACCTTCTATAACATTGCCTATGAAGCTCACCATATCCACCCTGGCTAGGGTAGAGAGCCCCACAAGGAGGAGGATGCAGGACGGCCTTGTGAATAAGCTTTTTGTAGTATGTGGCTCCCAGGTAAACTATAGTTATTTAAGTACTTAGGTTTATTTTTGGAGCATCGTTAATGATGAATTATTATTATCTCCTTATAGCAGGGAGGTATATACCTGCTTATAATTACTATCAGATAAAACGTAACAACATTATGGATATGCGAGGGCTTTTGTGATGGACGAGGTTGTTCAAGCTATTATCACCTGTGCGAAGCATATATCAATATTGAGTTTACCCTTTGGCTCAGATCTTCAGAAAATGTACAATTCGCCTTCACCAATCATTCCAAATGAGCTTAAAAATGCAGTTTAACATAACAAAACTCACACTTTAAATCAACGCGATACCCAATATGCTAAGATATACCCGGTATTCATAATTTGTTCAGCTTAATTTAGCAGAATTTCCTAAATGTGTAGAGCTGTCAATTGTACATTTTCTGACCCTTTTGTAGTATATCATTTATAAGCGGAGATTTTTAATTTTCTTTTAGTGTGTATCAACCTGTTTCAATTTTCTTTTTTTGTATAGCCAATTTTCAATTCAATCTTTCAATTATTTATCAATGTGTTGGTATGTTCAGACAATATCCCCTGGGTCAGATTTTCAGTGAATGTACAATTAGCAGCTCTGTACATTTAGTAAATTCTGCTAAATTATCCTGCAATTTGGTCAATTAATACTGGGTAAATTCGAGTATATTTGGCATTGCATTGGTTCTAGCAATCTGTTTGGTTAGGCTGAACGGTATTTTGAACTTTTTTTTCGTCTGAAATTTGGGTTATTTCAGAGAATTGGTAAAGCTGAATTGTACATTTTCTGGCAACTTCACCCATATGTTAAACGATGTCCAACATATTGGGTGTGTTGCGAGTCTGGGCTGAACTAGGGTTGTCAGCAATCTCTTAACAAAGCAAACATATTAAAATGCTTTCTGGGTTGTGAGGCTGTTCTAACAACTGATCGTTTGTGATTCAATTCCGAAGAAAAGAAAAGAAACTGTTTGGAAAAACATTAAAAAGGTCTTGAGGATGGATGCAGGGATCCCCTCAAGTCCCAAAGACTAACATTCTGTTTAGAAATATTTAAAACACGACCAGAGGGACAGCTGGGACAGCCCCACTACTGGTTGGGTGAGTGTTGATTTAGCCCTGACTACTAAACCCCCATCAGCAGACCCCTCCTGAGCAGGAATCTGTCAATATTGGCATATTACATATGCAAACACATGCAAGGAACATGACGTGCTTTTTGTTCCTATGGTAATTTGTTCTGATTATAAAAAAACGCATTGATAACATGCACGACTAGAATGGGATTACAATCATAAGGGCGTTAGGAGTTGGAGGGGCGGGGGCAGTGAGGGAATCCCATCTACAATGACTGAGCCCAGCGACTTTACTCCTGGTGCCCTTTTGCTCCTTGTTATGTAATAACAAGTAATAACAGTTAGCATTCATCGAGGATATAAACGAAAAACGATGGCAACGTCAGTTCAATAAAAACCTTACAACAACATATGTTCGTAAGCAGAATTAGGAATACACTGTTGACTGATACCATCCTTTTATAAGTTCAAACAATTCGGAAATAGTATCTATTGTATATTTAGTCTATGCTCACAGTGTCCCTCCAAACCAAGTGAAAGCCTCTCTCTTCTGGACGCCTACTCCACGGGGGTCCAGGGGCTGGGAAAACCATTAGCGCACTAGGCGTCCAACACTGACATAACCTTCTTATCTGATGTGAGAGGCTGTGAACTTAGATGGGATTTGTGAAATCTGGGTCACATTTCAATTTGGACATTAAATCGTGCTAGTGTTATGACACTTTACGTAGCATTGCATAACCTCATTATATTTATATTAACTATTAATTATCACCTCTTTATTAGGGCAATAAAATCGCTAATTACCAGTACTGTGTAAAGGGTGGTCTCAACTGGCTGTGGTAAGCTCTGCGGTAAGCCTTACCGCAGAGCTTACCACAGCCAGTGGAGACCACCCTTAAGTCTACTTATACAAGCTATTGTCCAGGATCTGAGGTAACAGTGATACGCCCCTCATCTCGCAGTGAGAGTCTGTACTGATATACTAGAATACATTTGCAAAGTCTAACCCGGATGTCTCATCTTGATGGATGTGAGAGTGGCAGGATGGAGTTTTGCCTTTTGTCTTTGTAACTCCCACTTCATGCATATTTCTCTTCTGTTTTTAAAATATGTTTGAAGGGAATTTGAGAAATGTGTCTGCCTTTGAATGCAAGTGTGTGCTTTCATTCGTGAAATCAGACAAAAATAGCTCCAAACATAAATATCACTTAAGTGGATAATTGTGAGCATATGGGAACACAGGAGAAATCCTTTTGATGTTCTCAGAAGTAATGTGACTGTAAGATTTTCAAATAGTGTAAATGCACGATGTTGAACTATGTATTTAAAGCCGAAACACTAACTAGAAAACTAGAATTTCTTTTTTGCAAAAAGCAGAAACATTATAGTCTTCTGAGTATGTATGCATCATTATAATGATCGACATCATTATTTACCACCAGAAACATGAGAAAAGAATGCCAGTTTCTCTCTTACAAGAAGGCAGACATATTGGTGACCAACAGCGCCACTTGTGGTAATTTATGTTTATTGATGACGTCACTGAACCACTAGGTGTGACTGGTCACTCTACTGGCACATACATGTAAACAAACATTGAACTTACAAGTGCTCAGTTTAAAGCATTGGTATATACATAATTATATGATGTATTAACAGTGAAAATATTTGGATATTCATACTTTTATAAAAACAGATCATACATACACCTTATTCACCCAAGAGAACCCCGATTTTAGTGTACAACTCTCCCCTCCTACACTGACAAAAACTGCTATATTTAGCGGCGACGGCGGCTATGTTTTGACACTTTCACTCCTCTCCCCTGCCTTACGTACCCTAACCCCTAGTAGCTTTAACACCTTCCCCAGCATTTGTTTATGGCATATTTAGGCTTAAAGGCAACCCGTTGTGCAATGCTCATCATTTGTTTATATAAAACAATGGCTCAAAATCAATTGAAAAGTTATATGTCCACCCAGGCATGACAGGGCAAAAGTCTGTGCCTCGTTGTGAGATGTGGTTCATATATATGTCATCAGAGGTCACATGACTTACAGCAATGGCGGCATCCATACAAGTCGTCTGCTATAATTAATTCCATGTAAAATAGCTCCCCACTTCTTTAATAGATGCGAATTACATAAACTACATAGATGAGGTTGTTGGATACGATTTCCCAGCCCAGAAAATGTATACATGATTTCCTATGAAGTTTCAGCTTTAAATGGTCAAATGGTAAGGTGAGGGCAATAAGAACAAAATAGGACAGAAGCTGGATTCATACGATTTTTTGTATGTTTTTTGTTTTGTTGGGAGGGGGGACTTCTCTATCCAGGAGGGAATATTGCATTTTGATTATTGTAAACGTATTTATTTTCGCGCAGATAAATTTTCAAGCACTAAGCACTTTGACACCTTTTCACGTGGATTTAAATTCACACAGCGAGGAAGTCTCACACCTTGTTTATACAATAATTATACCTTTTGCGCAGGATTTATTTTCACACATAAAGGTGGGTGCACTAAAATAGCAAAAATAAATACTGCGTGAACATTAATACCAGTAATCACTACCTTCGGTCCGTATCTGGATTAAGGGTGGTTTCCACTGGCTGCGGAAAGCTCTGCGGTAAGCCTTGCGATAGTTTGTGCTGGTTCTGGAGGTGGAGAGGAACGATGAAGTCCTGCCTACACGGTTCACTGGTCATGTAGGCAGGACCTTGCCACTTCTCACCATCACAGCACCATCGCAAGGCTTAACGCAGAGCTAACCACAGCCAGTGGAGACCACCCTTTATACACCAAACATTGCACCAACAGCCCCTCAGATGAGTGTATTGGACTACCTATCACTAAGGATCCACCCCTGAAGAAACATAACTATGGTAGTGGGATGGCATCTATCGGATGTTTTACTTAGACTTTATCCCTGATGAAGTCAAACTAAGGTGAAACGCGTTGGGTCGGGTTCACTAAACTGCTGAACAAAAATCATTGCGAGATGTTTTTAGTTGTGTGTCTCCACCTTCTTCATAATAATTGTACAAATTGTACATCTTATTATTTTGTTTGATTTTCTTTTTTCTTTTTGGCATAGAGGAGAAACTAATTATTTAAGTGTCTTCCTCTCCCTGACACAAAGTAGAAACAGCTTTTTCTTTCAATATAGAAAGATTATTCTTATTCTTTCATACTTGTTCTCCTGACATGGAGATAATTGATGAGACCTGTTGAGCATTTCCAATAATTGAACATATTCAATAACATGCTAAACCAGTTCTGTTTATTCAATTTAAAATTGCCCTTGGGTATATGTGATATGTCTTAGGAAAAAGAGTCACCAGTCGCAAAAATGGATTTTGAGATACCATCATATTTGAAAAGATGAGATCAAGCCGGTTCCAATGATAGTAAACATGAAGTACATTTAACACGTCTATATTTCAAGTTTGATATTCTATTTTTTTTTTTAAATTTCCATTGTCTTTTGGTCGATAAATACTAGTAAAGAAGCTAAATATACTCCATAGGATGACCTTAGAAATGTAAGGATGTATTTAATTCACATTCTTGAAATTTGGGACATATTATATTCATACTCCTAACAGCGTCTAACCGCACAAAAATGATACAATTCACTCAAAGAAATCTTGTAAATAAACCGCTTTGAAAACATCAGTTATGCGACTTGTGACTCATTTCCCTGAAACACATCACATATATGTGTGTGTTGCACGCTTTGGTACAACAATTCATTAGCGTCTGTTACTGCCATTGTAAAACATCATACACAGGTGTACTCTGAGGAAGTAGACAAATTGACCAAACATACCAAACGCCCATTAATCAGATCTTGCTGTCTGGGGCTGGCGAGTGTGAGAAAGCATGTTATTGTTCTGGCCATTCTTGTAACAAACGTGTGAGGGCATGGAGTTGGAGTAGTTCTTTACCATTTGTGATGTGTAACAGAGAAATGAGTCATATCTCACAAAAATTGAATTCTGACATACCATGATACTTGGAAAGATATCATCCAAAAATCATTATTATTATTAAATATAATATAGGCATTTAGGTGAATAAAAAAAGAAGAAGATTCCAACGATGAGATTGGTTACCTGGGACGGATGTGCACCCGTTCCTCTACCTTAGGCCATCTCAATCTGTAACAATATATTCAATTCACATTCTGATACATGTATTCATGCTACTGGCAGTGCTAACAAAATGAAGCTCAAATGATGTTGATGGTTTATCTCAGGGCCAACTGATCCAACAGGCGTACCGAAGATCCACCACGGCCTGGTATAGTGGGCAGAAATGGAGGGTGGCAACAATTTTACCATGTCATGTCTGGAGTTTCCTGGGTTACAATTTCAGAATGAACTACAATTTGCTCATTGCTTGGATAACATGAAATTTGAGAAAACAAAATTCTAGAAAGAATACACGAATGTTGGTTTAATAGGGGATTTGGCGTGCAATATTTAGCAGCATTTTTAAAAGAAACATATATCATTGTATAAATGATATATAAAAAACAAATGCATGGTGGGAACATGTAAAACACGTGACTATTGTTTAATCATCACAGTGAAATATTCCGTGCTGAAAATAACATGGTTTATATAGCTTTGACATTGACACTCAACTCCCATAATTCCATGCACACCGAGATTCAAGATGGCGGACGTGCAAATCCCCTATTGGAGGTATTTTGGAGATTGTAAAATCCAAATGCACCCATTCTGACTCCCTAACCTCCAGACAAAGATATGGACGGCTGCTTTCGCACAAGCAATTTTTCCCCTAACTGCTTCCTCTATGGAAAGTCCATATAAAAATATAACAGAAACTGCAGATGTGGAGATGTTGCCAAGATACCTCGTGTTTAGGGGGCGGGGCATAGGTGATACATCATAATATGATAGATGGCGCTCCGTTCACTAGTTCACCATTTTCACACAGGGGTGCGCCACCATCTGTGTGAAGTAGTCACGTGGGGTATGATCAGTTAGAAGGATGATTTTCTTTTTCAAAAAAGATTTTTATTTTCGTTAGTTAAGAGAAAAACGCTGGTGTACACTGTGCTTACAACCAAGAGTTTTTCAATGTTATCTGCTTTAATCAATGATGTTCAGCAAAATGAGTCGCAAAAAATAGAGATCAAGCCGGTTCCAATCATAGTAAACAGTAGGACATCTTCTAAATATATTTTAAGTCTGATATTTTTATTTTTGAAAAAAGAAATTGCTATATTTCTGGGTGGCGAATTACCAGTAAAGTAACTAAATACACTCCATGTGAAGACCTCTAAAACGCAAGGATATTATTTCATATAATGTCCAGATATTTAGTACATAGATTCATATGACTGACATCTCTAAGGCCCCCCCTCCTACACAAACGCACACACACTCACACTCCCCCGCCCCCACTGAAAAAAAAGAACATTCCAATAAAGTAACCTTGTGTATAGGTCACTTTGAAAAATATCATTCATGCGACTTGAGACACATTTTCCTGGAACACATCACAATTTAAATAGGAAACAATGTATTAGGGATATAAAAGAGGTGTTTCATATGCAATCAATGTCATTTACAGTGACAGAGATGTCACATCTATATATCTGCTAATAATAAATGATATGAGTGGAATGAGTAAAGAAATAATGATGAACAAAAAATAAATATTCTATTAGAGTTAGATTTACGCTACTCTGTTTTTTGTTTTTTTTTGTAATTATGAAGCAGTTTTGTTTCAGAGACATGTTACACAATGGTCTAGCAGTTGATCATCGAGGATAACTTCTAATCTTTGCGATTGATGTTTTATTCCCTTATGTAATATATAGGTAAGATTTTCAGAAGATGTACAATTGACAGCTGTACACATTTGGTAAATTCTGCTAAATTAGGTTGCAATAATGATAATTTACTAACTGTATATATAATCGTCATAAAAATATTAATAACGCCGTTTTTCATGATATAGTGGATTAATATGATATTAATTCGGAGGGATGGAATGGTTGTTAGGTGGGATTCAATGCATATTTACATTTATCAAGAATAAAACAGGTTATTATTGTTTAATTATCGTTCGAACACAGAACTACATTCTGTCCAAACAACACTCGTGTAAGGATGTGTGCACTACTTTCGGATTCTCTTTTTTCCCGGGCCTACTTTTGTAGGCCTATTCCCAGATTTCGCAGCACTCGTAATCGGCCGCTTTGCTCAATGTAGGGCCTACAAGACTTTACAATACTGACAGTACACACCATTGGACAGGAAATCGTCCAAGCTTTAATTTGATATAAGATATGTTCCTGAATTCGTATTATTAGTATTTCTGGCCTACCTTTCATCCAGACATTTTTGTCAACAACTAGGTCTAGGCTTATCAGTATTGTATTCCCAGACTTGTAATCGGCCGTTTCGCTAGCCTTTTCGTACAACTGACCACCAAAGAGCACACATAATCAGACTGGAAATCGCCCAAGCTTTCATTTGATATAAAGTATGCTTCCGAATTCGTGTTATTAGACATTCTAGCATAACTTTCACCAAAACATGTTCTGTCAACAACAACACCGATCAGGACGCAATATTTTAGGACGTAACGTCCCCTAATTTATACAACGTTAGTTACGAGTCTTAACAACGCTTTTCCCGCGCACAGAGCTCGGTGTGTGTCAGTCATTCTATATACAGTTAGTACGGTTCAACTTGTAATAATAATAATAATAATAATAATAATAATAGATTTTTACTTCCATAAGACATCTACAATGTAAATATAAGTGTGGAATAGCGGTTTAATATGAAGGGATGAAAAAAGGAGCATTTTCAGTAATGTGTACTGGTCTTCCAATTAACCCTAAATTTGGAAAATGATCTAGACTAGATAGTATACATACATACATACATACATACATACATACATACATACATATAGAACATAATACAAACACATTTAGGTAAATATAGCAAGGAGACATAAATCATAAGTGTACATGTGGTGGCTTTGTCTATTGGTCAGAACCAATGAATATTAATTCAAGTTGGTACTTTAGCATTGCAAGCTAGAAAGATTGATTAAAGAGTAAAGAGAATGACATTAGTTGTCAATGTATGCAGTCAGTACATAACAAATGATAACAGAAATAATAATAATAATGATAATGATGGTAAGTTAGTCCTAAGCAGGGTTATAGTGTGTTTTTAGATAATGATGGAATGTGACCAGGTCTTGGATGCTCCGGGTATCCCCATCAAGACTATTCCATAGAGTCTGCGCCTGGTATAGAAAAGACTTTTTGAATTTCTCTGTTTTAGGGGGTGGTACTCTAAACTTAGGGCCTTTAGTAAGGTTTCTATGATTTACACTCCGGACATCCAATCTACCCTCCATTTTAGTGTCTCTAAATGCTTTCCCTAGGAGTAGTCCAGTAGAAATAGGGTTCAACCTAGAACAAATTGCAATAGAAGGTTTTTCAATGGTTTTGGCTACTTTGAGGCCTCCTTATTAACATACTAAAAGTCTACAAAAATCAAGATGGCGGAACATTCCAAAATCGAAGGTCAAAGGTCAAGGTCACCAAATCATTTTTTTAAAACCTTTTGAGCCATAAGTTTTGATTCATTGAAGATAGAATTTTCAGTTTTTGCACACATATAACCTGTAATGGACCCTTCATTCTAAAACAGTCATTTGACCTCTGACCCCAAGGTCAAGGTCATTTAAGGTCATCAAAAGATGAAAAATTTGGCTTTTTCAGGGAATTGGACTCATGAAAGTTTCCACTTTTGACAGGATATGCCTCAAACTCATTCACAACATAATGTATATAAGCCAGTGAAATTATGAGCCCTGCAGTCAATTTTAAGTGCCCTGCTCCAAGTATTGACCTAACAACAGCCTAACGAATGTGGTAACAATAAAACAACAATAGTTGGGATTTTGACCTTATTAGGCATTGAGCTCCAGATGAGCACCACACTATTTTGTATGTTTTGATCCATATCTCTGGATTTATTATGAATACTATTTCCATTTTTGGCACAAATAAGACCTATGATAGGAGCTTCATTTTAGAATAGTCATTCAACCTCTGACCCAAAGGTCAAGGTCATCCAAGGTCACCAAATTATGAAAAATGAGGCTTTTTTAAGGAGTATATCTTATGAAAGTTTCCTCTGTAGTCAATACAGTTGTTCTTGTATGATTGGTATAGTATGAAGCTGTTTGCGATTTATAGGTACATGGGGCATTGCCACCAGTGTGTATTTTGAGAAATTCAAGATGGCTGCCAAGATGGCTGCCATAACCAATTGATATTCAAAACTTGACTTTTGCTTATTCAAATCTTTGATGTTGTACCAATTTTTTATGGTTTGAGGGGTCAAGGAATCCAATGAAGCTATTTCCAATAGTCTGAGACCAGTTGCCATAGAGATAAGGTTACCATGGTAACCAAACATTTATCAGACATCTTTTTATTAATCGAGATCATATCATATTGTTGTATGCCATGCTTGTCATGGAGTACCAAAGAGGGTGTAATGGGGGTCATTCAGCAACATAGAGGGTATAATGGGGGTCATTCAGCAACATAGAGGGTATAATGGGGGTCATGGAGTACCAGAGAGGGTGTAATAGGGGGCCATTCAGCAAAATAGAAGGAATGATGTAGGTCATGGGATACCAAAGAGGCTGTAATGGGGGTCATTCAGCAACATAGAGGGTATAATGGGGGTCATTCAGCAACATAGAGGGTATAATGGGGGTCATTCAGCAACATAGAGGGTACAATGGGGGTCATTCAGCAACATAGAGGGTATAATGGAGGTCATTCAGCAACATAGAGGGTATAATGGGGGTCATTCAGCAACGCAACATAGAGGGGATAATTGGGGTCATTCAGCAACATAGAGGGTATAATGTGGGTCATGGAGTACCAAAGAGGGTGTAATGGGGGTCATTCAGCAACATAGAGGGTATAATGGGGTCATTCAGCAAAATAGAGGGAATGATGGGGGTCATTCAGCAACATAGAGGGAATAATGGGGGTCATTCAGCAACATAGAGGGTATAATGTGGGTCATTCAGCAACATAGAGGGTATAATGGGGGTCATTCAGCAATATAGAGGGTATAATGGGGGTCATTTAGCAACATAGAGGGTATAATGGAGGTCATTCAGCAACATAGAGGGAATAATGTGGGTCATGGAGTATCAAAGAGGGTGTAATGGGGGTCATTCAGCAACATAGAGGGTGTAATGGGGGCTTATTCAGCAACATAGAGGGAATAATGTGGGTCATGGAGTACCAGAGAGGGTATATTGGGGGTCATTCAGCAAAATAGAGGTAGAAATGTGGGTCATGGAGTACCAGAGAGGGTGTAATGGGGGTCATTCAACAAAATAGAGGTAATAATGTGGGTTTTGAGTACCAGAGAGGGTATAATGGGGGTCATTCAGCAACATTGAGGGTATAATGTGGGTTATGGAGTACCAAAGAGGCTATAATGGGGGTCATTCAGCAACATAGAGGGAATAATGTGGGTCATGGACTAACATAGAGAGTATAATGGGGGCTTATTCAGCAAAATAGAGGGAATAATGTAGGTCATGGAATAGCAGAGAGGGTGTAATTGGGGTCATTCAGCAACATTGAGGGAATAATGTGGGTCATGGAGTGACACAGAGGGTATAATGTGGTTCATGGAATAATATAGAGTGTGTAAGGGGTATAACTTAATGTTACGCAGCTCGGGGGGGGGGGGCACAGTCTAAATTCTGAGGCAAAAAGGCTTTACATAATATATGGATGGTCTTTGTCAGTCATGGAGTAACACAGCAGGTGTAATTAGGGGTCATTCATTAACATAGAGGGTGTAATGTGGGTCATGGAGTAATATACAGTGGGTAATATGGGTCATGGAGTAATATAGAGTGGGTAATGTGGGTCATTCATATATCTAATAGGCTGATGGAGATGTCAAATCGTCGAGTCAAATTGCACTTAACCCCTTCAGGGTTTTGTGCGATTTGACCCGCCGTCAAGATCGATTTGACATCGAACAGAGGGCTATTAGATATTTATTACATGTATACTGATTTGTATATTTATCTGTTATAAATGTTCCGATTAGTGCTGTATTTCTTGCCAAATTATCGCAACTTTGCTTGAAAACTTCCGAAACATGCAAGGCAGCGCTACACAGCAGAGCACAACGTCACCAAGTGCACAACGTTGGCAAACCAATGAAATTGCGTCTCATGGGTCATGTTTTCATGTCCCGTTCAAATAGCACATAAGTGCTATTTGACATTTCGAATAGCACCCCCGAATAGCACCCTTGAAATCGCACATGTATGTAATAAAGCAACATGGAGATCATGGTGTGGTAATGCAGCAATGATGTGGCATAATGGATGACATGCAGCAACATAGAGGGTGTAATCAGGGTATAATATGGGTTATGGAGTTTAATAAAGGGTGTAATGGGAAGGGTCATTCACAATCATAAAATGCATGATGTGGGTCATGGAGTAACACAGAGGGTAACATAGGTGACATAATGTGGGACATGGAGTAATATAGCTGGTGTAATGGGGATCAATGAACAACATAGAAGAAATGATGGGGGTCATGCAACAACATGGGGGTGTAATGGGGAGTCACTATCATACCTGCATTATTTATCTGATATTAGATGGAACCTGTATGGGACTTGGGGCTGAGACAATGACAAAGGGAGGGTAGAATAGGGTGCCTCAGTAAGATGCAGGGTATAAAGGTGATACATCAGCAAGACAGGGCATAACAGAGAAACATCAGCAAGTCAGAGGGTATAATGGTGATACTTCAGCAAGGCAGAGGGTATAATGGAGATACTTCAGCAGAATGAAGGCTAGACTGGGGGTGCTTCTGCAACATGGAGGGTAGAATGGGAGGGGGGATGATGGTGCTTCAGCAGAATTGAGGGTATAATGGAGATATATCAGCATGTCAGAGGGTATAATGGAGATTATTCAGCAGAATGAAGGGTAGAATGGGGATGCTTCACCAAATTGGAGTGTTGAATGGGGGTGCTTCAGCAAGACAGAGGATATAATGGTGATACTTCAGCATTCAGACATACTTCAGCAAGTCCGAGGGTATAACAGAGATACTTCAGCAGTTCCGAGGGTATAATGGAGATATTTCAGCATGTCAGAAGGTATAACAGAGATACTTCAGCAGAATGAAGGGTAGAATGGGGATGCTTCAGCAAATTGGAGTGTCGAATGGGGGTGCTTCAGCAAGTCAGAGGATATAACTTAAGCAATTCAGAGGGTATAATGGAGATACTTCAGCATAACAGAGGGTATAACAGAGGTACTTCAGGAAGTCCGAGGGTATAATGGAGATACTTCAGCAAGACAGATGGTATAACAGAGATACTTCAGCAAGTCCGAGGGTATAACACAGGTACTTCAGCAAGTCTGAGGGTATAACACAGGTACTTCAGCAAGTCTGAGAGTATAATGGTGATACTTCAGCAGAATGAAGGCTAGACTGGGGGTGCTTCTGCAACATGGAGGGTAGAATGGGGGGGGGGGGGTGCTTCAGCAGGATTGAGGGTATAATGGTGATACTTCAGCAAGTCCGAGGGTATGATGGAGATATATCAGCATGTCAAAAGGTATAACAGAGATACTTCAGCAGAATGAAGGGTAGAATGGGGATGCTTCAGCAAATTGGAATGTTGAATGGGGATGCTTCAGCAAGTCAGAGGATATAACAGAGATACTTAAGTAATTCAGAGGGTATAACACAGATACTTCAGCAAGACAGGGCATAATGGAGATACATCAGCAAGACAGAGGGCATAACAGAGATACTTCAGCAAGACAGAGGGTATAACAGAGATAATTCAGCAAGACAGAGGGTATAATACAGATACTTCAGCAAGACAGAGGGTATAATACAGATACTTCAGCAAGACAGAGGGTATAATGGAGATACTTCAGCAAGACAGAGGGTATAAGAGAGGTACTTCAGCAACCCTATACCCTCTGACTTGCTGAAGTATCACCATTATACCCTCTGTCTTGCTGAGGTATCACAATTATACCCTCTGACTTTCTGAAGTATCACCGTTATACCCTCTTGTCTTGCTGAAGTATCCACATTATACCCTCTTGTCTTGCTGAAGTATCCCCATTATACCCTCCTGTCTTGCTGAAGTATCCCCATTATACCCTCTTGTCTTGCTGAAGTATCCCCATTATACCATCCTGTCTTGCTGAAGTATCACCGTTATACCCTCTTGTCTTGCTGAAGTATCCCCATTATACCCTCTGTCTTCCTGAAGTATCACCGTTATACCCTTCTGTCTTCCTGAAGTATCCCCATCATACCCTCTCACTTGCTGAAGTATCTCCATCTGGACGAACAGCCCCCTTACCGCTATTCCGCTAGGAATAGCTCCCCTATGTTTCTCAAATCACGTGACCGGGGCACTGACCGAAGGGAGAAACGACGTATATACAGAAACTGCCCATCATCGACCTGTTTTCATGCTTTATTTTTTTCTGGAACTTTCTAACCGATCCCAGAAGCTAGAGTCAGTCAAGGGTAGCCAAGTTCAAATGGGAACATGTGTTACTTACTGAATAATTAAAAAGTTATCGCTAACCGCAGATTCGAATCGAGAGCTCTCAGCAATGGCCCCCATAATAAACAAGAAGTAGAGGGGAAGAAGCAACTACGACTCTAAGCCAATCATATCATCCGATTCGGTCACGTGATCATAGTACAATGACGTCATATATAGCGGCAGGTCGGGGATGCCCTCCGATCAGAAAAACAAAGCTGAAATAGCCTGTTGCAGGTAGAAAATCAGGGATTATCATTTATTCCATTAAAAAGGTAACGAAATATAGATTCTTCTGCTAAAATCTTAGTGTCTGCTGGTCGTTGGGTTGATGTAACCCATACGAACTGAGCAGACAAACTCAAAGCAAAATGTCTGAACGAGAACGGGACTCGGTAGCCATGCCGTAACTGGCGTGACCAAGCAGCTAGAAATAGTTTAGTAATCGGGATTCCCGGGCGGTTTGGGAGGGTCGTTTTCGCGACAATGCTTCATTTGTATATATAAAAACAATATTAGGCAGTCAGAAATATAACCAAACTATTAGAACAATCCAATTCAAGGCGGTACACTTTTCTGGACCCTAACGTCTGAGGACAGGTGGGCCCAAACATCTGAAATAATTACGGAAAACATGCGAAAGTGGGCCCTAGCATCCAAGGTTTGGGCCATAACATGTAATAAGTGAAAGTGGGCCCTATTGTTGTTTGGCCCTACCGTTGTTGGGCCCGAATGTCCATACACCTTGTCCAGTACTTACAATCAGGGGTTTATGGCAACACATTAAATATCATATTTATTTATTTTCAGAATGGGAATATAGTTTTTATTTTGACTATTTTCAGCCTATTTTGCCCTATCTACGCAAACTATGTGAAATCTGATTGGATGAAAGGGAATCGGATTGACATAAGGGATGATGCTCTTTAAAATTGCAATGGTAACCATGGGAATATCTCGTTGCTAAGCAACCAAGGCAGATAGAATATTTTCAATGACCTCATTGGATTCCTTGGGGTCGATTTAGGTGGGGTAGGGGTTATCAAATCAAATGTATCTATAAGACCTATGGATATATAGGCTGATTTCCTGTCAGCCAATCAGATTTCACCTTATTTGCATAAATAGGGGGAAAATGGCAATAATAGGTGAAAATAGAAAATGGCAGCCTACCACATTTTTTTCAGCATCCTTCAGAACACCCATAAGAATTAAGAAATTTAAATAAATGTTGAGATCAAAAAAGGTTGCCAGTCAGTTCTGCACTATCATATGCTTTTGAGTTAATGAAATACCCAATGAGGCCAAAATCCTACTCTATATTTTCTTAGATACCACATTTTGTTAGGCTGTTGTAATGTCAGTTTTTCAAGTAGGCCTCTGTAAATTGGCTTTTGGGTTCAGAATTTCACTGGCTTTCATCTGTACATTATATTTTGAATGAATTTAAGTAAAATCCTTTCAATGGGGGAAACTTTCATAAGTCATATTCCCTCAAAGGCTTCATTTTTAATGGTTTGGTGACCTTCAATGACCTTGACCTTGGGGTCAGAGGTCAAATAACTGTTTCAAAAGTAAGGGCCCATCATAGGTGGTATGTTTGCAAAAAATGAAAATTCTATTTTCAATAAATCAAAATATATGGACCAAAAGGCAAAATATTTTTGATGCTTCATTTTTTGGTGACCTTGACCTTTGACCTTCGATTTTGGCATGTTCCGCCATCTTGATTTTTGTAGACTTTTAGTATGTGACCAAGGGGAATCTTAAGTACCCAAAACTGTTGAAAAACCTTCTATTGCAATTTGTTCTAGGTTAGGCCATTTTTTACCCTAGATCTACTGGACTAGAGGTGAATTTGCCTCCTGACGTGTGCAAACCAGCATCATCAAGGAGGTGGTCTACACTAGTTCTTTTTGGGAGGTTGTAGGCTAGTCTGATGATCCTGTTCTGAAGGGTTTTTAGTCTATTTAGAACTGGTCAATAATAGACCTGTACATTCCAGTATATTCAGCTTTGCATTGATTCTCTTTCGTTAGGTTGTTGAAGGTGAATTGTACTTTTTCTGGCTACTTCACCCATACATTAATACACTGTCTCAGAAGTTGGTACGTGTATTTATATGACTGAAAGCAGTACATATCCCAAACATGAGAACCTTCCTGCAACGATCTTGGGAGTAAGACACTTTGATAAATATCAATTTTGCGACTTAATTGTTACTAATTTTTCTGGAACACATCACAAATGAAAAAAAATTCAATTCAATTCAACATATTATTCATTTGCACCTATATTATAAGATTGTACGAAAAGGAGACAAACATATGTCCCCCAGTATGTTTCTGACCAAACTTCTGAGCCTACATTTGTTACAGAAAAATGAATCCCAAGTCAAAGACCAGGTGTTTTCCATTAACTCCTTGTCGCCCTTCTGGTGTCTATAAATCCATCAGCTACCTTTCACTATGCATGTTTGACACTGCCATCGCCATCTTTAATTCTCCCTCGAGCATCACAGTTCATGATGACAGAATCCATACATATACAAGTATAAATATATACAAGTAAATAGCCAAAGACTTCCCCTGCATGAACCACTATTCTAGCGGGCACACACTTTCTGAACAGTGCTTTGTGTTCAGTGAGGCTTTTTATGGATGGGTTAGGAAGGCAGCAATAATGTTCTTAGCAATATCTATTCGAATTTTTTTCCAAATAGTACAAAATCGTTAGAAACAACAGTACTTAATAACAGTTTATGAGTGTGCATTGCTCTCCTCTCAACCTCCTATAACATTGCCTATGAAGCTCGCCTTATCCACCCTGGCTGGAGTAAAGAGCCCCACAAGAAGGAGGATGCAGGACGGCCTTGTAGTTAAGCTTATCGCTATGTGCAGTCACTCACAACACTGGGCAAAATCCGCTTTATGGGTTAACCTCCAGAAAATGTACGATTCACTTTCACCAATCCTCTCAAATAACCCAAATATAAGACGAAAATCAAGTTTAAAATAGAGTAACCTGATAGATTTATTGAATGAATACAATAGAGAATACATTCAGTTATACAGTAATTTTCAATTTTCACTCTAATTTAGCAGAATTTGATAGATGTGTAGAACTGTAGATTGTGCATTTTCTGGAAATCTGACCCTTGTAACACAAAATGTATATTCTAAAATAGTAATTGCCCGTTTCACTATGCTTGCAGGTTCTGCCCGAGTGTGTTTTTCTTTCTACTGTGTACCGTGCCGGCCGTGTGGTTCCTGGAGCTACATGAGTTAGAGAAACGCATCCAGTACCGGTCACTCTACAACGTGACCAGTCAGCTGACCACTACCCTTAACAACGACACCATGGAGGACCTCAGTGGTCGCATTGAAGGATTGGGGGTAGGTAGAATAGGGCAGTTGCCCATATCAAAATATAACAGATTTCAAAGTAGAGAAAAATCACTCAAGTCGGCATCTTCGAGAATTACCATTTTATTATCCAATAATTCGCCCATAAGGGGGGTGGGGCTTCGTCACGGACAATGATTATCGAGGAATGATGGCTGTTGTTTTTATAGGGGAATGTGTTCTACATGTGTTCTACATGTGTGCAGCTGCGGCACATTATGTGTCCACGTGTAACACATAATGAATGTGTTCTTGTTCTTCCTAGTGAGGGACTGAGTAGAGATTAATGTCTTCTAGAAGCGGGGTAATAATTGATGAATATAAATGAAGGACCAGTAGATGTGTTAATCAAGAGGTTTAATAAAAGTGTTATATTGTTGTTTCATTATATAATTTTAAAAAAAAACATATAACAGAAACTGCAGATGTGGAGATGTTGTCAAGATACCTCGTGTTTAGGGGGCGGGGCATAGGTGATACATCATAATATGATAGATGGCGCTCCGTTCACTAGTTCACCATTTTCACAGTTTCTCCATTATTGTTATTCATTTAGAGGTCAATTATTGTTTAAATACTCACACAAAAGATGTGCTATCATTACATGATGTTTTCAGAAGTCGCCTAAATTAAAACTTTTATACTCTCTTCTTTAGTCATCCGAATAACAATATGTAAGAGGGGAGAAGCAGAAGAGGGGGAGAGAAAAAGATGGGAGGGAGAGGATGGGGGAGAGGAAAGGGCGAGAGATAGGGAGAGAATGAAAGGAGACAGTGGGGGAAATCGGAGAGGGAGAGGGAGAAGTGCTTACAGAGAAGAGGGGGAGAGAAAAGAGGGCAGGGGAAAGGATAGGGGTAGGGTAGGGACAGAGAGAGGCAGGGGGAGAGGCTAGGTGCCTCCTGGTTGTGTGATAACGACCAGTGGTAATATATGGGTCAGATCTCCAGAAAATGTACCATCGGCAGCTCTATACATTTAGTAAATTCTGCTAAATTAGACTGGAATTTGGCCAATGCTAGGTGTGTCTAAGTATATATTTGGTATTGTGTTCATAATAAAACGTGAAAAAATATCACATTCTCGCTACAGTGTTTACAGAGTATCTTAATATCCAAAATGCAATAATTCAAAATTATTCGCGAGTTCTAAAGTCCGCCAATATATGTAATACACTGTCTTGAAATGTGGTACTTGTATTTATGTGACTTGAAGCGCTACACTATCCAACAGTCAGACTATTCCAAAAAAGCCAATATCCCAAAAAGAAAATATCATATTTACGGCTCATTGCCCTGGAACACATCACAATTGTGTAGGAATCCTGATTCCAAGGCATTGGTGCTGCCACCTGGTCTAGGCCGTCGTTAACTAAACTGTGCCCATAACTTCCCTTCCACTTACTTCTTCTCCATACCTATTCAAACACCATACATCTTATGTCACGGACTCAAGGATAAAAACTGTCGCAGGGGGCATCCGGATTTGAACCGGGGACCTCTCGATCTGCAGTCGAATGCTCTGCCACTGAGCTATACCCCCAGCTGTCCGACTGACCCCAAGTAATACTATTTATAGGTTAGATTGTCAGAAAATGTACAATTACCAGCTGTACACATTTAGTGAATTCTGCTAAATTAGACTGCAATTTGGTCAATACTAGGTAAATTCGAGTATATTTGGCATTGCAATGATTACATCAATCTGTTTGGTTAGATTGAACTGTATTTTGAACTTTATTCTCGTCTGAAATTTGGGTTATTTGAGAAGATTGGCGAAGTTGAATTGTACATTTTCTGAAAATCTGACCCTTATACCCAATCAGACAGTTTAATGAGGCTAGCTGATCTATCGACCATATGGTACAATACACATGACCCCTTAATAGGTCAA
The DNA here is from genome assembly GCA_942159475.1 of Sthenelais limicola. Taxonomy (NCBI): domain Eukaryota; kingdom Metazoa; phylum Annelida; class Polychaeta; order Phyllodocida; family Sigalionidae; genus Sthenelais; species Sthenelais limicola. Next base: position 27,922,882 of record OW804097.1, on the reverse strand, counting down.
GCATATATGCTATATACATTAGCATAATAAACCATCAATACAATAGACAGACATGTTTATTTGTTTAATGAGTTCATTCTACTATAACGTTATATCCGAAGGGACATAGTTAAATCTATGTAAATACATTTAGCATTGTTACATGTAGATAAATACATTTAATAAAGAGTATATAGAGAACAAATTATTTTACATTCTAGGGATAGCATAGATTACAGTAAGTAATTTACAGACAATTAATAACAGCTGTGTGACATATGAAATATGATATAACCAATAGGTCTGTTATACATTATTAGATTGTTGAATTATTATTTTAATATTGATTTATTATGGAAAAATATACAGGGGGCATCCGGATTTGAACCGGGGACCTCTCGATCTGCAGTCGAATGCTCTGCCACTGAGCTATACCCCCAGCTGTCTATATCACCAATCAAACCTATATTAACACTCAAATCACATTAAAGTATTTGAACCATAATTGATTAATGGTATGAACTGCAGCATGTACTTGTAGCACTTAACGATTCGCCAGATGTTTCTACACATCAGGGAGAAAAGGGACCGATTATACGTGACACAAATCTAATTTTGTAAATACAATGTGCAGTATATATACAGTAGACAATAATTGATGAATTGGGATATTGAAATAGTTGTAATACATTACATCGTCGATGTTATTCCCAGTAAATCCTGTTAGAAATGGGTTATCATCATTCACATAAACTATATATAAACCAGTTGATTAAACAAAAAATAGCATTGATAACATTGATGAAAAATGAAAATATTCCCTCAAATATAACTTGTGAATACGCCACTTTGAAAAATAGCAATTTTGCCACTTGTGACTCATTTTCCTGAAACATAATATTATCACATGTCATAAGATAACGAGTTCCACACTTCAGTAAGATCAAAGGTGGCGCAAAGTAGTTAATGGTTTATTATTATTGACTATTATTGGAGTCCCTTATTCATCAACCATCTAATTGTGATGTGTTTGTGGGAAATGAGTCACGCGTCACGCGTCACAAAACATGGATTTTGAGTTATCATCTAAATCCCTAAATATACTCTTTATATTTACCTTGAAATACATGGATATAGTTAACACAGTTATGAAACTTGGTACATGTATTTATACATATTCAAGCACTACATACTCCAAGAATGAAAATATTTCACCAAAGAGATGTTGTGAATAAATTACTTTTAGAGATATCGATTCTGCGACTTGTGACTCATTTTAACACACCACATATTGACAAATATAAATTGAGAATGACTAAGGTATATATATCTACTTGTGTTAGATACTGTCATTCCGTAAATCTAGTTCATAACGCTTTATCAAACACTGCAGATTTATGGTAATGTACTGTTTGTATAGGGCCTAGCTATATAATGTAATTCTGCTGATATTGCTCTATGACAACGCTTGAAAACAACTCAATGGGTTATTGTGTCTTTTTGTAGGTATTACAAAGGTCTGCCGTAATCTGAATAAAAAGGGCCAATACACTTGGCGACAAGAAAAAGTAAAGATGATTAATATAAGTTAATATTAAGATGTGGTCCTTATGTTAAACTATATTTGAGAGTATCGGTTAAAGCTGTATTCTCAGCTATTATGACAAAACAAACCTTAACAAACTTACTTATAAATATTATGACCTGAATTTATCAGTATTCTGCTGCTGTTATATGCTTATACAAGTGTTACTTATATTATGACTTATAGGACTGAATTTATCAATATGCTGCAGCTGTTATATGTTTATACAAGAATCCGAAGTAGAATAGGCCAAAAGAAAACAACCGCCGGTGAGCGATAATAGGTGAAGTTTTCGTAAGAAAGGATTCAGCCGGGTCCTCCAAATACAAATGAGGAGGTTTTAGAAGCCCTTTAACAATAACAACTGGACAAAATCCTACATAATCTGGTTATATGATTGTTTGAAGGGTTGGAAAAGAATGGGGGAAAAAAAGAAAAAGAAATCTTTAGTTTTTGACCGACGTTAACTGAGATTATTATACACGCATTCAATACTGAGGCCCCGACAGCCGCACATTACTTGTAACGTGATATTGGACTAGTACATTACCAGCTCGTTGTCATGGCGACGCAAGTTTGGTGGCGCAAGATTGCCGACGCAAGGTTGCCGACGCAATCAACTTACTATAAGGCATGTATAATAATCAACTTATAGGACGAGTTGCCGCACAACGCGTAAATAAAGGACTCGACCTGCGGTCTCATCCTTTATTTACGCGCCGTGCGGCAACTCGTCCTATAAGTGCTAATTATTGGTTAAGGCGAATTGGATATACCTTCTGACGATGTCATCCTTGTATATTCTGATTAGTTAGAAAATATTGTATCGTTGGCGGGGAGACCACTTGTAGTTACAGACAAACTTGCTGTCTGTCCTCCTCCTTGATGAGTTTGGTTATTATTAAGTTGTAGCAGGATAATAGCATAGCTAATCAGTGTGCCTAACATCTGCAATAGAGAAAGAATACACCTCATTATAACTAGATTTATAGGTGATGTGTTACAGAGAAAAGAAGTCACAATTCGCAAAATTGATACGTTTCAAAGTGTTTTATTAAGGAAAGTTTTCATTGTTGCAAACCATATGGGTGAAATCGCCAGAAAATGTCCCGATGTGCATTGGGAAATCTGCCAGTGCATGCAAAAGTGCCACTGACCAGTCATATAAGTGCAATCCTCTCAAAAAAGCAGTTTTGCACCTGGTTTTGCACCTGATACAATGTACATCATCTGATGCACTTGTAAATGTGTATTAAAATTTTCCCTCTTTCCCCTACCCCTCTTCTCTGACTTTTATACCTGTTTTTCTCTCCCAACCCAATCTCTGATTTTCCCCTCTTCCTCATGCTCCCCACAATAATAGTTACTCGTATAGTTAGGTTGGCATAAGAACTTTGAAAGTTGGGTTCCCACAGCCTTATTTTTGTCAATGAACCCAAATGTGATGAGTTTTTGGAAAATTGGTCTGTAAAGTCGCAAATAAGTCGCAAAAATTGGATTTTGAGATATCATTATATTTGAAAAGATGAAATCAAGCCGATTCCAATGATAGTATTTCCAGATTTTAAGTTTGATATTTATATTTTTTTAAAAAAAGTTTGTAATATTTCTGGGGGCAATAACCAGTAAAGTAACTAAATATACACCATACATTAACCTTTAAAACGAAAGTTTATAATTATGTCTGGTCATCCTAAATACTGGTTGTATGGAAAACTGGCTGGAAAACCAAATGATGCCTTATTGGGAGAATTACTCATATAGTTAGGTCCCCCTGGACTTAGGTTGTGGGAAATGACGTCAGGGGCTTTCCCAGGCTATAAATAGAGTGTAGAGATCGCAATTTAAAAAAGGCTTCAAAATCACATTTTCACCCCAGATGCCTTCACAAACCACATACGACGACCTCCGGAGAGGATGGACGGACCTCTACAGATAAAAAAAATGGTTTGTAAAACAACAAATTCCGAGAACATGCGATATCAAAAAAACGTTCTTTTCTACCTCTTTTTGTAGAAATTGCTCTAGCTTTATATTATATGGATATTTAAAACCTTCCGTGTCGACATAGTATGCCGTAATAGCTAGAATACAACTTATCATGAAAAGCCAGTGCTATTTGGTACCTTGTCTAAGTACTGTACAGTGGCATTTTACTCCATCAACAACAATTCTTGCTGCAAATTCATTCCCATAACAAGCTAAATTTAAGGTTTAATATATATGTGCCTTGGTGTACAACATTATGTCCCATTTATACACATGGTATACATTTCTATAGTAAAACAATGAAAATGTGATTCTGTTACATAATTTTACTAAAAATATTTCAATCGTATAATATTATGGGCTAAAACCTAAAATCGAGGTTGGTGATATTACTCATAACCAAGGGGGACAGGGTCTTTATGAAGAAAGATAAGTGTTACATAATAGGTGATGCCTTCTCAAGTGTACAAATGTGCACTCAGGTTGCTATTGGTTACCATTGTGATTTTCTAGCCTAGCTAGTGCATTTGTCTCCAAGGTTTTTTGTTCCCCAAGTCAATAAGGTAACGCTGTCGTTTATTTTTTGTATTATAGTGGTATATTATCGTAATACATAGCCCAAATAAATAGACCTGTATGGCTGGTATACAAAGTATGTAATTCTAACGGTTGGTTTAATTTCTATAGACCTATTCCTTACATAGAAACATATATAGATAGTACTACGTTTTGATTAATGTTGTTGATTATAGTGTAAAAATCACCACCACCCCCTCCTCAACAACCACCGCTGTTGCCTCCTCCTCGATAACCACCGCTGTTGCCTCCTCCTCGATAACCACCGCTGTTGCCTCCTCCTCGACAACCACCGCTGTTGCCTCCTCCTCGATAACCACCGCTGTTGCCTCCTCCTCGATAACCACCGCTGTTGCCTCCTCCTCGATAACCACCGCTGTTGCCTCCTCCTCGATAACCACCGCTGTTGCCTCCTCCTCGACAACCACCGCTGTTGCCTCCTCCTCGATAACCACCGCTGTTGCCTCCTCCTCGATAACCACCGCTGTTGCCTCCTCCTCGATAACCACCACCGTTGCCTCCTCCTCGATAACCACCACCTCCAGCATTCCCGCCTCTTCCACCACTACCCAACGATTCTGGAGAGAATACACCACCCGAGTGGCCATGTCCACCTCTACTGCCCTTTGTAAGCTTACGGCAACAGTAACACATGCCCAAAATTATAGCCACAATAACTAAAGGAACTCCAATCCGAATTACAAAATAAAGTGCATATGCAGTAGACGTATCCATCTTCCAGGAACAGGATGAATCAGTTTTGGGTCAAGATCCCTGGAATGAAAAAATCAATTTTCCTGAAGAAGTGTGTAGTACTGGAGAAGTATAAAGCAAGAAGTGTAGCTACATTCTCAGCTATAACAGCTAAAGTTCTTACCATAATATGTGATGTGTTAAAGGAAAATGAGTCACAAAAGTCACAAGTCACAAAAATGGCATTTTTCAAATGTCTTTATCATAAAGTTTCTCTGTGGGCATGTTTTCATTTTTTGAGAGTTTAGTGTTCTCAGTAGTATCAAATATATTTATATTATTAAAGCATTTATATCAAATCAGTTAACTAACTCGTTGGTTTCAGTCGCTTAGAATATTGCATGAGTTGCACTAGTGCAATATTCACGCTCCTTCCACCAACTTGTTACTTAACCTGTATCCAAGTCCACATCAACAACAGCTACATTTTACTTTTAACCACAGCGTCCTCTGTTATCTATATCTACACTATCAGTCAATTTTCCATGGTAACAGTAATACATGGGTCAGATTTTCAGAAAATGTACAATTCAACTTCACCAATCTTCTCAAATAACCCAAATTTTGGACGATAATAAAGTTCAAAATTCAGTTCAACCTAACAAAACAGATTGCTAGAATCAATGCAATGACGAACATATACTCGAATTCCTTTTTCAACGTTGTCAACCCTGGCAATAAAAAGTAGTTTATTATAATGATTATTAAAACTAGTAAAGCAATTATAGTTGTATCAGCAGTTGATCCAAATGTCTATATTTTATATCTGTTACAGAAAAGTGATTATCTGTATCCTGTATCCAAAACTGCTGGAGGGATTACTGGGATTGTCTACAAATGTAGTAAATTTTGCTAAATTAGAGTGAAAAATTGTCAATAGTAGATTTATCTGAGTGTATTTGGTATTGCCTTGGTTCAAACAATCTGTTTGGGTATGTTGAACTGAATTTTTAACCCTATTCTTGTCTTAAATTTGGATTACTTGAGAATATTTGTGGAGGCGAATTATACATTTTCTGACGATTTGACCCATGCATTATGAACGATTTCCTAGAAATAAGGGTTAACAAATGGTTTTAATTGCCATTCACGCCAATCTGTTTATGCCAACCTTTGTACAGCTGACTTTCCACAAGTACATTAATGAACACCTGTACATTTAATTTGGTCTGTACATTTTAATTTGGTGACTGTATTTATTAATTTGGTCTGCTTATTTATCAATTTGGTGACTATTTATGAATTTGGTATCTGTTTTGATAATTTGGTACAGATTGCTAGAATCAATGCAATGCCAAATGCACTCGAATTTACCTAGTATTGACCAAATTGCAGCCTAATTTAGCAAAATCTACTAAATATGTACAGCTGCGAATTGTACATTTTCTGAAAATCTGACCCATATAGGTAACAATTGGTGCCTCATAATCCACTTCCATCACTCCCTATCCAGTGTAATCCTCTATGCAGACTTAGTTGTCATGTTTTAGTGCTGAGGTCATTATTCAACACAGACAGACAACTCGGCCTTTCTTTTCTTCATTAAATAATGCACTGACATCTTAGGTCAAGGAAACATTCTTTTAGGGCACCTTTTCTATCGATTGATATCAGTCACTCGATTCTAAATCTACTAAATTATTCCTTTGATTGATAACATCTTTTTTTACTTTTTTGTTCCTCAATGGTTACCAAGTTGAAACTGGCAGATGTGGAATTAGGACATTCTGAAGATTCGAAATGAATAGAAAAACCTTTGGTTTGACCGAAAGTGCAACTAGTATGTATTATATATGTTCACAAAATCAACAGACATCAGACATCAACAGAAAAATTCAAAATGGCGAACGTGTTTTTGAATCGATCCTGCTAGGTGTACCGAATTGGTGATTTATTCGGGCCCCACGCTATTCTAGTGAACTTTTATTTGTGTACGGTGAGGAAATACCATACCGACACTAAATCCGTGGTGTCAGGATTTTTTAAATGTGAATATTTGAAGATTTCTGGACTTTTGATCATACGTTGACTGGCCTATGGGCGATGATAGAGTGAAAATGGGGGACCAAAACAATGAAGTCGAAGCCGGCGATATGATTGTCGATTTCTCCCGGCCTAAAGTATCCAGTACTCCGGTCGGCGGAGGTAAGAGAAATAGTAGTGAATTATCACCGGTGGATGATGTCGATCAGAAAAGACATAGAAATGCTGACCCTAACTACGATGATATACTTAAATTGGCGGCAAAAGGGAAAGAAATGGATAAAGACATTACAACAGTGTTTGAAAGAGTCAGTACTCTGTCTGCGACGAGTGATAATCACATCGAATTATTGCAACAACTCCTTTCCAACCAGCTAAAACTAAAGGAGTCGATGGAGGATATACAAAATAAAATGGCCACCAAAGATGATCTAAATGAACTGGAAGATAAATGCAAGGTATCAGTCGAATCGCTGGGCAGTAAGCTGGAGGCACAGGCAAGGAAATCTAGTTACCTATGTTCGCAAGCAGAAAAGCTTAAAGATGATCTTGAAATTAATCGACAACAACAGAAAGAAACTTACGTGGTTTTGGAGGGATGTCCCTTGGTACGAAACGAAGACACTGTTGTTCTGGCCAGGAAAATTATTAAAATGTTATTTCCCACGTCTTGGGAAGGCTCTGTTGATATAGCATACAGAGAAGTCAAGTCAAACGCCAAAAAAGGCAGTCACCAACCAATTGTCATTAAGGTAGTTCATCGAGCATTGAAGGAAGCCCTTATACGTAAACGTGATCCCTTTAAAGATGAGAAAATCTTTCCATCCAAGGTTTGGTTCAACAAAAAGTACATGTTCTTTCATGAGCACGATAGTGTTGAAATGAGGCAGAAGAAAAATCTCATGCGTCTATTGGCCAAGAAAGCTGTAGATGCAGGAGCAGATCCCAAATGTACTAAGCCTAAGGGTGACCAAGTAATGATCAACGGTGTCACATATAACTCGAGGCAATTACATACTCTGGACGATAAGTTCTCAGTGGAACATGTCAAAATCATGAAGGTAAAGAATGGCATTGCGTTTCAGAGTGAAAAGGCGTATTTAAGCAACTTTTTCCCCTGCGAATTCATGTATAATGATGTGTGGTTCAACTGCTCTGAGCAGGCTTTTATGTTTAAGAAGTGTATGGACCATGGCAAGGACGACATCGCCAAGTCGTTACTCGAGCATCAATGTCCAAGGGAAATTAAATCCATTGGTGATAGAGTCCTCACAATTGAGCAGTGGAAAAACAGGCAGGTAGACATCATGACAGACATTGTGAGATGTAAGTTCTATCAAAACATCCATCTGGCAAAAAAGCTGGTTAGCACTGGGCAAACCAAATTAATCGAGGCAACGAGTAATCTCTTCTGGGGTGCTGGTTGCTACCTCGGTGACGAAAGACTGGAGAAAGATACGTGGCAGGGAAAAAACCAATTGGGAGTGATCCTCATGAAGGTCAGAAGTGAGGTAGCTAACGCCATTGCTACTAATTCCTTCAAAGCATTGGTATCCAAGAAGGTCAAGTCGCCATCGAAACGACTACCAGCTGTGGTCGACAGAGATGGCTACAGGAATCCACGAGTGGCAGCAAGGAAACTTGACAGTAGGAAGTCGTCAACAACAGTTTCCACGTCTAATCCATTCGATATATTCGAAAACACATCTGGTGACATCAGTAGTAGCTTCAACGAGACAATGGTGCACACTAGTCTCCCAAAACTAAGCAGATCAAGGGGCGAAGATAGTGTTTACATGGACATACTCGACAATTCTAATATAGACATGTCTACGTCGGAGGCAAATAGGTCAACACGGCAACTCCGCCCCCTCGCACTAAACCTCCATTTGGACGCATATAAACTTGATGAATCAGTGCCAGACTTGCACGATATCACCAACAGTCATTCCACTAAACTATGACATTCACGGTAGAGGTCTGTCTTCTTCATATTGCCAATGCCATTGTTTTTTGTAAATATGTTTAGCCTGTTCTCGTGGTAATGTGTTGAATGGCGGCCATCTTTGCTGTGGGAAAGGGGTACTCGAATGCCGTAATGGCGAGCACTTCCGGCCACGAAAGCCGAACTAACTTGTGTAGACAATCTGTAGGAACGTAATTTCTTATGTTAAAGGGGATATAGTGGACCTCCTTTGTTTAAATGCTAGTGTATTGGTATATTTCCATTGATTTTGAAAATTAACATTCAATGTCGATTACGACACCTAAGGGTCAAAGGCCATGTCCGGTCAATTATCACTTCCGGTCTCAAAATGACAAGATGGCGGCGTGATACCCAAAAGGAACTTTTTGACAAATGAAGTAAGTGTTAATAAAGATGTCCTGTTAATTACTACGATGTGCGTGGGGTCTGTCTGACTCCTAAGTGGTATAATACAATCATAGGCAAGATTATGTTATCAGCCTGCGATTATCCGGTTAGTTATAGCAGTTTTTATGTTGGGCGAAGGTTGTTTTGTTTATTCTCGAACGACGATGTGTGACAGTAATATAGACGTCTCTGCGAGCAAAGGATTGAAAGTTATGTTCTTCAATACCTGCAGTTTGTATACTAAACTAGATTACCTGAAACACGAATATTTGAACGGATTGTACGATATTGTATGTTTAACAGAAACATGGCTGAGTCGTGATATTACCGATGTTATGTTACTTGTGAATGGCTATAAATTCGTTCGACAAGACAGATCGGTGAATAAACGAGGAGGGGGTATTATAATATACTATCGAGATACCTACCCATGTCAGACACTAGCTAATTTAAGTCAAAACGATGTTAATGCTGAGATTCTAACCTGTAAAATCAAACCAGGTAACAGGAAGGCTATGTTATTATCTGTAACTTATCGGCCCCCGAATGGTTCCTTATCAGAGTTTTTCAAAACCCTAGACAACCTAGTGAATTGTTTGAGAAAAAATTCAATTAGGAATTGCTATAACGTGTTCGGTGGAGATATTAATTTAGATCTAAAGAAAGATAATGTTAACACTCGACGTTTTCTCACTATTATTGAGAACAAAGGTATCTTTCAACACATAACTAGCCCCACCAGAGTCACAATGAATAGCTCATCATTAATCGACTTCTTAGCTAGTGATTGTAAAAATATATTAAAAAAAGGGACAATAAGTGAGAACATCAGCGATCACTATCCTGTGTATATGATTATAAAAAAATGTAAGTCTCCAGCCAAAGGTATATGTGCTTCATACAGAGCTCGCCCCATCAGAAACATGTCGTTTAATGTGATAAGGCAGAGTATATATAATAATGATGTGCATATTTTACCACGAGACGACTCCCTTGACATCGATCTAACTTGTAATGCTATGATGAATCAGTTTCAGAAGTTGCAGGATAAGTTATATCCCTATAGAAACTATAATATTAGGAATGGCAAGATTGTCAGGGATATCGAATTAACACGGCTAATAAGGAAGAAAAACAAAGCTTATCAAAAGGCCAGTAAGAGTAGGGAGGTAAATGATTGGGCACATGCCAAAGAACTTAAAGCTCATGTCCAGAGGAAAATTTTCAGATTAAAAAACGAGGCCATGGTGGATATATGTAATAGATACTCTAGGAATGAAAAAAAATTCTGGGAGCATTTAGCAAATGTTTATGGTACTTCTAAACCAAAGGATAGCCGTATAGAACATATTATTAGTTCAGATGGTGTAACTTTATGTGGGAAGGATGCAGCAAATTATGCTAACAGTTACTTCTGCAACATACTGCCAAAGTCATCTCCTGATAACCTCAGTTTTATGTATAATAGAGGTAGGGACTTGCCCAAATTTGAATGGAATGATATAATCACGACAGAGAGAGTTATCAAGGTAATCAATCATATTGATGTGAAAAAATCCTGTGGTGTTTTGAATATGAATTCAACATTTCTCAAGTTTGCCCTTCTTTCAATTATTGATAATTTTGTTTGGTTATTGAACAGGATACGTGTCGAAAATTTTTTCCCAACTTCATGGAAACAATCATTATGCGTACTCATACCAAAGAAGGCTAATTCTAGAAAGATTGATGACATTAGATCCATTTCGATCTCCCCAATGATGGGTAAGATTTTTGAAGAACTCATGAGAGAGAAAATCGAACAACATCTTCATGAAATTGATTATTTGATACCTCAGCAGCATGGTTTTAGATCAGGTTTCAGTACGGATAGTGCGATCTACTCTTTTCTGAGGAATGTATTAAAGAACAAAGATAAGGGTCACGATACTGCTGCAGTCTATTTCGATTTGTCCAAGGCTTTTAACTCCATTAATATTGATATTCTTTTGTTTAAATTAAGTAAAGTTGGTATCTGTGAAAATCTGGTAAATTTGATCAAAAGCTATTCGACGAATAGAAGTCAAATGACTCAGTTGGGTGATGTTTTTTCTGAGCCTGAGCTGCTGCATGCTGGGGTGGCCCAGGGAAGTATTGTAGGGCCCTTACTCTTCATTTTTTATATTAATGATGTGATAGATGTGGGTTTTGAGGGGGACATTGTCATGTACGCTGACGATTGTGTGATTCTAAATAAGATTGATGTAAATCAGGACATAGAGAGAGTTCAGAATGATGTGCTAAAATTCCAAAACTGGACTGATAGAAATGGCTTAACATTAAATACTAAAAAAACGAAACTACAGATTTTTCGTGGAAAAAGAGAGGTGAATGCTAACAATTATTTTGTGTATTGTAATGGTCAAGCCATCGATAGGGTGAATAACTTTAAATACCTAGGTTTCCTCTTGGATGACAGGTTAAATATGATTCCGTATATAAATTCTGTTTGTTTTACAGCCAATTTACTGTACAGAAGATTAGCCAGAGTAAGGTTCTATATCTCTAAAAATATATCGATACTGATTTATAAAACCTATATCTTGCCTATTCTAGAGTATGGTGGACTAGTATTCGATCTGGCTCCAAGAAATGAAACAAGAAGGTTACAATTAATCCAGAATAACTGTTTAAGGCTATGCCAGGGTTTCAGACAGAGGAGAGCTGAAAATAGAGTCAAAAACGTCGATATTCATAATAACTGCAATCTATTGCCGCTCTGCTATAGACGTCTCCAGCGCTTTTTCTGTGTTTTCTGGAATTATTTTGTATTTAATCGCCCTTTATATAATTATAATCTAAGGGACCCATATCGGGTTCAAATTGAAGAATGGAAAAAAGAATCAATTAGGAGAAGCCTCTTTGTCAGGATTTATAACTTCTGGAACGACCTCCCATACGGTATAAAGGTAATTGATGAAAAAAGAATATTTAAAAAAGAAATTAAAAAGGTCCTGATAAAGAGTTTCAACCTGAGGAACGAATTTTGGAATCTAGACGCACTCATGTACTGAGTGTGACTATTTTGCAACATAAACTATAGAGATCCGGTATGTATTGCTATACGGCAGCGCTTACGCGTCTAAGTTTATGTACCGGGTGTTACTGTTTGGTAGCAGCTCTTCTGTCAATACAATGTACTGGGTGTTGCTATTTTGCACTCACGTTAAACTGAGATTGCCCTATGTGGGTCGCTCGCAGAGGCAAATGTCTCTACTGCCTAAATTTATTCGGATTATATGGTTTGTTTATCCTATTCTAACGAGTTTCCAAGGACTGTCATGCAAATGGACACTGCCCTGGGTGTATGTTCTTAAATCTCATGTCTAATATTATGAGTATACTATATATTATATGTTATTATTATTTCACTTGTCTAGTATTTTTTCTAACATTTTTTCTAAAACTCAGCACGCACTGAGAATTATTGTATATACTTTGCAAAATGTCGTAGCTGAATAAAAATCTTAAAACAAACAAAATATGATATTCTGCCCATAGGCTATTAAAATGAAGCCGGGCTATCGGTTCCATAGACCTTGCACTGTTAGGATCACAATTCTCGAAAACTGCAAGGAATTGCATGGGGAACTTTTGACATATATTATAATATGTGGTATATAGCAATTGAAATATGCTGACAAAAGGTTGTATCCCCAATGACGGAACTAAAATCCCTATTTTGGGGCTCAAAAGATGAGATCAAGACCAATTCCAATGATGGTAAACATTAGGACATTTGTTATAAGTTCTTCTATTTTTCCTATACCTGACAAAAATATCTATTCTGCATTATAGAGCAGAACCGTACCAAAGCCTCTACATGGAAGGTCTTCCAACATACCCGAATAATAAATGAATAATAATACTTGGCACAAAATGTTACACTTGATTATAGATATGTCCACGGTATTTAAATCACTTAGTTCGCATATAATGAGATGGATATTGAACACAAAGCATACAAAAGGTTTAGAAATGTCCATAATCATACGGTGGTTTAACATGCCGGATTGTTAAAATGCAATTATTCAAGAATGACATGTATACAATATTGACATACACATTATTGAACAATATTTCAAAATAAAAAAATGTACACATAGATTCAATGTAGCAAGATGAACATACTGTTGTGTTTCCACTCACCTTATACTGAATCAATATAATACTATTAGATCTTTCCTAGAAAACCTTGGGTAAATATGGTCTCTCAGGTATTAGAAAGTCTACAATATATTCTAGCTTCTATCCCAATCCACGTGGACACTAGTTAGACATCTCCGAGCATTTTATTTATATGAAATGTGTTATTCTGACCCATTTCCATGGAATAAACTTCCCCAGTTGGTGTAAATAATCATGATGTTCTGACAGCATAAAATTCCCACTCCAAGTCTCTGGCTATGACCTTCCATGGTCACTGACCCAAAACACAGCAGAGGTCTGGCTCATAGTAAGAATGGTAAGACAAATGTAATAATAGTGATGCGTTCTTATGTCATCATGTAGGCTATACCTACTTATACATGTCGCTTGTGCTTAGTCTGTGTAGAAACAAAATGATGATAACATTTTACAGAGTATAAGGTACGGATCCATATGCCATGTTACATATTTTCAGTAGCATATTTTCTTAGAGAAATATTGATAGCTTGCTGTTGTTCTATTCATTTAGAAATGGATGACAACTTCTAATTGCATAACATGTCACAGAAGGTTCGATGTAGCATTTATTTAGCAACCCCAAAATAACATATGGGTGAAATCACCAGGAAAAGTACAATTCAATTTCAACAATCCCTTCCAATAACCCAAATTGCAGACAAAATTTCAAAAAGTTCAAAATACTGTTCAACCTAACCAAACACATCGCTAGAATCAATGCAATGCCAGATATAATCGAATTCACCTACACTGAAAGACCCAACCTCAGTGAGTGACCTTTTTTTCTCAGGAATTCGCTGGCATCCAATTGCCAGGCACTGACCGAGAAAAAAACGGTCAGATTTTCAGTGACCGAAAAAAAACGGTCAGATTTTGGTGACCGAAAAAAAAAACGGTCATCACTTTTGGTGACCGAGAAAAAAACGGTCAGAAATTTGGTGACCGAAAAACGAGAAACGGTCAGTGACCGATAAATCCCAGATCTCAATGCTGACTGTTTTTTGCAGGGTGTTTTATTACCAATATTTGACCGTTTTTTTTTTCGGTGGTAACCAAGGTTTGTTACCACTTTTTTTTTAGTGGCCATTTAACTTGACCGCTTTTTGTTAGGATGACGGTTTTTCATTCATTCAAATTATAGGGGTTATGAAAAATAGGAATTCTCAGGTTTTATAGTACTATTATCCCCTGTGACACACCGGGAACTGCAATTCCTGGGGTGTCACAGGCTAGTAGTATACCCCTGATGAAAACCTAAAACAATTTCAATATGACTAACGAGAAAGAAAATGGTAACAAACACTGGAAATCATATAAAGCAACACTTTATTTACATTCATCACATAAACATTTATTACTTTATTTACAATTGTGTGTGCTTGGCACAGCCAGGCATTGGGGAGGACTAGCCTCTTATTGCAGATTATCGGGCTTAAAATTGTAGTTGACTGAAGCCTCAAAATGAATCAAAATCAATATGAAACTAACATAATTTATGAACTGAGACATCAAGACAGTATGTATTTTCATATTTTAACCAATGCACTGCCACAAGTATCCAGTTAAAAATAACACAGGTTACTGAAGCCTCGAAATACAATAATCTATCACAATACTTCATCACATAGATACCCTATGGGCATTTGAGTGCAATCATTGCACTCACTATTGCGTTCACATAGCGCAATGATTGTGCAATGTGACCGCAATGGGTGTAACCACTTATTGCGCTATGTGACCGCAATAGCCATTGCGCAATGAAAACGCTATGTGATTGCAATAGAAGGTGCTATTTTTGCACTCAGAAATCTTTTTTTAGCGCAGCTGGAGCGTCGTGGGCCAGGCTTCAGGGGGGGACGGGGGCGGTCAATTTCACGGGGGGACGGGGATGGTCAATTTCGCGGGGGTGAAAACGGAAAATATTAGCTTTAATTATGGTTCACTTATATCCAATATTATAATGTAATTACTGTACAGTACTGTACTATGTATGCTGTATGAAAAAGAGATGAGTTATTATCGGCGAAATTGAAGAGAAGACAAGACAATGGTTACATTATATACAGTTTACTTCTTTATTATTCAATTCGAATATCATTTGAAAACATATAACAACTAAGATAACATTAAATTCAGTGACTTCATTATTGCGTACAACATTACATTCAGTGATTCAGTGACTTCATTATTATGTATAAATCTAATCTGAAACAAACATATAAGAGGATAATTTTTCCTGTTAATCTGCTGTACCAATATACAACTATAAAATACAAAATTCAACCATTTCTCATAGAATACAATAATATCATAAGTAATACTGCTTGATGTAGGCACCAGCTTTGGATGACACACATTTGCCAAGAATCATGGACAATAACGACATGCAACCTGGGATAATAAATACAATAATATAAAGTCCATAACATTGATAGTACATTTATTTAAGTTATACCATACACACCATGGTATAACACAATATGCCATATTTATATATAACAACATCAAGAAAATTAAGATATTCCAGTTGTTGATAGCAGAAAGAATGTGACTAATATACTTCACACCATCATATATAATCTGCGGTTTGCTTATGAAGGAACCTGTACAAACTTACAAATCTAAAATAAATGATATAATGAGAAGGGGAGGACAAAATGGTGGACGAGGAGGAGGAGGTGATGGTGGACAAGGAAGGGGCTCGGGGAGGAGGTGGAGAAGGGGGAATGGAGGAAGAGCAGAAGGAGGAGGGGGAACAGGGGAAATGTAGAGTAGGGGGGAGGAGAAGGCTAAATATTCCACTCTAGAAACTAATCACCTGTGCCTCAATACACATACATATGAATGAATCTCAGTTTCTCATATTCATATGAATAACCACACAATTAATATATACAAATTAGGTGTGGAGGTGAGGTGCAGAGGTCAAGATCAGGTCCACCTCTAGTAACGGCTTCTAGATGTACCATCTAGTTGCTAGTGTCTTGATAGTGTCTCTGTCTCTGGATTCTGAACCATTTTCGGTGTAGGTGGAGATGAATGGCCGTATACAAGTCTTTTGTGGTTCTTGTGTTACAACTAGTGTAACACAAAAGGTAACAAATTATTTTCGGCGTGGGTCGGGAAATTTTGCTGGAGCGGCGTTGGGTGATAGATATTAGGAAATTGCAATCCATTGAGGAGAGCGCTGGCCGTGGACGGAGGTGTTGTGGTGACGGGCACTGGTGCAGTTGGTCCGGTGAGCGTCGCTGGCGGCGCGGCGGCCTGGCAGGTAGGAGCAGTGGTAGAGGCTTCAAGTTGCTTGGCTGGCTGCGTAATGGGCGTCGCCGTTGGCGTCGTCGGGTCGGCGACGGCCTCTTGGGTCACCTCTGGGAGCAGTTTGGTTTGAAGCTGCCATTCCATTTATTTATTTGCGATTTTGGGAATGTTCCCCCACCTAGATTTTCCGGGACTTTTAGTATGTTAATAAGGGGCACTCATACTACCCAAAACCATTGAGAAACCTTCTCTTCTGTTGCAATTTGTCCTAGGTCAAACCCCCGATCTCCTGGACTATGTTGTTTTAGCACCAAAGTTCCTGAAAAGATAAGAGCATGAACTTTATCATACATCTTATATTGTTTGCACATAATTCAAAGATGATATGATCAGTTGGTGAACGCCCTATGATTATTGGGTATATTTCAATTCTTAAAATTCTTATTCTAGATCTCTTAGAATCATAATATGAATTTAATTTTAGAGGTGAATGAGCCTAAATCGTTAAATGTTATGACATAGCTATGGGAAGGTTTCTTACAACCAAGCCTGATTTGATGAAAATTAATATTCATTTGACTCCTTCAAGCACTAAATTCATGTTAGATATAGGAGAGAAAAACCTGTTCCCTGGCCGTTTTATTGCATTTTGGCATCAGTATTTTAGCAAAATATATCAGGCACTTATGTTATTCGAATATGATATTCTTTTTGAGATTATATTAATATTATTTCTACAGATTTTCCTAATCGTTGCTAATACAATACATTAGACAATCTTACATGTCTACCTGACTTTCATAAAAGTATATAACTATTGTTCCTACTACACAATCGTGAAGCTTAAGCTTTGCTTTATATTCCACATATATAGAGCCCTTGTCAACGTTTCATGAGAATTGCCCATATATACCGTACAGGGAGAGCTCTAGCAAAACAAGGCTATGATTCTCATCTTTTCCTAATTATTAATGACAATCGGTGAGAGGTATTAACAATTTCTACGATTCCAAATGGTCAGGAGTAAACAACAGAACAACTATTAATCATGTAACCCCTGCTGCCTCCCTTTGAGCATGCCTGAGGGGGCGGCAGGGTTATAAAACACCACCAACCTCTCCTGTCCCCCCCCCCCCACACACTTACTTACCCCTGCCGCCCCCATTCAAGGGTGACGGCGGGACAGTGCATGGGTGTTCCACATTAACATTAATAAACTGTATCAAATTGTATCCCGCATTCCTCTCCTATGCTAATAACAATATTTCAATAAGTATAACATTTTACACTTCATAATCATGTATCATAATCTTTTCATGAGATTCGAGAAGAACTTGATGTGTAGTATCAAGTTGACTGATACATTTTCATATGATATATGCGAGGCGTCGCCAGGTAGCTTAAAAACATGACGGGAGTAATCACTTACACCCCCACTTGCACCCATGACCCGGGCAAAGGGGCGAGCAGGCCCGTGACCAAACACCTGTGCTATGTGTAACCTAAAGTTGGCTACCATATACACCATATATAGCGCCGACTTGGCCTGGCCTAGCTACTGGCGTAACATGCTAAATATTAACTCAGTTCTAATGCATTGGATCATATAACTTACCTGATATTCTCTGGTACATAGTTAGCAACTCCATGGCACTTTTGTAGAGGTAGAAACATGAAAATCGGGTGGAAATACAAACAGTTGCTGCCCGTTGCTGCATACAAACACTTTAAACCTTCCGCCATTCTGTCTAGTGGCTGTGCGCATGCGCATTTTAGACGAGCTGGTCTCTGTTTAAGCATTAATTCCCGAGGTGTTGGCTGTTCACGGGTTCCTTTGCTGTAGGTCTATGTGTAGCCTATGCTATAGTATAGTCACTGGTAATTTGTGATGTGTTTTAGGAAAATGATCGTCACAAGTCGCAACAAATGGTTTTTGATATATCATCATATTTGTAACAAGGAGATCAAGGTGATTCGAATGATGGTAAACATTAGGACATCTTAAAAGTGTTTCTATATATATATTTCTATATTATATTTGTGATAGTTACGTTTTAAGAAAAATTTGCAATATTTCTGGGTGGGCAATTACCACTAAAGTAACTATGTCGCACACTGAAATAGGATATACATTTAGTACAATTTATCAACTGTATTTAAGCCATTATTTTTCCCATATAAAAAATCCCTCCAGTCGAATTCATAGTACCATATGTACATGGGCATGGAAAAGATATTATCGTCCTACCCCACAAGAACCACAACAGCCATAGGCTAAATTGTAACCTGAGTTGGCTTCTTGGGAAACTACTTCTGGACTAAGGCTGGGCTTGAACTGAAATTGTTAAAGAGACCTGTGACCAGGGTGGTTTCTCTATTCGGATGTACATACTTAGGGCATGTTTTGATAAATATCTGTGTTTTCATAATTTGAGCCTTTTGGTAGGAGGTTATGATGTCAAGTCAGGAGGTCGGGAGGAAATGCCAATTTGTCTGAAAAACGTAGTAATGTATAGGTTAAGACAAGCAGTCAAATAGGGATGATATTGATTAAGAACCTTCGTTTGGTAAATGAGAGAGATGGCGAGGGGGGAAAGAGAGAGAGAGAGAGAAACATAAAGAGGGGCGGGTGGGGAGAAGATCCTGGAGTCGGGACAAAGGGTCAATAATTATGATAAGGGCATCACCTCATCAGACATATAAAAGTGACTAACATTTTATGATTTAATCTTGACATAGTAGCCTTTCTCTGTGCGTAAATTCAGGCCTCTGTGAATCCATAAAGTCAGTATAGCAGCAATGTCGCACATGACACTAGGCTAGCTTTAACACCTAGATTTCGCTCACCATCCACAGGGAGTGTGTACTCATTGCAACAGCTTTTCAAGCTAATGCGAAACCTAAAAGGGAGGTCAGTTGTTTCAGAGAAGTTGGCTAATGTTTCAAGGTGGGTCTCATCTAGAAATGTTGTTAAAATTGTATTTACATATTATTGCTATATATGGAAAACTGTCTACAACAGTTAAAAAGCATGTAGGAACATGTTTAGCACAGTGGACGGGACCATGGGGTGTGATCACTAAATCGTAATCACTGCAAAAGCATCTACACAAATGTGTTGTAAACGGGGTTGAGATGCAACCATGTTCAACATTTTTTAGACTGAATATGTTGTGGTAAACAGGGCCTTTGCAGTGACGTCAAAGCCCTTAACATATAACTCTTAGGCTTCAGCGATTTTGAAATTCTTTCACTGTTTATCTCATCTAGGAACATATTTCTGTCATATAGACGAAAAGATTAAAACAATATTTAGCATTAGAGAATTCCTATACTAACTCTATGGACGCAAGATTTAGGATTTATCTGGAATTTTGGCGAAAGATTTTCCGGTCTGTACTAGCAAAGGGGAGGGCTTATATCTTTCAAAATGGCTTCCACAGTGAAAATTCACAAAGGGTAATATTTCCCCATCAAAACAATTCCAATTTAGACCAAAAATGGTCACTACATTACGGCAATAGATATGCAATGACCATTGCGCAATGGTAGCGCAATAAAAATACACTGACATTGCAGTTGGAATTCTTGTATGAAAAAATTGTCCATAGTTTAATGGGAAAAGATCCTTTAGCGATTTAAATAATAAATGTAACTTGATGATTGTTGTAGAATATAATATAGCAAAGGAATAAGATAATGCAATGCCAGTGCAATGGTATTGCACTGCCATTGCACTCAACTAGAGACTTGACTGCAATAGGAGTGTAATACTATTACTATATACTATATATATCAATAGTGCATAGCCATAGTACTTATAAATGGCACTGTTTGCTTTCACAAATAAGCCGCCTCATACCTTACATTCATATTTATTTTAACAGCTTAAAACTGGACAGGGTGCTGAAGCCTCAAAATAAATTAACTAACTGTATGTAGCAAATACATTCTCATTGCAGATTGATATTTAATTATCAATATCTAATTCTTGGATTTAAGAAACAATTTCAACTTAGTGATCAATGTTGTCACCTTGTTCGGTATTTCTGGTTTCCCCTTCTTAAACTGTGTTCGATTTCCTGTGTTTGGAGAAATTCCGGCAAACAGTCTGAAATAGAAGAAAATATCATGTTCACTGAAATGTTCACACTCCAATTAAAATGCTTATGTCAAAATCATGTTAACTTAGCAGTCATAAATTTAATGCCAAGCAATATACCAGGCTGTGCCCCTCTATACCTTTCTGTATTGTTCTTTTTTCTATTGTATGACACATAAGTAGGCATTTAAAGATGAAAATGTTATTTGGTGGTGTGGTGATGGGTTGCTTTACCCCCTTAGCAATACACTTTAGGTTATATCAAAGGCCGTGGGAGGGAGTGATAGTGGCAAACAGAGTACTTATTCCCCACAATTCTTAGACAGATAGCAGGACGAAGTAAATTTCATTTCAACACATTGGAATTTTTACATTGGAACAGTTTAATTTAATCTTATAGATTCCAACTATGTTTTGGAAATACGATCTTAGCAAATCTAGTTAAGAAATATGGAGGTACCAGTAATGCACTTATAATACGTATTTATTCCTCAAAATGGCCGTTACTTAACATTTTTTTGGTGTGGTAAAATAAATGCATTCTGTTGTGACCTGTGATTATCTACTAAAAATCTCTTCAAATTTGGGCAAAGGATTAGTAGCCTGCATAAAGAAAATTGTTTGTAGCAGGTGTAAGTGTCTGAGGAGCGGGGACACTTCATAAATGGATTACTTCTATTAGTCTAGGGAGTTTTCATAGCTTCAGGAGATCGTCGAATTAAGAAGATCAGTAATGTTGCAATGACAGCTCTGAACCCTCAATCTCAATGAAGACATTACTGAAAATATATTCAACTACCAACTTCAAAGGAGTGATTTATAACTAATTAATTAATTAAAAAGATATCAAAGTTCTTTTTTTTCTAGCCCTGATCCGTCACAGTTTTTCAACTTTTACTTGGTTACCCCTTCAGTGAAAATCGGAGAGGGCGTCTGGGGAAAGTGTACAGGAAGAAATAGAATCTTCGAAAATTTGAACAGGATTCCGGGCCCATAATAATTCTCTAGGTTCTTCGAACAAAATGTCCATTTTCCAGACATTGAATTCATTTTTAAATACAATGCCAAGGTGTTCAAAAATATTACTGATAGAAGGCATGAGTGGCTAGGTCGATATCATCGGGATATAATGGAAATAAATCAGTTTGGTTTGGGATCATATACTTTTAGTTGCCCAGACTAAAAATATGGTTGTCCCGGGCGCCCGGGCACCCGATTTGGCGGACCCTGGCTCGGCTATATTATTTATACAGGCCTTGTCAAATTTATCAAAATTATTTTCACCTTTGCCTGTTTCAACACATAGTGACTGTCCTCTCGGAAGTAGGCACTTGTCAACATGAAGAGCCCAGGGTAAAAGGCTTCCCGACTCCCACAGGACACCATTGTGTCATAGATTTCCTTCCTGTAGAATAAAGAAAATCTATTGATTTTCATGGGAATATTTTTTCCTTATGAATCAGAATCCCATAGTGAATTTATTTATTACTTATAATTTATTAATTACTTATGATTGTTTTAATGGAATAATTTATATCATAAATTATATCATAAGACAGAGGAAATTCCATACAATCTAGTATTTATTATTTTTCAGCCTAATCTAGCAAAATTTACTAAATGTGTAGAGCTGCAGATAGCAACTTTTCTCTCAAATAACCCACATTTAAGACAGAAACGAGCTTCAAAATGCAGTTTAACCTAGCAAAACAGATACTATAAATCAACGTGACACCAAATATACTCACATATACCCAGTATTCATCATTTTTCAGCCTTATTTAGCAAAATGTCCTAAATGTGTACAACTACCAATTGTATATTTTTTGACGATCTGACACATATGTGTCAATGCACAGAGGGATATGTATCTTATAGTCCCTCGATTTTACTTGGTTGAGGATCCACAAGAAGTGCAGTATGCTGTACAAGAAGTTATTGTCATGACCAGTATTGTCCTTGTTATGTTCATAAAGGTATCACGTAACATTATGCAAGAGCATAACAGTAAATATTAATATGTTAATTGATGGTCGATTCTCACGAAATTTGGGCCAATTTGATTAAATTCAATAAACAGAGCATAACTAAATTAATAAAGAGTCCACAGGCTTTATTGGTTTTTCGGTGCCTTCATTCCGAAATGTTGATGAAAATGATGTGAAAATTGTGGCATTTGGGGCATTGAAAGTGATTTTATAGTAATACAAGATAATAAAAGGATTTGGGGACCTCACGGAGCCTTTGGAGCCCGCACTTTCTGATGAGACATCCCCGCTAAATTTTATATTTAGCCATCATAGATGACAAATCTCTCGAGAAACAAACCTATACTCTCAACGGTCACAGAAGTGCTCCATGCAGATGACCCAACTATCATTCAGTCGCTTAAAACACTCATCATCACATTGGCTTTTATCTCATCACTATCCGATTAAAAGCTTGTTTTATCAAAAAAACACTGTCATGGTGACTATAATGATTGAGTCCTTATGATCTAATATCGATCATGATATCTGATGATTATTTTCAGACACATCAGAGGTATATGAATACAGAAACACACATGTAAACAATGTCCCCCTTGATGAGGTAAAGCGGTTTAAGATGAGGTAAAGCGGTTTTCTTAATTAGTGTGGTCAGAGTGTATGTCGGAGAACTAACACTCTCCCATCTAACACCAATCACTAATTAAATTCTTTATTGAAATAAGGCTTCATGTATGAATACAAATAATAGTAAATTCTGCTAGATTAGGCTGCAATTTGGTCAATACTTGGTAAATTTGAGAATATTCGTCTGTAATTTGGGTTATTTGGGAAGATTGGTGAAGTTAAATTGTACATTTTCTGAAAATCTGACCCCTATTTGTACATGCTATATCAATGAGGATGTATGGTATATATATACTGAACGTTACATTGTACATTCCTAAATAAATAATATCTGTCGATATTCCTAAGCAATTTCATGATGGAAAATATGTGCTCTTGTTTCATGGAAACAGGTTAACACATGAATCTCCATGACATTATTCTTAAATATTTCATGCTGAACATATAATGCTTTCTGAAGCTTTTACGCTGACATACAACTCCAATAAATCTATGCGAATCAATATTTAAAATGGAGGACCTGAAATCTCCCAATGTACAATTTTGGGCCCCTTAAACCACATCCGTGGGGCGGGACCTATTACAGGGTGATTGACAGGGTAATGTTATAGGAGGACACGTAGCAGGTCGTGTAGATGGACATTAGCCCCACTGTGCGTGACCTATAAACAAGGAGTAGCTCTGAGTGGCACAATCACCTCAGGTCATGGTCTGGTGAGCAGCCCCATGGCTAACTAACACTGGGGCACTGTAGTGAATATACAGTAGGTTTCTGCAGTAGATTGTGTCAACCGGCCCGCATATATATATGACATAATGAACTGCCTATCGGTCGGTCTGGCAAAACACAACAAATATCTATTAGTGATGTGTTCCAGGAAAATGAGTCACAAGTTGCAAAATTGATATTTTTCAAAGTGTTTTTACCACATGATCTCTTCATTGAAATGATCTGACTTTTAGAGGGTTTAATACTTATGAATCGATGTAACAAATTTCGGGACACTGTATTAATCATATCTTTGCGTTTTGAAGGCCTTCGTACGAAGTATATCTAGTTAGTTTACTGGTAATTACCCATCCAGAAACATTGCAAACTTTTTTTTTTCAAAAGTAAAATATCAAACTTAAAATATCGCAATACATATTAGGTGTCCTAGTCTTTACTATCATTGGATTCAGCTTGATCTCCTCTTTTCAAATATGGTGATATCTCAAAATCTACTTTGCGACTTATGACTCATTTTCCTAAAACGGATCACATTTGGTTTTTATCAACATTGTCATCAGCTGCTGTGTTTATATCCCAGTGCAACCCCTTGTTGAAAATAACTAAATCCAAACTAAGAAATGTAGGGTTTATGTATGCATAATGTAATGTATTAGTGCAGGAAAATGAGTCACAAGTTGCAAATACTTGATTTTGAGATATTATTATATTTGAAAAAAAGATATCATGGATTGGTCTGGCTCCTGTTCAATTAGTCTCATCATTGTTACAGCTATTACCTTATTGATTTAGCATTACACACTGTTTGACTTGCTGTGTACAGTCATTATTCGCTGTGTATACACTTTTAGGAATATTCTAAATTACTTTTGGTTTGGTTTTGGTTTAAAGACTCCGGGGAAAATCTTTATAATAGGGATTGGTCTGGCAAAACACGACAAATGCTAGTTTTTTTTATTATTGGTTATCTTTATCTCCATGTCATAACAGTTACATCAGTCTTTAATTCCCTACAGGTGGAGAACAGGTTGTAGGCTCTGCCGTGGCAGTTCTTCTGTCTTCCTACTATACTATTTGATTTGCTGTGTACAGTCATAATTCACTGTACCATACGATTTAAGGAATTATACTAAATTCCTTTTGATCTAATAGTTGTGACTCGGGGAAATCTTTATGGAGGAAGATTCAGTTTGTATAACATTAAAACAAATTTAGTTAAGTTTAGAACCGCAAGGTGGGGACTCTGATGTAGTCAATTTATGTTTTTGTATGGATCTGATCTATTTATTATATCGGATTTTGATTGTCCTTTTTGTCATAAACATTATTTTGTCTTTTTGTTGTGTAGAATTGTTTTCGAGATTAATTTGTTTGTTATGAAATCGGACACCGTCCCGGGTCCAGGTTTATCTTTTATTATTGATGTACATATAAACGAAACTGATATGCTACATGCATTATTTGGATACTTATTGGAAACACTTTACAAGTATTTACTTTTATTTTGTAAATGTATAAACAGCTGTACTGAGAATACAATTCACAATGCCAAATGCCGAATTCATACAAATCTTAATACAAACAAATATGGTACTAGGTTTGACCTGGTAGATACTATTTCCAAATTCAGGGGTATTTAGAAGACATTATTCTTTACAGAGAATACTCCTATTTCCATATATATGTCCTCTAGTCTGCTACATTGTTTTATGATATTGTATCTGTATTATGAAAATAAAAATGTATTATTATTAGAAGAAGAACAACTAGAATCCTTCATGTACCACTACCATACTCACATTCTCAGACCATGACCAAACTGCCAAAGCTTACTGGCAATGGCGTTCAATTATTCAATTCATAGTTTCTGGTAAAAACCTTAAACAATATAATATAAAATAACAAATTCTTTTCTGTTTGAGAGAGGATGTGAGACTGAATATCTAAAAAATGGACACATACTCAGACTCGGACTACACTTTTTACCACAAACCAAACTTTTAGGCTCCAAATTAAGAAATAGCTGGTAGAGAACTTGTAATCTAAATCGGAGGTGGGAGATGTAGCCATGTTTCAACCTGGAGACCTGTAAAAGTGCCGGGAGGGGGAAGCACTTAGGAAGTATGTGGTTCACGTTACTTCCACCTGTAGGAAATTAACCTCTGGCGAAGACGTTGATGTAGGCCTATGACAAATGGCACAATGGGACCTGAGGACCAGGGGCCCATTTCATAACTAATAGCGGAGCGGACCATAGCGGAGCATAGCGGAACATTTTTTAGCGGATAATTTGGGAGATTTCCGCTAACCCGTTTCATAAGCCAGTCCGTTATTATTTTCTCCGCTAAGGTCCGCTACCATCCGTTATGGTCCGTTACCGTCCGTTGCCGTTCGTTATGCTCCGTTATGTGCCGCTAAGGCTTCCGCTATGTCCCACTATGCTCCGTTATATGTTCAACACATAATTGTATTGGTATTTTCGCCCATAAATCGTTGGTTATTTTTTTTTTAATATTTTTATTGACCACATTACATTACAGAATCTTTATTTCATCTTCCTTTCAAAAATACGCATAACAATCCGAGCTGTTATATTTCATGCGTTGCCTTAATCATTGTACCCTATCAGTCATTGAAAATGTGATTATGATGTTTCATTACCAACTATAATTGTATAATTACATAATAGTAAACATTTGGCTGTTATATACGCCACGATTGTTCACCTCGCCTCAATCTTATCCTATGATAAGTTGTCTAAATAATATATTCCCAATGACTGCTTAGTTTATACTAGATAAAGGAGATGATATATATGATATAATAATGTATTATTTGGGATGACGGTGCTTGGCAAGAAATCTATTCTTTTTATTTCAAACACAAGTTAAAACTAATGAACCTTCATAATGAGGGTTTTAGAACATATTTAACTGCTATTTATGAAATATTTGATATACATTCATGATATTTGGTACCAGTTGGGTTTCGAGTATGGGAACGAAAATGGCAATATCATTCTTCATGTATCATGAATATTTACACCTCATGTAATTGTGGATATCTATTGGGATATTTGATTATTAAACAGCTTCTGGCTGTTCTGGCCAAACCTAGTTAATTGTCATCTCTTTATTCTTTACCAAGCGTCGGCATATATTGTTAATCAACCAGATTTTCACAAGTTTACTTTAATTTTGGGAGAAATCTTTGATATATATAAATAGTATACGGCAGAATGGTTTCCTATGAATTGTTATATTGAAGCTAGTATGTATTATCAATAAACCAGGAATAAATTCATTTGCATATTAATTAATTTATTTTTTTGAATAAAGAAATATTATTTTTCTATTTTCTCAATTTTTAAAGATTGAGATACCTAGGTGCGGCTTCTTTTAGCGCACCCCCCCCCCTCCCTCATTCTCTCACCTCTCCTCTTTCTCTCTCTGTCCCATCTCTCTCCCTGTTTCATTCCCCCACCACCACCACACTCTCGTCACTTTGTATTTTTGTGAAATATATTAGATTTGTATTATATAAATGACATATTATCATGAAATTGGGAAATTTCCCTTTCTTCATGTTCAGCTAATCATAATGTCTATCTCTCTCTCTTTCTTTTTTCCATTTTCTTGTATCTTTTTCTCACTTCCCTCACTCTATTCTCTCCCCTCTCTCTCCTTGCTCCTTGGATATCCTCAACCTCTCTCATTCATTCCCTCTCCCTCTCTTTCTCCTCTCTCTTCCCTCCCTCCTTGTACTCTCTCCCCGCTTTTTCCCTTCACTTGCTCTTTTCTACCTCTGTATCCTTGCTTCCTCCCTTTTCTCTCGCCCTCTTCCCCTCTCTCTCTTCATGTTTCCTCCTCCATTCTGTCCAATCGATCAGGAATTGTTTTCTCCCAGTTTATTTCTTCCTGTTCCCTCACTCTCTCTTCCGTCTCCCTCACCATCTCATTTCGTCTTCCTCACACTTCTTGCTCACTCTCTCTCTCTCTCCCTCTCATCACTCTCCCCCTCTTCTGTCCCCTCGATCTCTTTCTCTTCAATCTCTCCCCTCACCCTCTGTATACATATATGAACACATAAGTGCCTGTGTATGTATGCATATACAATGTATATGTATGCATATATATAATATGCACATACAACATATGCATATATTATATATATATGCATATATACAATATATGCATATATGTGCACATACAATCTATGCATATAAAATGTACGCATACACAATGTATGCGTATACCATATATTTTGTATACATAGATATATATACATGTATGTATACATGTATGTATATGGACACATATTATGCCTGTGTATGTTATTATGTATGCATATACAATGTATGCATATACAATCTATGCATATATAATATATTCACATTCAATCTATGCATATAAAATGTATGCATATACAATGTATGCATATACTATCTATGCATATACAATATATGCATATATACAATCTATGCATATTTTATACAATATATGCATATATATGCACATACAATCTATGCATAAAATGTACGCATATATACAATGTATGCATATACTATCTATGTATACATATGTATATGTATACAATGTATGTGTATACAATGTATGTGTATACCATATATTTTGTATACATAGATATATACATGTATGTATACATATACATGTATATATGGTCCATTCCTACGAAATGGGCCCAGTGGCCTGAAACCATTGTACAAAAAAAAATTCCGTCAATGTTTTCCATAGTTAGGGAACTTAAAGTACAGTAATGGAACCTTTTAAATCTAAATTTGCTACTAAATTGCTCAAATAGTTTTTATTCTACATAAAATCAACAACTGGGTTAGGATTTCCTATGTTTTTACGTCGCACATCCAATTAGCATTATATACTATGCATTTTGGCAATGGGACATTTGTTTTGGTTAGATTAAGCAATTTATTTACAAAATAGGGTCAATTCAACATGTGTTTGGCTGTTTATCATGCAAGGACTCTCCCATTTAGATATAGGAATTTCAAAATTAAGAACAGCTTCATTTCTGAGTTATATGAATATATAGACATTACCTTTTGTCATCCATCTCTGTTCTCTTCATTAGCATGAGATATAGGAAAAATCAACTCAGATAGCTTTGTTATCACCTTACCTTGAAGAATCAAGTATTATTTCTGCCAGGGATTATATTTCTATTTTATAAACCAGGTTGAAATATGTGCGACGTAAAAACACTATTGGGCTAATCTCTGAAAAGTCTTGCTTTTCAGTGATGGAAATGAGGAAAATTGAAATTTAGATTAAATATAAGAGGTTTACCGGTGATCTAAATATAGACCTGTCCTACAAAGAGCCAAGCCCGTCTAGCAAGGAGCTGGTAGATTGTATGAACAGATTAGATATATATGATGTTCAAAACCTCTTTTCCAAAGGCTCCCCCCCAATAACATGGGAAAGAGCATCCCAGAAATCTAGACTAGACTATGTATTTGTGTCAGGGAACATCGTTAGCACTGTAATTAAATGCTCAGCGGCATCTTCAGCTCACTCTGACCACAGAGAGGTTTCTGCATGTCTCAAAATAGGGAAACCATCCAAGGGCAGAGGCTATTGGAAATTTAATAGCACCCTTCTAAGTAATGAACAATTTATATTAGGAGTGGAAGATATTCACTCGGAACTAGAAAATGAATCACTACAGCCCACAATGAGGTGGGAATTTTTCAAGCTTAAAGTGAGGGAATTAGCTATAACTACTTGTGCTACTTTAGCAAGAAAAAGAAGGGAAAGTTCCAAGAAAAATCGAGATAGGTTGAAACACCTAGATAGTAAAAAAAGATTAAACATGCAGGAAAGAACAGAGAGAGCTGAAATTTTGCAGGAAATAAGAGAAGCAGAGCTTAGCAAAGCCGAAGGAGCCCTTATACGATCCAAGGCTAAATGGTTATTAGATGGTGAAAAACCTTCTAGGTATTTTTGTAAGCTAGAAAAATATAGATCAGAAAAAAAAGTGGTTCACCAGCTAAATATTAACGGGGATATCACTAGCGACCCCCAGAAAATTCTGTCAGAAGGGAAACGCTTTTATTCCGAGTTGTATAAAGAGGTCGAGTCAGACAAAGAAATGTCAGATATATTTACAAAAAACAACAATCCTGTTATCTTAGATGAGCATGATAATAATGAGTTGTGTAGACCCTTTACCGAGGAAGAAATATCGAAGGTGATTAAGCAAAGTAAAAATGGTAAGTCACCTGGGTGTGATGGTTTTACCATCGAATTTTACAAATATTTTTGGTACATAATAAGAAAACCATTTATGGCTATGTTTACGCAATGCCTTCAAGAAGGAGTGATGTCTTGTAATCAAAAGAGAGGAGTTATAAACATTATACCTAAAAAGGATGCCGATTTACAAATGCTAAAAAATTGGAGACCCATAACTTTACTAAACGTAGACTATAAGATCATGTCTAAAACTATCTCCAACCGATTGTCACATTTCTTGCCATTTTTAATATCAAACGACCAGTTCGGGTTCGTTAAAGGTAGATTTATTGGAACGGCGATCCGAAAGGTGGATGATGTAATTTCCTTTTTAGAGTGGTCAAAGAGAGACGGCTTAATAGCCTCACTCGACTTTACAAAGGCGTATGACTCAATAAGCTGGAGTTTCTTGAGAGCGGCTCTAAAATCTTACAACATCAATGAAGAATATATCTCATGGGTGGAAACTTTATTGTACGAATCCAAGAGCACATTCTGTAATAACGGTTGGTCGTCCCCCTGGTTTGAGGTCCACAGGGGCATGAAGCAGGGGGACCCAATCTCATCTTTGCTCTTCACCCTAGTAGTAGAGAAACTAGCCGAGGTGATAAGAAACGATATAAATATAGAAGGTATTAGAGTAGGAGATAAAGAAGAAAAGATTGTTCAATTCGCCGACGATTTAACCCTCATTGTAAAAAATGAAAGCTCTTTGTTAAAAGCTATAGACGTTATAGGCAAATTTTCAGCTGCCTCAGGGCTTGTATTGAACCCCTCTAAGTCCAAAGGTCTCATAGTGGGGAACATTAAAATTTCCGATCCTAAAACAGCCCAAATCGACTGGGGAAGTAGAATGAAAATCCTCGGCGTCACCCTGTTGTGCCCCAGGGACGAAAAAGCAATGAGTAAAATCAACTGTGAAGATATCTTGGGAAAAGTGAAAGATACTATTAATCAATGGAATAATAGATTCTTAACAATTAAAGGAAGAGTGGTGGTATGTAATACATTTCTCCTCCCATTATTTCAGCACGTATTGTCATGTATAACCCTTACAAAAGATCTATTCAGAGAGGTAAACCGGCTGATGTTTGAATTTATATGGAAAAAAAAGGGCCCTAAGATTAGTAGAGAATTCTTGGCACAAAAAATAGAAAACGGTGGTTTAAACCTTAGGTTAATAGAAGAAGTCTATGAGACCAACCGCATTATGTGGGTCAAAAGAATCCTCCTAGGGAGGAATAACGGGTGGTATGACGCAATTGAAGCCCATGCAGGCAGATCAATCGAGGACGTCTTCTTATCTAGGTACAAACCCCCCAAGCCACTGAATAAGTTTTATGAAGAAATCTTTAGAGTCTGGGACAAGGTCTACTATAAACACTCTCCAACCAATGTGAATGAAGTCCTTCGGGAAAGACTGTGGAATAACAGACATATAAAATTCAAAGGTGTTATGCTTCATTGGAAGAAGTGGGAGCAGGTTGGAATTTTCACTGTAGGGGACATCGTGCAGGAAAACGGTTTTATCATGCCCACTAGAGATATCATAAAATACTTTAGTTTCCTTCCTAATGCGTTGCAAAGAGTTCAGTTAAGAACGGCCATCCCTGATAAATGGCTGCGAATGGTTAGAGAGAACGAAGCCGGTCCTGAAAATGGGTCAGTTAACATTAATATAAGAGGGTGTAAAATCAGCATAATAAAATGCAACGCCAAACAGATATACAACGAGCTAATCCTGAACCGAAAGGTAAAAAGAAAGAAGCTTGATCACTGGCAGGAGGATTTACGCCTCAACGAGGCCCAATTCAATAAAATTGACTGGAAGGAAACTTTCAAACTACCTTGTATAACTACCCCAGAAACAAGATTACAGCAGTTCCAATACAGACTAATTCACAGAACCATCACTTGCGGTGAATACCTAAAAAACATTGGTGTTGCAAAAAATGATAAATGCTCAATTTGTGGAAAAAAGGATGATGTTGTCCACTTTTTTATTCTGTGTGATAGAGCCCACAAACTGTGGGAATTTTTACTTCAATGGATAAGAGATAGTGGCTACCTAAATGAGGGGAAAAATGGTGAAAACCTGGTACACACAAGGGGAGGGAAGATTGTGTTGAATTATGTACAGATAATGTTTGGGTTTGAACATGTCAACCTTAATACAAAGATGATAAACTGGTTACTATTACAAACTAAAGCGTTTATTCACAGAGTCAAGTTGTTCGAAAAAGGGGCCTTCTCCCCTCAATATCTAATGAGTGAACTGAGAATGAGAGTATCAGTGGTAATACAGGCACAGATAATTAATGCTGTTAACAATAAAGAAAGTGCCATTTGGAGAAGACTAAAAGAGGACATCAACGAAACTCTAGAAATGTTTAAATCCTAGAATAGCCCCTCCAACGTGTGAGTGAATAAATAAGGTACCCCAGTTAACTGACTGTCCAACACAGAATCTACTCTCCAAGGTATTGCTTCGCCCCAAAATCTTGCCATGTTCATTGTTACCCTGTGTCTTATTACTTCCAAAAATGGAATAAAAAAATGTTATCATAATATGTCTTAGCATGTATCGAGCCAAGAAGGCAGGAAACTGAATAAAAACGTTTAGCAAAAACAAAAAAAATATAAGAGGTTTCTGGGTAATATTTCCTAAAAACTCACATTCTCCTCTATATAATCCTGAAATAAATGACATCGAGAGTCAATTATCTAAGGATCTATGGCCGAAAACGTTCATTTTTAATATTTAAATCAATAAATGTGATGTGTTTCAGGAAAATGAGTCACAAGTCGCAAAATTGATATTTTTCAAAGTGTTTTTTCATATAATCTCTTTATTGAAATGTTCTGGTTTTTAGTGAGTGTAATACTCATGGTCAGATGAATCCATGTAACAAATCTCGGGACATTGTATTAATTATATCATTCGTTTTGAAGGCATTCAAATGGAGTATATTTAGTTACTTTACAGGTGATTATCCATCCAGAAACATTGTAAACTTTTTTTTCTCTCTATGCAAAAGGTATATTTCTGTTCAGACTACTCAAGTGATCTGGATGATTATATATCATTAGAAAGCTGACATTGTTGTGGTTTGTTTGGTATATGTTACAACATTATCTCTTCAATAGTTCTGCCTCTATCAAGCCAATGATGCGACCTAAAAAAGTGTGACCTAAAAAAGTGCGACCTAAAATCAGGTGTTTTCTCACTCTATGTATGAGACATTTCTGTTCCGACCAATCATGGGATATGGATGATTTTATATCAGCAGAAAGCTGACATTGTTGCGGTTTGTATGGTACATGTTACAACTTTCTATCTCAAATAGTTTTGCTTTTGTTAAGCAAATGCGACGTGCGACGTAAAAACGTGCGACGTAAAAACATTTGAAGTGCGACGTAAAAACAGGTGTTTTCACCCTCTATGCACAAGGCATATGAGTTAAAACCATTCATATTGCACTGGCAACAAGAGAATCAATTGCCCAATGTATTTATATTAGTTATAAATGTTTTTTTATAATAGGATAGAAAAGCACAGTCAATACATGTGGCGATGTAATAACACACATAATTAGCCATTTTCCCATTGAACTTTTTCAAACAACCATAACATTGTTACTAACAGTCCTATTGAGACACATGAGGTATCAAAAGTTAGAGATTGGTTTGCTTATATATCAAATGATTTTTATTCTTGTGTCATACAAATAGTTCATTGCATGAAAGGGAGCAACATGTGCGATGTAAAAACAAAAAAAATACCTTTTTAATTTTGTTTGTGCCATAATTTTGTTAAAAAGTGAGTTGGGTTACTAAAATGCATTGAAATTCGAACCTGGTGACTCGGCAAAATTAATCAGATATGAAAAACATGAAATGATGTAAATTTCTGAATCCTCAAGTCCTGAATGTTTAATCATTGGAATTTTTCTACGAAAATATTGATTTTAAAGGGTTTTAACACATAAAATATCCATCAGCCCTATAATGATGTATATATCAGAGGAATTCTCATGCCAAGGGGAATCTGTCAGTATGATTTGTTTTAATATCAATGAATATTACACTGAGATATGAGCCATAGAGGGGCCAAAGGTATGGAAAAGGGCACTGGGCCCATTTCGTAGGAATGGACCATATACATGTATATATATGAACACATATTATGCCTGTGTATGTTATTATATATGCATATACAATGTATGCATATATACAATAAATGCATATATAATATATGCATATATAATATATGCACATACAATCTATGCATATAAAATGTATGCATATACAATGTATGCATATACTATCTATGCATATACAATCTATGCATATATACAATCTATGCATATTTTATACAAATTTGTTGGCATCCATAGAGGTTTACATAATAAATTGTGAGTTATCACATCAGAACCTGACAACCAAACTCTCAAAACTCATTTAATATGTGATCATAATAGATTAATATATATCTCAAAATTAATGTTTTAGCATCTTGTGACTCATTTTCCTGTGACACGTCACATATGGAGTATCGATGTAATTATTCATAATAGTTGACGTTTTTATAGTGGTTGGATTTGCAAATCAAACATATATCACGATGAGAAATTAATAATGTTGATACAAGTAATGTATCAATAACTATGAGCGGTATATGATATAATTGAAGAGCTTTTCGTGATATTTTTAAAAAGAAACCTTGCTGTTAAGTACAACATTATTGATTATTCATCATCATTTTTATTAAACTTTAAAACTAAAACCTAAATAATTTAGCAATTAGGCGTTGAATTTCTTACAATTTCTACAATATGGAAAGATAACTAATTCAGACGAAATTTGCAAAACTTTCCCCCATATTTGGTACATGTATAATGTGTTAATTTCCTTTTCACTATGACAAGAATACCCTGGTCGAAAATTGTTAAAATAATATATTATGTCTTTCTCACCTTAAAACATATAATAACTTGCAATGAAGAGCTATAGAAAGGATAAAAAGTGTTTATTTGGTATTTATTTCATGTAAAATTGAGACAAAAAAAGTTGCGGAGACCTTTTTGAATTCCGCAAAAAATGCGGAGACTTAGCGGAAAAATAGCGGAATTCCGTTCCGCTATTAGTAATGAAACGGAATAGTGGAATTCCGCTATTTTTGGACTCCGCTCCGCTCCGCTATTAGTTATGAAATGGGCCCCAGTTCAACAATGGAATCAAAATGTGATGTGTTTCAGGGAAATGACTCACAAGTCGCAAAAACTGCATTTTTCAAAGTATTTATTTAACAAGATCACTTTATTGGAATGATCTGATTGTGGGGGTGTTTATCACTTATCGTTATATCGATCGATGTATCAAATTTCAGGACAATGTATGCAAAATATCGTTTCGTTTTAAAGGTCCTCATATGAACTACATTTAGTTATTTACTGTTTATTGCCCCCAGAAATATTGGAAACTTTTTTTTTTCAAAACTGAAAATATCAAACTTAGAATCTAGAAATAATTATTAGACTATTAGATTATTAGCTTTAGACTGTGTACTACCATTGAAATCAGCTTGATCTCATCTTTTCAAATATAATGGTACCTCAAAATCTATTTTTTGAGACTTATGACTCATTTTCCTGAAACACATCACAAATCACCATTGTCCCCAGAGCAAATTCCTTTCCTGAATGTTTCTCACAAGCTGTTTAGTAAGAGAATGTCCTCTCTCTTTATTTTATCGAACCAGAAAGCATACCGCTGGATTGGGTTGTGTTGGGATCTGACTTTTAGGCTAGTTGCTTGTATAAATAAAGAAAAACAGTTGCCGACGAGGTCCCGTCCACGCACCCTACCCCACCTCCACCCCACCCCACCCCCACCCCTATACTACCTCGGCGCTGTTTATTCAGTAAATAAACAGCGCTATCCATTTCGAATCCCATTTGCCGGTTACGTTGATTACGTTGAAGTGACTTCCGGCTCGTACGGAATGGAACAAGGGATCGGAATGGTCAATGGCGTGAATGTAGCTGTGTGGGTTGAGTGTGGAGGTTGAAACGAAAATGGATTGTGGAAGTGTGAGTGCCTGAATCGACAATGTAAGTACGCTAGGTTGTAGGTATAGGCCTAAACTAAGTATTCCATGCATCAATAGACATTCTCAGCGGGGAAATTATTGAATGCAGGCAGAGAAGTAACCACATGGTATAAGAGTATATATCGTTGGACACTAGTAGTCTGTGCACCGTGCGAAATTGTAAATAGAGTCATTCTGACTTCTTCCATGGAAGAAGCAGGGGTGCCGACCGTCAAGAGGCACATTTTTCTTGGTGAAAATGAATATATCTGAATATACCAGATTTCAATATTATCCTTTCCTGTAAAGCTGGAGATATTTGGATACTCAGGACTATTGACTGATTAATTATGCCTTTAATATTTTGAAAGGGAACATTTTCAAGTCATACCATGGGTTTTTCAGTGATACATGTATCAGTCAAAAACTAAATATTTTCTACTTTTTCTTCCATTCTTTTCCTACCCACCTAACAGGCGTTTCACTGACATGCTGTCCTCCCCCTCCTCTCCATACTGTCATATTTGATATTGTATTCAAATAAACATTTCCTTTATGTTCCAGCTGGAGTTATGGATGTTTTGTCATATCTTTCTATCCGTATCATTGTTAAATAAATGAACACCCACATAAATGAATAAATTCATACAAATTATTTAATTTCTTCCCCCCCCAAAAAAAACAACAAAAAACAAAAAAAACAACAACAAAAAAAACCCCCAACAAAATACAAGGGAAACGACACACTTGTCATTAGAACTGTAGGAGCCTTGATGACAAGTCATGTTGAATAAAACTTTGAAAACAAATCTACTTTTTATCTCCCCGAGCTGGAGATCCGGATCACCCTGAAGCTTAAGGCTGGGTTCCACTGGCCAGCTACTACTCCCGCTACTCCTCTCGCTACTTTGACAGTCTATTGCTCCCGCTTCTAAAGAAGCGGGAGCAAGGAAGTAAAAGTAACCAGAATGGGTGCTACTGGGACGTTACTTCCACTGCTACTTTTGCCGCTAGTCGGAAATGTGAGCAGACAACATTTTATTTTTACATGGAAATGAATGCTTCTTTAATCAAGAAGCGGGAGCAGAAGCGGGAGAAGAAGCAGTGGAACCCAGATTTTAGTCGGACCAGTGGTTTCTCTCTCAGCACCCCCTCCTCCTCCCCCTGTACTTCTACCCTCTACCTGGATCCTGGTTACCCTCTCGCACCTCCTCATTCTATCCTATCTCTCTTGGTATCTTCTCTTTCTTGCCAACCACTTTAATAATGAAAAAGCCTAAAATAAGGATGACTCCATATTATTTCATTTAAATACATTTTTCTTCTCCTTCCAGCTGGAGTTATGGATGTACTGTCATATTGTTCTATCCCTATCATTGTTAAATAACAGAACACACACACTTCACTTATCTGTTACTCGACTTATTTATTCTATATTATTTCTTACCATTCTCTTTACCTGTACTAAGTAGTCAAAATGCCAGGGGTGCTCGGAAGACCTGGGACATTCACAGAGTATTCTTTTTTTCATTTTTCTCCACTCTATGTTTGTTACTTTGATCTTTCACTGTATAGTATGCACGGGTTGTTATTATAACATGGAAAATCTATTATTACTATTATTACAAGGTTGAACCGCACTAACTCACTCAATTCAATTCAAGAATTCTCAAGTTATTGTTGCTGTCTTTACAATAAGGTGATTCAATATTCTAAATAAACAGTTTAACTGCTCTAATAGGTCTTCCGTCGAGTTTGATAATCACAGGAAAAAAGAGTGCAAGGTCCCCCCCCACACACACACACACATATGTTGAATTAGTATTAGGCCATCAGCTGTACCCCAAAAGAGTGATTTTCGTTCCGGATTTTGGGCACTACTTTTTAGTGGCAGATTCCTATTGCTAATACCCTATATTATAATATCCCAAAAGTTCTCCATGCAATTCCTGCCAGATTTTGAGTAATTGGGCATTGTTACTGACAGTGCAAAGCCTATGGAGCCAACGGTCTGGCTTCATTTTAAAGGTCATTTTAATAGAACATCATTTATTTGATGAATGTTGAATCTTCAGTCATACCAATGATTTTTTTATTGACTCCAAATCTCCGGAATGTTCTGATTCTGAATCTGCCGTTTTTAACTTTCTAACTTTTGAGGAATGTTAGTTCTCCATGTTTGGAAGATAAAATGTAAAAAATTAAATAAATAAATAATAAAAAATATTATCTTCTATATTTAGAATGAAGTGACTGATATCAATCAATAGAGAATACTGTGCCCTAAAATTGTTTTCTTTTGACCTAAGATGTCAGTGCATTATTGTCAGAGTTATTAGCAAAATGCCTCATAAAGGTCAAGGTCAAAGGTCATTAATTGTGAGGTATTTTGCAAATAACTCTGAAAATAATGCACTGACATATTAGGACAAATAAAAACAGTTCTATGGGACATCATTTCCTATCAATTCATATCAGTCACTTGATTCTAAACCCATTAGATAATTTATTCATTGATTAATTATTTAATTTTTTAACTTTTTTTTTCAAACGTCGATAATTAAAATTCCTCAAAAATTACAAAGTGGAAATTGGCAGATTCGAAATTAGGAGATTCTGGAGATTTTGAATCAATCATAAAAATTTAGTAGGACCGAGAATTCAAGGTTTACCAAATAAATGATGGACTATTAAAATTACCATTAAAACTGAAGCCAGACCATAAGCTCCATAGGCTTTGCACTGTCTGATTGATTGCTCATTTTCTCAAAAACTGGCACGAATATCATGGAGAACTTTTGGGATATTATAATATATAGTATTAGCAATTGGAAACTGGTGTCAAAAAGTAGTGCCCAAAATCCGGAACGAAAATCATTTTCTAGCCATATTCTGAGGCTCAGCTGATGGCCTAATAGCCTGTAGGACATATTATGCTACTTTCACCTATCAGAACCCGCCCCCCGTCCACCACCCCCTTGTTGCACCCTGCTCCCTACAGTGGATAATGCATTGTGAAGGACGCCTTTATAGAGTAAATCAGAAGACGTTACGTCTTACTTAATATTGCGTCCTGGCCGGCATAGTTGTTGACAAAAAAAAGTGGCATGTCAAGTTATGCCAGAAGTGCTAATAATACGAATTCAGGAACATATTTTATATCAAATGAAAACTTGAAAAATGTCCTGTCCAATAATGTGTGCTGTTTGGTGGTCAGTCATACAGCAAGGCTTCAGAAGCGAACAAAACGGCGGATACCAGCCCCGCAAAATCTGGGAATACAAAAGTAGTACCGGTGGTATTCATGCATGTTGCTTCAGAAAGAAACTAGTTCTATGTTTGAAGCGTAATTAAACTATAAAAACATGTTTTATTATTGATAAATGTACAAATATATACATTGAACCATACATTCCAACCAAATCAATATCATATTAATCTACTTAATCATGGAAAATGCCATTAATATTGTTAAGACTATTATATTTAATGAGTAAATTACACAAATTAAGTTACTAAATTTTCACTTTTTCTCTCGCCCAGCTGGAGATCCGGATCCCGCTGAAGCTGACGTCCGACCAGTGGTTACGGACGCTGGAGCAGGCGTTGCTGCTGTTCCTCATCATTGGGCGGTGGATCCTGCCTAAAGGCAAGCTGACGCATGACCAGCTCTCTCAGCTCCTCCTCGTCTATATAGGCACTGCAGCAGACATTGTTGAGTTCTTTGATGCTTTCAAAGAAGAAGAGGTGCGCTCTACTTTTTATTCTTTAATTGATTATAATATACTAGCAAAGTACCCGTCCTTCAGACGGTGCCCCTCTCTCACTGCACCTCCCCCTGTCCCTCCCTCCTTTTCCTTCTTCACTCTCCCCCTCTGGCCTCCATTCTGCCCCTCTTTTTCTTTCCCCTGCCCCCTCTCTACCCCGCCTCATCTACCTCACTCACTCTCCCTTACACTTTCTCCCTCCCTCTCCTCTCCCCTCTCTCTCTCCTACACTCTCTCCCTCCCCTCTTTTCCCTCTCCCTCTTTTCGGTGTCTCTTCTTCTCCCATCCCTTCCCCCTTCCCTCTCCCATGAGCTATCTAAAGCACACCATCAATACGTTTAGTTTCAAGAGGCAGTTGGGCTTGCCAAACATTCCTAGGCTAAAAATAGTTGTATAGAACACAACTAAAAAACTAAAAAAGGCTTCAAAATCACATTTCCACCCCAGATACCTTCACAAACCACATACGTTGTCCCCCGGAGAGGTTGGATGGAACTGTACAGATCAGAAAAACGGATGGTAAAATAATAGATTCCAAGAACATGTCAGACAAAGAAACCCCTCTTTACATATATTAAACGGATGCATTCCCCTTTGAGAGGTGCAATAAGTGGGGTGCAATAAAAATACTTTTAACTTACGCATACACAAAAATTGCAGTATTATAAAAATAGTGTTACAAGTTATGCAGTACACAACACCCCCTGTGGTGAGTATAAGTGAGTGTTAGTACTGGCTATTGTCAAGACCAAATATTGTACCATAGGTGTCACTAACTATATCCAGTACTACTTCTTTTGACAAAATTCTCCCTCACGCTGAGGGAAGGGGACTTCTCCTTCCTCTCCTGACAGTTTTACGAGCCTCTCGGCAGAAACTCATGGTCCACGGGTGATCTGATAATGACTCAAGAGTTGTCACCTGAAGCCTTTGATTTTCCTGAGTAGGACAGATACCACAAGTTTGCACCATTTGGCATCCTTTCTTACTCCAGGAAAAAACTTCTTTTTGGGGAAATATGTATATCATGTACTATATGTGGACTTTCCCTATGCACAAGGATTCAACATGCAATTTGATAATTGGTGTCTATACTATGGGTTAAGCATCACGCTCACTTTGTCATTGCCTTACAGCCTAGAATTGATGCATCATATTACTCAAGGTTATGTCACAAATATATTGATAATAATTGATAAGTCATTCCTTAAGAAATGAGGACAAGTATCACAGTTATACCATTATGTAAGACATACAAGGCATTCCTGCCAAAGCACATGTGACATCACACATACAATAACTAAGGATTCCTGATTGGAATCTACCCCAGTAAAATGGGAATACCTGGGAACAGCGAATTTCTCTGCTGTACGCCTGATTGGCTGTTTTCTATATTATAAAACTAGTTGTTTCTGAATTTGTAGTGAACCGCAGATTCGTGGGTGCGAGGTTACAAAATTCCGTAAAGAATCACGAATACGAGGAGATTCGTTTGAACCTGGTTTATTTCCCAAAGGTATACAGTTACAAAGGTATTGTCACTGAAGCAAGGGTGCTTAATTTGAACAACAGAAGTATCTCGGTCCGCGGCGCGGCTCGAGTCCGTAGTGTTAAGCGAAGCCTGGATCCCCTTGCGGAGGTAGTAGTATCCTCCGCCTACCGTCCGTCGGAGGGTGTCTGCAGTGTCGTCTGCACGGTGGTCGTATGTCGCCCCCTGACGGAACTGGCCGGAACTGGTGGTAGTCGTCTCCGGCGCTGGTAGAAGTGCCCCCGCTGTCGTAGCCTGGATGGTGATTGGCGATAGTCGACAGCCTCGCTGTATTCCGGGTGGCGGACCCACTACACTGCCCCCTCACTAGTTTGAGTTGAAGGGGTCCACGATAACTAGTTATGTAGGGTCCGCCGTGGCACTAAGGAGATCCTCGTGGCTCCAGATCCTCGTGTGTAGCGGGGCAAATG
Organism: Sthenelais limicola; assembly: GCA_942159475.1. Lineage (NCBI taxonomy): Eukaryota > Metazoa > Annelida > Polychaeta > Phyllodocida > Sigalionidae > Sthenelais > Sthenelais limicola. The sequence continues at coordinate 27,880,643 of OW804097.1, read as the reverse complement.
TTATGCCACTCCGCCGCACGGATCCTAGAGCCAGGCTTGCACTCGCCCCCAAGGTTCGTAGCCTTCATAGGCCTAAAGAGGCCACCGGACATGCCTGTCCGTCCCAGTCTCGCAGCGCGGTACAACTGGAAGCGTACATTCGAAGCAATAAAAAAATTTTCGTGCACGAGCTTTATTAATAAAAGCGAGGCTAGTGAGCCATACTAGCCTTGCGGATAAAAACCACCACCTGCAAGGAGGAGAGCCCCCCCCCTCGCTGTGAGATGAACCCACACGAGACAGCCGCCTCGGGGGATCGCAGTGCTGATCCCAAGCCCTATGGGGGGAGTTCTAGACGAACTCCCCTGCCTCCTTCGCCTCAGCGTCCCCCTCCATTTTGGAGATGCCGTGAAGCGAGAGATTCCCAATAAGGGCTTCATCGAACGGGTCGAAACGCGAATCTGGGACGACAACTACGTTGTCTTCTTGTCCCAGATCGTCGTATATTAACGCCGTTTCGGAGTCCGACTCCTGCAGCAGCTCGTGCTCTTCCCCGTCCGATATTTCTACCGACTTGTCAGAGCCCGAGCCTGCTGCCGCCAGATGGTCCACGGGAGTGGTACCTTCGTCCGTGCGAGGCCATGGTAGCCACGAGTGTTTGCCGAAGTTAATTACCTCTCTCTTAGACTCGGGGCTCTTATATAGGGGGTCATCCGAATGAAACAACTCAATCGCACCCGAGGTGTTGACATCGCTCGCGAACTCCCAGGAGCCGTGTCCAACCGTTCCGGTTGCGTAGTTGACACCACTCGCGAAAGTTCGCGCGCTAGGGCGGCCCTACGAGCCGCCTGCGCGATAGGGACTGACACTACTCGCGAAAAGCATTATCCGGCAGCATTCGTGTATTCATCCGTGCCCGGCATTTTATTAACAATGTAGCCGGTACCCGTACGAAAACACGAAACTGAACCAGATACGCCCCACCTGGCGACAGAAAAGTCAGCAACCGAAACCACCGGCAGTGCAGAAAGGTCACCTTCACGCACATGGCAGCCTTCGAGTTGACAATCGAAACCCTCAGATTTAAACAACGAAACAGCTTTCCCCCGGGAATCAAAAGTTCCCATCTACTATTTCATCGCTTTACCACGGCAACATTTAGCGAACATCAAGGATAGTTCTCAACGATCCAATTCCATATCGGAAAGAGTTTCATTGAGATGGTCGGCATTGGCACCAGCCTCCTCTTGTTCTCTCGATGCACATGGCGTAATGTCTTAGCACGCTATATGGAAGCGGCCAGAACTCAACAATCGTAATTCATCAATGGTAACATAATGACATGTTTTCATTTTCAATATCACAATGATCCAACAATGAAAGTTAACGTTTGCTGCTACTTACAGTGAACTGGATTTCTCCTTGCTCTGTGTAAAAAGCCAAAAATGCGGTTGATGTGAGCCACTTACGTGTGGCCACCAACTCGCTTCTCGCTTGACTGACTGTCTTGGAGGCAGATGCTCTAAGATCAGTCATGTGATCAACAGATCGCCTGAAGGTGGCGCCCTGGTCGGGTCCAGCCTCCACGAACATTGCTACCCGTAAACCGGATAACTTCCGTATAGTTGATCTATACGAATGTTGTACGTATGTAAATACGTGGTCTTTAACCACGGTTAGTAACACCTTCGTGTTAAATATGTTAATCTGTAGCCCTAGACGGGCCGCTCCAAGGTACTATGGCAGTTTTTCAATGATCAGGGAAACATACTTGGCTTCAGGTTTCTTACTGTTAGCGAACATGGTTGATTTCAGCCCGATATCGGTACTGTCCACATCATGGATCCATACTAGCAGTTTCCACCTATCCGCCTCGTACAGCTATTGCCATATAGGGTTGATCGTTACAGAGGCGTCCACTCTCCTAGCGTATTGACCAAAATGACTTCTCGTTGTGTACTTTTTTCTTAACCCATGTCTTCGACAGACACGACCGGGTTAACAGACCTTTTGTGTTCGTCATTTGAAATAGAGGCTCTAACGGCCGCTCCGAGCTATCCGATCCCAAGCCTGACCGGACGCTTGGAGACTCGTTTGCCAATGCCTCGCGTCGCGACATCGGGCGGCCTCGTGGGATTCGGCACCTCCGAACCCCATTGTACAAGCTTATCGGGCTTGTCTGCCTTAGGTACCAAGGGTTTCCTACCCTTGTTCTGCTGGTTCGGTAGAGGAGTTGGTCGCTTTGGAGGGGACACGGTCTCCTTTGTACACCCCTTTTTGTGTTTTGGTGGGCGGCCACGCCTGTTCGCGAGACTAACTTTCCGGAGAAGTGTTTTCTCTAACGACTTAGCGAGCTCTTGGCCGGCCGCGGCCTTGCCCTTCTCCAGCGACACCACATCTCTACCAGCAGCCACAAGCCTCCTATACTCAGGAGCTTGTTCCAACCCGGTCGTTTTGCGGAGCTCTCCCCTCTTATCAGGGTCAAGAACGGATTTCATCAGATCTCCACTCCACTTGACACCACCGGCCGCGGTATCTACGACATAGGAGTTGCCTCCTAATGCACGGGTTATTTTAAACGGACCATCCCACTTCGCACCATATTTGTTCGCCGCCTTTGGTGGGTAATATCTATATATCCAGTCCCCCACTTCAAATGACCGGTTTGTTGCGGACAAATCAAAATGGCGTTTCTGAGCGATGGCCATTTTCTTCAACGTACGACGCACATATTCGTGCGACTTCCGTAAATTTTTACGAAGATCCTCGATGAAACCTGAGCCGGAGGGGAAGTCCAAGCCATTTCGAGGTACACCATGAATTAGATCCGCAGGTGTATATGCCTCTGTTCCGAAAACCACGGAATGAGGAGTGCAGCCCGTACTCGCGTTAATCGTATTATTATATGCCGCCGCGATGCATGGGATATAAGTGTCCCAATCATCCGCGCCATAATCCGCATAACACGAGAGCTGTTCCACGAGAACACGATTAAACCTTTCTGCCTGCCTGTTTGCCTGTGGCCTATACGGGAGAGTTGTCTGTTTCTTCGTGTCGTAGAGATTGCAGAGTTCCCGGAATAATTCTCCATCAAACTCTGGGCCCCCATCAGTTTGTATCGCTCGGGGCGCGCCAAACCGCAGGATCCAATTGCGAAATACTGTCCAGGCGACTGTCGCCGCCTTATGGTTCGGTAAGCAGTATGCTTCCGACCACTTTGAAAAGTAATCCACGATGACCAATACACAAGCATTTCCTCTCGTGCTAGTCTTAAAGCCACTAAGGATATCCATCGAGATTCTACTGAACCTCTCTCCCGTGAGCTCTTTTTGCAATGGCGATTTATTGACACCTTTTCGTGTTTTTCACACATTACACTCGGGGCATAACTGAATCCATCTTTTTATGTCCCCGGACTGAGCCGGCCAGAAGAACCTTCTTCGTAAAGCATCTTTTGTTCTGGCGTGCCCAAAGTGTCCCGCTGAGGCCGGGCCGTGATACCGCCTGAACATAGATAGGCGTTGGTGAACTGGACGGACTATGAAGTCTGCGCCGTATAAATAATGTTTGAATTTCCGCACATAATATACGACCGCTAGCAGCTCCCTGTATGTAGTACAGTAGTTTTTCTGTGATTTCGAGAGCGAATTACTGGCGTATGCGATCACCCGCTCTTGCTCGTCCTGAACCTGCAATAGGACCGCCCCCATGGCCGTACCACTCGCATCCGTATCCAGAATAAACTGGCCAGACGCTCGTGGATACGCCAAGACGGACGTGGACAGCAAGGCTTTCTTCGTAGCCTCGAATGCATCATCGAGCTCACTATTCCAAGTAAGCTTATACCGTAGTACCTTTTGCCCGGCTGTTGCAGTTTCCTGCAATGGCCGCACGAGATCATTAAAACTCGGAATGAACTGACGGTAATATGAAGCGAAGCCCAGAAATGATCTGATGTCCTTCACTGTCAACGGAATAGGCCAAGTTACAACCGCTCGCGTCTTCTCCGGATCCGCCCGTATCCCCTCCTTAGATACGATGCGACCCAAGTACTGTACCTCTTTACGAAAGAGGCGACACTTTTTCTGTTTCAACTTAAGGCCGTACGCCATCAACCTATCAAACACTAACCCCGTGTTCGTAATCGCATCATGGATAGTTGCACCATAAATGATCACATCGTCTAGATAGACGACGCAGATCTTGCCATTAAGCCCCCGGAGAACCTCCGTCATCATTTTCTGAAACGTGGCCGGGGCGTTGCAAAGACCAAACGGCATCACCTTAAACTGGTATAACCCCGTGGAAGTAGTGAAAGCCGTTTTCTCTTTACTGTCCGGATCCATGGCTATTTGCCAATAGCCACTCTCCAGATCTAGGGTACAAAACCACGCATTGCCACCAAGCGCTTCTAGACAGTCGTCTATCCGCGGTAGTGGGTACGAGTCTTTTCGTGTCACATTGTTCAGTCTCCTGAAATCAACGCAAACCCTAGTTGAACCATCCGGTTTCGGAACAAGAACCGTGGGGAAGGCCCACGGGCTGTCTCCCTCCTCGATCTTATCCTCCGCTAGCATTTTACTGACCTGGGAGTCCAGAGCCTCCTGTTTTGCCAAGGGAACTCGACGAAAAGGTAACTTTATAGGCTTAGTGTCACCCGTGTCGATGGAGTGTAGAACCCTGTTCGTAAACCCCAATTGTTCACCTTGCAATCTGAACACCCGCTTTTTCGCGTATACCAACTCGCGCACCTCTTTCAAGGTTTCAGTATCCGCTACTTCAGCGCCCTCTATGATAGATTCCAGTTCAGGGATGCTAGTAATTGAACAGCTATCGGAGGTCAGCTTTCGCTTACCCCCCGTGCTGGACCCGTTCACGGATTCTGCTCTTGCATCCGCCAGATGCGAATAGTCACCCGTGAAGTTTGCCGCTACCTCATAAGCGGATGCCACGGGCGTCCCGCGTGGCATGACTATTGCAAGTCCCGTTGGATTCATAATAGGAAGCTCGTGGCAGTGAGCAGACGATACATATGTATCGCAACCCTCCACGAGACCGTCTACTTGTAACCCTACATCTGACTCCATGATATAGCCCACGTCGTTCTCGGGTAGGGACACGTCCACAGACGCGACCTTTACCTCGAACGCGGCCAACCGCACATCCTCCCGTAGGAATGCAGTCGATATCGCTCCTTTCCGTCGACAGAATACGTGATTCTTGCCTCCTTCCAAGAGCATCTTCCCAGGCCCCGTCATGCTAGTATCATAGCGCCACATGAAGTCTTGGCCCAGCACGGCCTCCTCCCCGCCGCCTAGACCATCGACTACGAGACAGGCATTCGGATACGAACGCCCTGCGATCTCAAAGTCAAAGACCGCATACCCCATCGTCACTGGAGTACCACCCGCAAGTGGTTTTACCCGGACCCGCGAAGCGAGCAGGTCGGGCTTGCGAGCTAGCGATTCATAGAATTGTTTAGACACTAGTGAGGTAGTTGCACCTGTGTCGTATAAAAATTCTCCTCGCCTAGTACCCACTGTGACGGGTACGTACCATCTATCCACTATCGCTACCACGTCGATAGGAATAGAGAGATCCCGGCTGGCCGCAGAACTAGTCAAATTCTTAACACAGCGTTCCCCACCCACGGTAGAGCTAACCGCGAGCAGCGCCGTGCCAGCGTCAGTATAGCGGCCGTCCAAACACATTCCACGATCGCGTGGAATGGCTCGAACGCTACTAACCGACTCCTTAGACCAAGGTTTCGTGTCTGCGGGCCTTGTCGGGTCCTCACCCTCCATCACCCCAGTTTCCTCCTTGTTTCGTTCTGCCTGCCTACCTGACCTCCCCAGATTGTACGACCCTTCTGGAGGTCTTTTGCCCGAGCGGGCTACGGAAGGGTTCCCCCTCCCGTCACGAGTTCCGTCGAACTTGCGGGTCTCGTCACCGCTTCCTTGCGAGACCCACGTCAATTTCCCTTAGTTGATTTATCTTCCAGGGAATTTGAGTCGTCAACATTTTCTTTCGCGACGAAAGCGCGAAACTTTTTCAGGTATTGACAACTGGCTTGCAGGTGGGTAGTTTTCCCACAAAGCCAACAAGCTGGCTCTGGACGAGTCGCTTTCGTGTCCTTCTTCCTGTAGTCAGTTTTCGTGACTATCTTCTTGGAAGATTTGGACAAAGTCTTGGTTTTATCCCAAGCCTTTTTGGTGCTACGGTCTGACTTTTTACTGTCATCCTTTCGCACGTCCTTCCGCATAGCCTGGAAGGCCGCGAAATCGGCTATTAACTCCGATTCCGAATCAGAATCCGGGACTTCGGTCGCTGTAGACGCCCCCGAAGTCTCGTCCGCTGACGAGTCAGAGTCGGACTGCGCTTCTGCTTCCGCAGCCGCGTAAGAAGCCTTCCGCTCCTTGTCCTTTCTCTGTCCGTAGAACTTATATCCCCTAGCTTTAAATTTAGAGGACTGTCCCGGCGTGGAACCCAAGACGCGCTGATATGCTTCCGGGCCCCCTGCTCGCACGAAATCTGTTGCGAGATCTATGCAATCTTGCATAGACTTTGGGCGATTAGTTTGCACCCACATGCCCAGAAATTTGTCTTCTAAGCCCGTGCAGAAGATTCGGATAGACTCCTTCTTCATATGTTCAAGGTATTGTCCCTCGTACGCACGTTTGCACAAGGTCAGTAGAGCCTCACCATAGTGTTGAAGTGATTCGCCAGGTTGTTGAACACGCTTGCGGTATTCCTCCTGGCGTTGTTCTTCGGTCTTTGTGTCCAATATGACACGAAGCCTCGTCACAACGTCACTTAACGTTAGGGACCTAGAATTTCCCCAAGTAGACTGGTTCACATGTCGTGAAGTCGCCATAATGAGTTCGCGCATCAGCGTTTCCTCCTGCCAACCGCAAAGTTCGGCATAGTTTATCGCAGATGCGAGATACTCTTCCCAATCCTCCCCATTGCGAAAAGGTTTGAGATTTTTAGGTTTAGGATTTTCTCCCTTGCCCGTTGATCCGTATAAACGAACTTCCGCAGGGCGGTCTTCGTTATACACAACACTAGCTTCCATTTCGGGCATCATCGAACGCCTACACTTAGTAGTGCTCGTTGGTCCCGTCGAACGGTAGTCTGGTTCGTGACCAGTTGACAAACCCTGTTTGGCCTGTAAATCGTTGTCCAACAATGGAATCGAAACATTAGTCAACGAGTAGTTGAGGCCATTGTCCGAAGGAGACGACTCTACAAAGTCGACTCTTCTTCCTGCAGTCTTAAAACCTGCCGGAGTGCTAGGCAAGCCCTGGGCTCGCATTTCCGTGCTGTCCGTATTCTGCGAAGGCTGTTGCACTCGCGGATCCGGGCTACCTTGAGGCAGAATCGCAGGATATCTCCGATCCAACATATCGATCAGATATTGAGGGCAAACCGCATGTTCGTGTAGACCACGATACAGCCGCTGCACACGCTTCAACGGAAGTTGTTCGTGCATTACCCACAGTAAGTCGAGTGTTCCTCGAATTTCACCTTCAGCGATTTCGCCTGGTGGTTCTCCCGTCTTGTCGTAAGAACAAAGAACGGTAGTCAACTGGTCCATCATGACCTTCGCGTCATCGCTCTGTCCCAGCGGGACTGCTGTTTTGACGGTTTCCGGCGGCTTAACATCGGAAAGCTCCGACCCATCCGCCTCGCCTGTTTCGACGCTGAAACCCGCACGCTCTACGAGCTTGCGAAGATTGTCCTCGTTGTAACACGAGCGCAACCCTAAAACAATAGTAGAGGCGATGTCCCACGACGATCGTCGACCACAGCGGCGGAAGTAGCGAGCCAATCAGATCCCGCTCCGGCCGTCACCTTGCCGACGTTGACCATCTCGTATATATAGGGAGCGACTACATTCCAATGGCCAGTACGCGGAGAGCCTCCAACCGGAGCAGATCGACCATAGACTTTGAAATTTTTATATGTACCAATATGGATGAAAGAATATATATCTGCAGCCAAACCTTCGTCTCGTGTCATTTGTCCAGCGTATAGAGTCGGGTGTGCTATTAGTTTCTTAACCAAGCTTTGTGTGTCCGGATTGACGATCAATCCGTTGGCACGCATATTGTCTATGTGTGCAACTACTTGCTCTAGTTGAGCAAATGAGTCGTTCGCAAAATTTTGCGCATCGCCCTGACGTCTCGTTAACATCTGAGCGAGAGCCTCGCATGCTCGCTGCTCGGCTTCAGCCTTGGCCGCGGCCTTGGCTGCTTCCTCGTCGCCAAGAGTCATCGTCTGACTCTCAGCATCGGGGATCCTTTCGGGAACTTCCCTACTCGGCCCTAGGCTCACGGCACCAATGTAGTGAACCGCAGATTCGTGGGCGCGAGGTTACGAAATTCCGTAAAGAATCACGAATACGAGGAGATTCGTTTGAACCTGGTTTATTTCCCAAAGGTATACAGTTACAAAGGTATTGTCACTGAAGCAAGGGTGCTTAATTTGAACAACAGAAGTATCTCGGTCCGCGGCGCGGCTCGAGTCCGTAGTGTTAAGCGAAGCCTGGATCCCCTTGCGGAGGTAGTAGTATCCTCCGCCTACCGTCCGTCGGAGGGTGTCTGCAGTGTCGTCTGCAAGGTGGTCGTATGTCGCCCCCTGACGGAACTGGCCGGAACTGGTGGTAGTCGTCTCCGGCGCTGGTAGAAGTGCCCCCGCTGTCGTAGCCTGGATGGTGATTGGCGATAGTCGACAGCCTCGCTGTATTCCGGGTGGCGGACCCACTACAAATTATATTAAATTATAGCAATGTTGGCTGAGGTATAAGGGAGATGTCACTTGACGGTTATAGGTATCAATGGTCCTCCGAACTAGGGTGTTTTATTAATATTTTATATCTATTTAATCCAATATATATATGTATGGGTCAGACGGTCAGAAAATGCACAATTGGTAGCTCTACACATTGAGTAAAATCTGCTAAATTAGGCTGAAATTTTTTTATAAATACTAGGTATATAGGAATATATTTATATGGTATTGTGCTGTCTTACAATATCTATGTTACTATATTAAACTTTATTTTGCTCATTTTTGTCTTTAATTTGGGATATTTGAGAGCATTAGTGAAGGCAAATTGTACATTTACTGATGATCTGACCAATTTAACTATTTTGCATACAGGTGCGGTATAACCGGATCCTGTGCTACTCTATACTGGGTATTTGGGCCTGGTCACTGCTACAGTTCACCATGGTGCTCACTGCCACCAAGGCACGCAAAGACCAGTCAGGCGTCCTCCAGAAACGCCTTGAACTCTATGAACCAGACCAGGTCAGTCCAGTCTGCACTACTTTTTTTCTTTTTTTTTTAATATATATATATTTCGAATTTTTATACAGAAATCTTCAATAAAATGGCAGTCAAGATTATATATAATCCACATTAATTTAACACTGTTCTGTGTACCACTCGATATATGTTAAAGCCCTCGGTCCCACCCACTATCATTGGAAATAGGGTGAAATTGGACGAAACAAATGTAAAAATCCATACTGTACTGAATGGATTTATAACTACTCATAAGCCAAGTGTCACTTATACCATGTGAACTTCATGCTGTATTGTATGACAGTGCTATTGAATTAATACTCATTTAACTAAGTCACTTATAACCTCATGTAGTTTATCTAGACAATGTCACGTAGCTCCTCCTCTAGCTTTATTCTAAATTCATGGTAACTGCCGGAAGAATATGAACTCTTGCAGTTTCATAAATGGTATGTCGACCAATTTGTCTCTCTCATAAAAAAAAAAACCCACAACTACTACTGTACTTGTACTCATTTTAAGACAAATAAAAAACCACTTATCTTATCTTATCTTATATATATACTAGCATGCACAATGTATGATGAAGTAACCAAAATCAATTGAAGACATTTACATTGAGATATGGCCTTACGGGTGACAATTCAGTTTAGGATTACCAAGGTCTTCCACCCACTGGTGTGTCTAGCTTCATTTTGTTTCAATTTTGTTATGTTCTTAGAATGTTATGTTTAAGAGCTCATTTAAAAGCAACTTACATTTCTTTAAAACGCATTGAAACACGATAAATAATTAGCATTAACATTGGCATGAAGATCTAAGATCTTGACAATTCAAATCACATCAATCTTAGAGAATGGAATTACATCATGTATCAAGCACACTTATGTCATTCTTTGTCTTTGTTTTCTAAAGAAATGTAACTTAGGCAATGAGATAATGGTGAACTGCCAATACACAGCTATTGTTGAAGCTGCACTCCCAGCCAACATAATTGCAAAAGAACCGGACATTTTCTACTTTTTGTTCCATTCTTTCCCAACTCATCTAAAGGATATTTGACATTTTGGAGGACATTGTCCAGTTGTTATTGCGACAGGGCTTCTAAAAGTTCCCCATTTGTATTTGGAGGACCCACCCAAATCCTTGTATGTGAAGAATTCACTTATTATCGCTCACAGGCGCCCGTTTTGTCTTGGCTGTTTTGGCTTTATATTCATGTATAAACGTATAATAGCAGCAGAATATTGGCGAAGTCAGACTTATGAGTTTTAATACGAGTAAATTTTCGTAACATTTGCTTTTTTGTGATAGTGGAGAATGCAGCATTAACGGTAAACCATACAATTATCTGAAACACTGTTACCCACAAGTGTCACTGTTACTTGTTTCAGTTTTAGTTCAAAATGTAAAAATTATTCTGCAAAAATTGTGCAACAAAAAAGTCGCTATTCTCAGCTTATTCTGATTGAAACACTAATATTATTTTATCAAAAAGAAAAAGTAATCCGTCAGTTTAATCCTTAGGGGAATGAAACAAATATGGCAATACATTTTCCCTATGTTTGGAGAAAATAACCATATCATATTATTTGGAACAGTAGAAACAGATTTGTGATTGTATGTATTGCAGAAAAATGAGTCACAAGTCGCCAAATTGATATTTTCCAAAGTGCATTATACGCAGGATCTCTATGTTGAAATGTTCTCTTTTCTGGAGTATCTAGTAATTCATATCGCATAAATACATGTACCAAATTTCAAGACTGTGTCTTGTGTATCCTTTCATTTTTAAGGTCATCCTATAGAGTATATTAAGCTACTTTACTGGTACTTGTACTGAAATTGTAAACGATATTTCTATGTGAAAATATCAAACTTGAATTATAGAAATACTTATTTGCTGTCCTGACGTTTATCATCATTAGAATCGGCTTGATCTCATATTTTCAAATAAGATGATAGGGGTGAAGTCGCCAGAAAATGTACAATTCACTTTCACCAATCCCCTCAAACAACCCAAATTTCAGACGGAAATAAAGTTCAAAATACAGTTCAACCTAACCAAACAGATTGCTAGGAAAACTGCGATGACATACATATATACTCGGATTTACCTAGTATTGACCAAATTTCAGCCTAATTTAGCAGAATTTACAAAAATGTATACAGCTGCCAATTGTACATTTGTTTTAATTGATTGAATTGAATTGACCCATATCTCAATTTTGTTTGTGGCTTCTGATTTATTTTATGCTCCTGCATGTTGTTTGATTGTTGCAGGGCTGCTGCACGCCTGATGTCTATGGCATTGTGATAAGTATCTTCATGCAAGACTTGCCCTTCTTGGTCCTGCGCCTTCTCCTCATCTTCTACTATGGCGTGCTCAGCTACACCAACATGTTCTTCACCTGTAAAAATACTCTAGTCATCGCCCTACTCATATACAGGTAAATATAATACACTTTTAAATATAATTTTAAGTAATATAGTATTCAATAGTGTAAAGGAACCCTTGTGAATCCCTCATTCCGGTCTCGACGAGTTGTGGCCCCAAGCGAAACACAATTTTTGTTGAAAATAAACACAAGCCTCTATATATACCAGAACCCCACTTAACTCACTTTCCTACTTGATTTGATTTTAGCCTCTCTAATTCTTTGGCCAATCGAAAGGGAACAACATCAATGACTAAATCTGGGAGTTTAAAAGAAAACCAAGCCCCAGATGTGAATATATTAGTGCAATAAAATGACTTGAAAATGAGACAAATGTAGAAAGACTGACTGCTCTAGCACTCAACCTCACAATGTCTAGGTTGAAAGTCTAACATACTGACCACTGGAACACTGACTGAGACTAGCTAACAACAACATGCATCACAAGGCATACCCATTGATTCATTGAATTGTAGGTGTACTTTAATCCCCCATTCACCTTGAGCAGATTGAGGAGAATGGGGGAAAATAAATTATCTCTGAAGTTCCCTGTGTTAGCTGCAGGCGATATCTTACATCTGAATCTATCTCCATAATATGCCAATGCAGGACTTCTAGCACTGCACACTTTCTGGATTCATTTCAAGTCTCAGTGACTGGAGCAATGTAATAGCTGCCGTTGACACAAGGTGGCAGCATTGTACTGCATGGTTCCTAATAACTGCATTGTAGCTGTGATCTTGGAAGCAAAGAATGGCAATGATCTTAGCAACATTCTCATCAGGGTAGATTCATCCTTTATTTCTTTGTCTTTTATCTTTGACCCTTTATTAGTTTTATTTGCAGAAAGGAACCATGGAGTCATATGGAAATTTAGTATGGTTATTTTAGGACAATCACAAATTCTGTAACTGTATACTTACCCACCCTCTTATCTCCCTCAGAAAACCTCTAGTATGTGTTACATCATGTTACGTAATGATGACGTAACAATGGGTAACCACTTTATGATCATAATTATCATTAATTATTTATTCTCTTTGTAGTATACAATAGATCTAAGTCTAATAGATACCCAATCTTCATGTAACATATGCCCCAAAGTAGCTAGTGACCCTAAATTAATTACCAGACCAGATCCCGATCTGATGTGCACCCTCGTTTTTGTAACAACTAGTCAGTGACAAATAAAGAATATTAATAATGTTATTACTATTTATTTCTAGACTGATTGTGGTACAAATGGAGCAGCGTGAAGCACGGAAAAAGAAATCGCAATACGTTACCATGAGCGAGAGCAACAGCAACACACGCCTCATGAGCCACATTTACAGTGGCAATGACACAACATTCGACAAGTGTATAAAATCAGATGTCAAGTTACGAGAGCCTAAAGACAACCCTGATGAGAAACCAGTGGCTTATACTATACGCAAGCATATGTCCTTTGAGGACCTGAAGAAGGGCATGCTACTCATGGAGCATGAAGTTTATAGAGGGACAAAATCTCTGGAGAACAATCTAGGGGGGTACCCTACTGATATCCACCAAATGGAAGATAACAGATGTATTGATAAACATTGAAGGAACTGTCTATAAATCATTTGGAGCTAGTTGTTCTTTTATTAGGAACTGAGTTGTGCTCAGATGGCCTTCAAAGTCTGCATTGGTTTGTTCCAAGGACGTTTGGGTGTGTTCGGTACATTGGTTCGGTGCAAGTTTGCACTGAATAAGGCGATTAGCTTCTCGAACACAACACCAGGAAACAGACTGGATCCAGATTCAGATTCAGATGGGGGAAATGCCCAGCATTGTTATGATTCTGTGTTGGAATTAAGATAAAATAAATTGATTGACTTAATTGCAACATTTACAAGTAACAGAATTGAAAGCTCACTCTGTTTAAACACTAGCTCGTTATAGGATTTTGTGATTTATGAGAAACTTTTTCAAAGACCTTTTGTCAAACAAATATTCAACCTTTGGCAAGATGGATTGATGTTCTGCATTGCTGGAAGTATTGAGTGGCAGCTTCCCAAGGAAGAGTATTTTGTGTCTACCTCTGTACTCCACATGAGATTTTGATAAACCATGGGCCTCATGTGTCAGTTATTAGGTCCTTCAAGGGTCAGTTATTGGGTTGGAGACCACTTCAAGGGTCAGTTAATGGGTTAGAGACCACTTTAATGGCCAGTTAATGGGCTAGATACCATGGGCCTCATGTGTCATTAATTAGGTTCTTCAAGAGGGTTAGAGACCACTTAACGGGTAAGATAAGGGATTGGAAATCAGAAGGGTGGTTTAGTATGTGAATTCAAGCCCTCTAAGTCAGCATGAAATCTTAAACTTATGCTACACATTACTGGGGTGGTATAAATTGATTACTTGTACAGAGTTAATTTTGTTATAATATTTCATTGCTAACTGACTCTTTTCAAAGCAGACTATCAGGAGTCACTATCAGATGACTTTACCAATGATATATACATTTATTAATAGTGGACTCTAAATACACGACAAATTAAAAAGTTGTTTTTCGCTCTGGTTGTGACAGCTGTGAGCAGTTGTCCATTTCTGTAATTTGTGTGTGTATTAAAGATTATTATACTCTTAATGTGTTTACATCCAACTGTGTTAAGTGATAGAAAGCAATGATTTAATGTTATTCCTTTTATAACATATATAAAATACTCAATATAAATAATATTGTTCAGGTAACAAGTTGCACATGTTTGTGATAAATTTACTATACATTTTGTTCAATTAAAGCCAGTTGGGCCAGTTATGTTTACTAGAGACATTTGGAGAAGAAAAACAGAGAGTGGTCAGAACAGTGGTGATTCACCAAAGATGAATTAAGCTGATATTCAGACATACAATTCAATTCAATATATTATTTATTTGTACCTAAAAGAATTGTACAAAAAGGAGGCATACAAGTTCGTTCCACGTCTTCCAGTATGCTCTTAGTTTACAGTAAAGATGAGTAAAGAGACCAAACCATCTACATTCATAACAGTGATGTAGAAATGTGATTGAATTTCTGATAGTATAACTAGTTAACATAAGGTTTTGCTAAGCGTCTATCAAAAACGAAGTGAAATAAAGTAATAAAGAACATTGGGTATATAAGGGCAGGTTTATACAGGGAAAGCGTGTTGCTTCCTTATTATTATAAAGTAAAGGATGCGTTCCACTGCCCAGCTACTTCTCCCACTACTGCTCAACGCTACTTGATTAAAGAAGCGGAAGCAGTAACAGGGATGGGTGCTATTGGGTCCCGCTACATAGCCATGTCACTTCCCGCTTCTTTTTGCAGATTTTAGGAGGGTAGTGTGCTCCTGTTTCTCTGAAACATGTTTGATTTGAAATGGCCGCTACTTGGTAGCTGAAGTAGTGGGAAGTAACAGGAGCTGAAGTGGAGCACTAGCACCAATCTATGTTAGTACTCACATTACTTGATGCATTCATTTCCCTGTAAAAAATAAAAGTTGTCTGCTTTTGTTTCAGAGTAGCGGTAGAACTAGTGGTAGAAGTAACATGCCAATAGCAATGGCTACTTCCAGTTACTCGCTCCAGCTTCTAAAGAAACACGAGCGATAGACTGTCATAGTAATGGGAGGAGTAACAGGTGGAATAGTGGGGCAGTGGAACCCACCCTTAAACAGAGATATAATAATTAGGTACTTAACTTCTTGACATGAATCCATCATCAACCCGCTTTTCCATCTGTCAGCTAATCAACGCTATGGACACTGGGCTTTAACAAGGACCTCAGACTCCCACAATGTGAGACAACTGGACAATGGAGGTGGTCCTTATTCTTTCTCCACTGCATCTACCATTGTGCAACTTCAACACATTTTTACAATTGATGATAATACGTCTCAACTGTTAGTTACCTTTACTTTCACACTGATCATATTACTATTCCGTATAGTGCCAAATTTGTGCAACCTAAATATTCACAAATAGACCCTAAACAAGTGTTTCCGTGGTAAGGCTATCAGGACACATCCCAATATCTGAGCTGTAGAATTAAGATATAAAATATGGCCGGTCTTAAAATTTGTGTTAACAGGGGGCAATTTGCAAATTTCACAGGACTTTTGCTTCGCAAATATTTGGCGCTATACGGTTTATTATTATTAATCTTCCAGCAAGAATTCCTCAATTTCTCTGAAGAATCGATCTTCATGAATACCTGAAGTACCACCAAGTACTTTAAGTATAATGGGGAAATGTCCTCAACAGACTCTTGCACAAAATACTTTTGATCATGATATTGTTTAAAAGAACACTTGAAGCCTCTTGTGGGAAAAGAAAAGTCATCTGAGAACTAATATTTTTGGCTATTATTATTCATTTCACTTTGTTACCAGCATTGTAGAAAATAGATGGATGACATCAGAACCATTAGCTAGTCGATGCATGGATAAAGTTATTTGAATTCAATCTTACTGTTGCCAATTTGAACAAATTAAAAGTTGCAACTTGTTATATGAGTGCAGAAAATATATTTGTATACATGATTGCATCTAGGTAATATCTTCATGTCTGATCCACAAATATTTGTATTACATAATGGAGTACCGTTACCCTTCTATCTATGCAAGACAAATTTTCCGTATTGTTTTAAAATTAGTGAATTGAGGAATTGTATGTACCCTTTTACATGTCAGTTACAGTGCATGCTTGGATATATTCTGGTCACATCTCTCATGCAAATAGATTGGCCACTTTTTTTTATAGAAAAAGGCAAAAAATTGTCACTGATATTCTTACAATTATAACTGATCAATGAACTGTAAAGGTCTGAAGATAAATATGAACACAATTTTGTTAATCATTTTCAATATGATCATGTATTGCACATTACTGCATTACTGACCAATTTTCCGTATTGTTTTAAAATTAGTGAATTGAGGAATTGTATGTACCCTTTTACATGTCAGTTACAGTGCATGCTTGGATATATTCTGGTCACATCTCTCATGCAAATAGATTGGCCCCTTTTTTCATAGAAAAAGGCAAAATATTGTCACTAATATTCTTACAATTATAACTGATCAATGAACTGTAAAGGTCTGAAGATAAATATGAACACAATTTTGTTAATCATTTTCAATATGATCATGTATTGCACATTACTGCTTACATGGAAGATCTGATAAATATTCTCTGCTGAACATGACATTGTGTCTCTTGATGTTCTCCACCAATTGATGTCTATGCTCGTTCTATTTACTATTTCAAAGAACCTGGTAAGCTTTGGATTTTTGGCGAGCGCCAGTTCAGAGAATCCATATGATCATGTTTCCATAGCTTTCTATCAGGATTTCTGTGAGTGTGAAAAAGGGTCACCATAAACTGCACAACTTTGCATAAAGCCTTCTTATGTGCTTTTTGCAAAATAACAGAGCAAACCATCAGTGTACCTAAAGAGCAGCCTAGTGGAATCAAAGTTTTATAGTCACTGCCTTCATAAGAAATTTCAAACTTTTATGGCACCATAGATTCCTACAAGAATTTTATGCACACGTTTATGGAACATTGTTAGCCACTTGCACAGGAGATGTGGGCCTCTTGTTTATGGGCACAATTTGTGCATGTTCAGGCTTCACAACATAAAGACAACTAGGGTGTAGTTTCACTGCTATACTTGATTTCCTTTGACTGCTATTTGGCTTGAAACATTTGGATGAGCCAAGCCCTTTTAAAAAGTGGAGAGGTGTGTGCCTGGGGCACTTGTTCCTAACAACTACCTTCAAGCTGAACAACTGCTTTTTGCACCATGAAAGTGCAATGATGTGTATCAATTGCATAGAGAACTATGCTTAACTTTGGCTGAAAATAGATATTTTAGATCACCAGCAGCAGGGAGAGTTATCCAACCACTGAAGCTACACCGTAAAGCTGTGATTCCCCTGAACCACTTGTATCTGTGCTTATGATTCAATTCTACACCACATTGTGACATATCAGAGCTTAGGTCAATCCTGAGGTGCCCAAAGAAGTGCGAGAGTGGATACAAAGCACATTAATCAATTCTATTGGACCACTCTGGCGTAGCTGTTTTCCCACTACTTATGTGTTTTTTGCTAAATAACAGAGCAAACCATCAGTGTACCTAAAGAGCGGCCTAGTGGAATCACAGTTTTATAGTCACTGCCTTGAACGGTTTTGGTGCGATAAGAAACTTCAATTCAATTCAATGCATTCTTTATTCATACAAAAAAGGTGTACAAAAACCTAATCGAGATTGCACACCAAACAGTGCACCAGTAACCACTTAATATTGGTCATCCAACCCCTTAAAACAGTTTAACTTTCAGTTAAAGTCAGTCAAAAACTAAATATTTCCTACTACTTTTTGATCCATTCTTTTTCTAACCCATCTAAAAGTCATTTGCCTGAGGTTTTGGAGGATTCTGTCTTGTTGTTCTTGCTAAAGGGCGTCTCAAGCGTCCTTATTCTTGTTTGCAGGACTCACCTGAATCCTTCCTTATGAGGTCATCATGTGTTATCGCTCACCGGCTGTCTCTACTTCAAATTCTTGTGTAAACATATATCAGCAGCCGAAAGTTGATAATTTCAGTCCTACAAGTCATAATTAAAGCGAATTTAGCAAGATTCTGTTAGTCATAATAGCTGAGAATGCAGCTTTAATATATATGTCACTGTTTCAAGTAAGGACGTTGGGGTAGTAGATGATTATTTTGTCATTCACTATTTTGTAACTTAATTGCAGTCCCCCAAACACCCTTGGATGCATTTATAATGGTTTGAGCATTGGTATGACCATGGTTACATTGTAGTGATGCATACATGTCAATAGACCTCATTTTGTTGGTTTATATCATATGTCCCTCCCTATATGGGCTCTAGTGATAGTTTTACAAGGATTCCAACTGTGCTGGAATTATTTCACTTGCGTTTTTCTTGTTTATAGGGAATTATATCTACAAAAGTTAACCTATTCACAGCAATATTCTTATGTATGTCATCATTAAACTATAAAGTAAATAAAGAAATCTTCGTGCCCTATAGTTTCAAATTGAAACACCTTGTGTAATATTTCCTTCTCTACCTAGGTTACTGCACTTATATGAATTGCATTACAGAAAAAGTCGCAAAATTGATGTTTTTCAAAGACTCTGAATCACAAGATCTCTTTGTAGGAATGTTCTCATTTTGGGGTAACTACCGCTTTCATGTCTATAGATCTGAATGCATGTACCAACTTTCAAGACATTGTCAAGACAATAAGTATCTTGGGTTTGAAAGGTCAGCACACAGAGTACATTTAGTTAATTAGTAATTTGCCCACCGATAAATGTTATAAAATAGAGTATATTAAGCTACATTATTAGTAATGACCAACTAAAAAATTGCAAAGATTTTTTGTCAAAAGTAGGAATATAGAAATTAATGTTAAATGTAGAAATACTTAAATATCCCGAAGTAAATCAGCATCTCTTATCTTTTCGAATGCATCATATATGAGTAAATTTGGTGGGATTTGTTCTTGTAATACTTTAGCTGAGAATTCAGCTTTAAGCCTGTATACACTGAGCCGATATTCTGGCAGTTTGGATGTGAGGCCTCAGAGATATTTCAGATAACATTCTTCATGTAAGCTGGATTTTCCAGAATAACATTATCATATTGTATATAAAACCTGGAGATATATTTCGAGGCTGGCTTCAAGTGAGTTCTATATAATGAATAGATAAGTCAAGACGGATCTGGGCATTTGAGAACTGAGCAATACAGCTCCCCCATTTTTATTAACAACAAACAAAGAAAAATTTTACCTGCACTCGGTGAGTGCTTGAGGCAGAATGAGGATCTACCTGGCAGTGGTCAGGTTGGAAAGACACACCGCTGGTGGTGCCACCTGAATATAGCGATCTCAAATAGTCTATTCGCAGATGCACAATATTTCGAGGCTGGCTTCAAGCGAGTTCTATATAATGAATAGATAAGTCAAGATGGATCTGGGCATTTGAGAACTGAGCAATACAGCTCCCAGCCCCCCAGCCGAAGGAATAACATCTAGATCAAGTTATTTATATCACAACATCCAGAACAAGAAACAATTTAACGATAATTGTTAAGGGCATCTGCCACTGAACGATCTTTAATCAACCTCGTGCCAGTGTCAGATGCTAAATAGAGTAACACACTTAAACTTCTCCAATCTCCATAAGTTTTAATATCATGAAGAGGAAGCCCTAAGCGACTCAAGAAGGTCGCTGAACCCCTACGTAAACTATGGGTCGTGAAATTACCTCGTAGCTTAGCTGAAATAATTAATTTCTTCAACATAGCAGAGAAAAAATTATATGTAACAGGTTTAGTTGAACCAGGATAGCAGAAAAGATAATCGCCCGGTTTAAGTTGGTATTTAGCTAGATACAATTTGAGCCATCTGACTGGACAAAGGGAAGACTTAGGAGAGGCGATAACAGGAATAATCAACACACGTTCTCTAAATTGAATAGTCTTTGAAGAACGAACTGTGAGGGATATACCGTAGTTAGTAAATTCGACGTCAGATTGTCGCAACATGTGTGAGGAGAGAGTGATATGGGATTTACGTAACAGACAGCGGAAGGCTAAGCAAATCATACACCAGATTACTAAGGTGAGAGGAGAAGATTTATCTAACACCTCAAACACCTTCAATAAATGGTCCGGTAGAAGTGGGTCAGAGTGTAAAACTTCATCCCCTAGCAATCTACGAACTCCCTTTAAGGTACACTTCAATAAAAAAGAAACTTTAGCCAAAATAGGCGCACCATAGAATTCATGTAAAGACCAAAGTGCACTAATGTAGTTAGTAATTGACGAAAAAGCCAATTGTTTAGATAAATATGTAACATACAAACAAACAGTATTCGATGAAGCAGGTAAGGGAATCATATTATACTCCGAACAGAACCTTAAGTACCTTAGCCACTGAGATTTCCATGTTGACCAAGTATTATCAGCCCAACACATGGCTTGAAGTCGTCTGCACTCAACTTCTAGGTTCTTGAACGAAGCTGTGTAAACAACAAAATTGAAAAGAAACAGGTAAACCAAAAGTCCTCACAGGATAATTAGAAGAGAATCTAGATAGGGCATCAGCTAAGTTATTATCAGACGAGCGAACGTAGCTCGCTGAAAATTCAATATCATAAATGGCGGAAACCCAGAAAAGTTCTCGTAACAAGCCCATGGCCACAACATTACTACTCCTACCTGTCATGATCATAGTCATGACCTGAGTATTATCCGTATAGAAATGCACTTTAGAACCTTTGAATAAATGTAACCAACGTTTAACCGAGACCAGTACAGGCCACAGTTCCATAATGTTAATGTTAGAAGTTTGTACATTATCAAAACCCGGAGGCAATTCGTTGTGTAGACAAGTGGAAGTATCATTTTACCAAGTACCAAAAAAGTAGTCAGAGTCCATATGACCTCCAAAACCAGATAAACTAGAACCGGTATACACATAATAATATTTATCAGAAATTTTACAAACCCGTCAAATATTGGAAGAAAATTCTTCCACCACAATAAATCCTGAATATAAACTGAAGATAGCTTGACAGGTTTAGCATGCTTGGTAGCGCGTAACAAAGAGTATAATCAGCGACAAAAGGTGCGACCGCCTTTAACAATAGTAGCGCAGTGAGCTAAATAACCAGTAGTACTTTCTAAGTCTTTCCTCAGACATGTTTTCTTCGAAAGAAGACTAGAAACAGCAGTAAGAGCTCTATCTATTTTTTCTTGAGGTAGTCTGAAACAACCGTTTTCAAGATCAACAATAATACCTAGGTAACGAGGATCCCGTCTGGGTTCCACTAATTTAGCAAAACTAATGTGAAAACCCATGAATCTCAATAACCTAATTAGTGTTAGTTGAGGATCAGCACACTCTTGATAATTACTTCCAGCGATAAAGAAGTCATCAATGTAATTAAGACAACCGATACCCATAGCCATCATTACTTTAGCAACAAAACCACTAATGGTGTTAAAAATATAAGGAGCTGATCGTATACCAAAACACAACCTATTATCCTCAAAATATGTACTTTCACCTTTCCAATCCCACACAAAACCCATATTCGATCTGTGAGGCGGAAAAATATTTACAGCACGATAAGCACAAGCAATATCTACTACGCTACCAAAACCTAAAGGTTCAACCAGATTCAAAGTGTCATAAACCTTACAAAATTCGAATTTTGGAGCAGTAGTAACCATACAGTCATTTACGGATAGGGTAGGTCTGGAACAGTCAGTAATAGGGCGTAAACGCCCATCCTTACGTAAAATAGCACCCAGGGCATGTACACATGAAGGCTTAGAAGTAGCGATAGAAATATTACCCTCGACCAACTCTGTTGCTACTGTACGATTCATTTTACACACAATCTCCTCTTCCAAGATGGAAGAATAATTACCAACTTCATAAGATAAATCGCAATTATTATCAATAACCTTGAAACCATGACAAACTCCATCCAGTATAAATTCGGATAAGTCCTTATCTAATTGAAAAGTACTGAGAACAGCGGCTACCCTACACGGTTTGAGCTGAGTTGGAACCCAGTCTAATATAAGCATGTGCACGTACCATCAAAACAACGATCAGTCAAATGTAAGAACTGGTCATCGTAAATGCGTAAACTCTTGATATAACCATAAGGAAAGGACCCTGAGCGCATAAGAAGTTTCATATCAAAACTTCCCAAGTTACTATTAGCATAAGGTGTAACAAAGGCAACATGAACATCGTAATCAGAAACTAACCATGGTGTCTGAATCACACAAATGTTGTGATGTCCGCCATTTTGAATAACAACATACGGGTACCCACCATGACCCGGAAGTTCAACACAATTATTTAGGACTCCACAAGTAGTTTCAGTAAAACATGAATCGAAAATATCAGATACAGCAGAAACACTTTCACAATTCAAACAATCATCAACCATATAGCGCTCAGGGGTAGAGAGGATATTAAATTCAACCTGGGAAAGTGCAGAACCAGTTGATTCAATAAACATATCTAACATATCGGGACCATAACTTGACACCTGAACCTATGTGTCATGGCGGCTACTCACACCGGTTGAATTTTTACACGCAGTTCTGGAATGGTTTCCTGAACAAAGCGCGCAAATATGGGGGAATTTACAATCATTGTTACTGCACGAGTCCCGGTTGAATCCCCAACAGTAATAAGTAGGCACCTTTCGTGAGTTAGACTTCTCATTTGACCCAGAAACATTTGTTTTAGATTTATTTGGCTGTTTACGAGCATATTCCTGACCGAGAAATCTGAGCGCAAAGCCCATATGACCAGAGGTGTACGCCTTTGGTCCTATCATAACCGCCAAATTTCTGACGGCTTCGTCATATTTTGCTATACCCTTAGTAAGATAAGCCTGCGTACCTGCTTTTTCAGCCACGAAGCAGTTATGCTCGAGCATGCCCTCTATATTGTCACCCTTACGATAACGCTCAAGCATTAGAGCACCATGGCAATAAAGTAGTTTCTCGTTTGTCATGTACTTTGAACGTTCTTCCTTTGGCAAGAACCTAGAAATACGGTACCTACGTTTTTTAGCTTTTTCAGAAGAACGAGAAACAGATTTATGAACATTCTTACGTCTCTGCTTATGGCGTCTACGAGTCCTAGAACCAGACGAACTGGAAAAAGAACTAGCAGTGGAGCTTGAATCATCATTAGAAGAGGACGAACTAGAAGAAGTTGTCATCTTGGTAGTCCTCGACCTGCCACGGCCAGCACCTCGAGGTGGGGTCCGGCTTCTAGACCTGGAACGTCTACGTCTCCTGACCGGGGAATTACGCACAGCGGACTTCTTACCAATGGAAACAGCGGATTTCTTATCATCAGCGGAATCAGCATCCCCCTCTGAAAGGACTACGTCCCTCATAGTCAACTTAAAAATCATATCCTCCATTCTGGACAGCCTATTATTAGTATCCCCGACCAAGTCGGACATACCACCCAACTTATCACGGACATGCTTAACGGACTCCCGGAGCTCCTTTACTTCCCTACGGCCAGCTTTATTATCACCTTTATTTGCATTGATAGCAGTTCCCTCCGGAATGTGAGCAAACATGCTATGTCCAACATTTGAACCCCGACCACGTCTTGGGCGTCCAGAATTATTAGCAACCGAATGCAAAGGTGGGAAGTCAGTCATGCTGTCAGTTACCTCAGAAATGGATTCAAGTGACTTGAAACTTGACTTACCAGTCTTAGGCTTGGCTCCGGCACCTGCACCGGCTGTAGGAGACCAAGCGGACCAGTCGGTAAGTCGAGAAATGTCGTTCTCAGACTCTAATCCTGCCTCAATTTCTCGCTTTGGCTTATTCAAAACTACAGAATCACTGTCGGACAGGTCCTGATAGCAGCACTTTTTACCAGTCGGTGGTGCGTGTTTTGTCTTGCAGGTCTTACAATATCGTTGACCCTTCATGGTGCTAGAGAAAAATTTTACCTGCACTCGGTGAGTGCTTGAGGCAGAATGAGGATCTACCTGGCAGTGGTCAGGTTGGAAAGACACACCGCTGGTGGCGCCACCTGAATATAGCGATCTCAAATAGTCTATTCGCAGATGCACAAAAAAGGATTTTATCTTACCTAGAATTCATTTTATCATAGAAGCTTCACTTTCTCAGTTTGATAAATAACGCTGTAGTCTCATAAAGATTATAACAACTAGCATACATCATCTTGGAATATAATATTGTCAGATAAGGGGAAAATGGAATTTGGACAATTGGAAAGTCTAGGGGCAATTCCCTGCATATATCTGCCCATTTTTCATCATTTGTTAATTTCTATCATTTATTATTCAATATATGCAAAAAATGCCGATAAATACAGGCGTTGGTCTACATGTGCAGTGTCCTGATTGGTAGGATCTTGTTGTCACCAGCTGGAAGATAGCAGCCTGGATAGCTCAGTATGTAGAGCATTGGAATGTAAATCAAAAGGTATGTGGTTTGGTTCCCCTTTTTGGCAAGTTTTCTTTGCAGGTTCTCTACACATTAATCTGACGTTGACAATAATGTTTAGCTGAATGAAAATATTTAAATACAACAACATACTTATTTTTCATTTATTTCCTTAACATCATGATGTATTGTTAGACCAAATGAACACATGTTTTCCATATTTATGTAGGAGGGGGAGTGTTCTAAAGGCCAGGAGATGCCACAGGCCCAAAGCATCACCTGGCCTACAGTCCCTGCAAGGCCAAAGTATGGAACAGAAGTGAGTGACTGTTATAAGTTTGAGTTTGTATGTGAGTTGAGTTGTTTGCCCAAAAGAGGGCAGCAATGACTAGCCATCAGGCAGAGCCTATGACTTCACAATGATCCTTCCCTCATCTCTACAAACTCTCGGCACCTAACCAGTCATAAGACTCAAAGGCCGATTAATATAACAGTAACACTAACAGAAGTCCTTTGCCAAACACCAAAAGGAAGCATTTTTACAATATCCAATACCCTTAACACCTTACCTTCCCGAAAACCCTTGTATAACTTTATTATTATATTCAAATTTCAATTATTTTCATATTAATCTCACAGATTTTAAAAATCGTGAAATTGCCATATATATATATATATATCTTTATTTTATGCTAATTTTGAAAACAAAATAACAAAAAACTAAACCCTAAAAGATGTTTCCAGCTTCCAGCCAGTTTCCACAATTTCAATGCACCACAGTGAATAGAACCACGACGATAGGAGGTTCTATGATAACAGTGGTGCTTTAATTAGGACTGGGCGGCACATCTAAGTACCTACAAAACAATTGTTAAACTAATTATTCTTTAACACAAATGAAATACATCATACATTAACCAACTTCACTTTGGTCGGATTTCTGGTCTATGAGTATAGCCGGAGACACCACTAAGTAGTATATGAAAATGAGCAAGTGAGTCAGGCACCCAATTAAAGAACATGTGAGATATCTTTGTGTCAAAAAGAACATCCAAAATGCAAGATATTTTGTGTCTTGGGACAAAACAGCCTCTGTTAAATGTGGAGATAATGTTACATGAGCATCAGGGCACTATCTGACTGATTCGTCAGTCCTTTTCTTTTTAAATGTAAAGTATTCTATTTGGACATTTCTTGCTTATTGGTTGGACTATCATGATTATGAGTTTAAACGCCAGTAACAGTCAGAACTTATAAGACTTGTCAGAATTTATATCTTTTTTTTCTAATATTTCTAACTTTTTGATTGATGAAAACAAATATTTAGATACAAATAAATATAATTCCAAAGTGTACAGTCATGTTTGTATAGCAAATGGCACAACTAAATGGAGGGTTCAAACTGATCGAGACCCATCAGAAAACGGTTTAAACCCCAAAGGGGTGAGTTTCCGTTTAAATTATCAATTAAATATGCCATGAATTGGGTTTACTTTTGGTTTTAGTTAAAGAATGCAGCATGCTTAAAGTTTAGATTAGTACACTAAGGAATAAATAAGGAATAATTCTCAAGAATAAGAAATCAAGTACTGAACGTCCGGAAACTGATGGTAACTGGTATTTATTCTAGTATTCGTCTAGGCTGTTCATTCCACCTGGGATGGCGCCCCCTACATCACCATATAACTTATAAAGTAGACCTTGGAGTAATTACTCTTTCTCTAAGCCTAAAGGGCCGCCCACACCTGAGCGCCCGCCGATTTAACTTCTCCCGCTCCGATTTAACTTCTCCCGATCCGATTTAACTGCTCCCGATCAAGAATTCTAAGGAATAAACTTTTAAAACTGTCCATTTGTGGAGACCCACACCTACCCAAGTTCTCCCTGATTTGTGTCCCGATGTCTCCGATTTGTGTCCCGATTTAGGTATTAAAAGAGTGTATCTTATTTATTTAGGAATTAAAAAATATTTTTTAACTTTTTTTTTCCAAATGGTCATAACTTTTTTTGCCCAAGGTTACATCGTTGTGCCTGGCAGATCTGAAATCAGGAGATTCAGGAGATATAGAATCACTCAAAAAACGTCGTTTGGACGCCAAACCAAAATTCACCCTCCCGATTTTCCATTTTTTGGATAATCGGGAGAGCCCTCCCGACGGCTCTGGAAGGCCCCCCGATGCATCGGGACAGTTCCAGATGCATCGGGCAGAGACCCACACCAGGAAGGGATTATAAAAATTCAAAGCCAAAATCGGGACAAATCTATAATCGGGCAAAAATAGGAATTAACTAGTCCCGATTGATGAAAATTACTTCAATCGGCGGTGATTTTGCAATCGGGAGTATAAAATTCGTCCCGACAAGTTAAATTGGCGCAAATTTGCTCAGGTGTGGGGGGGGGGTTAAGGCTGCGATTCCACTGGCTCGCTCTTTTGCACCGCTCATGGCCCACTCTTTTTATTTCCCTGAGCGCATAACAAGCGAAGGCAGAGCGAACCCAGAGCGGTCCAATGGAATCGGTGAATATGCTTTCTATGCGCTCTTAAAAACTGCTATTTGCGCTTCTTTAGGAGCGCAGGACGTTGCGCTCATATCTGACGTGTTTGATTTGAGCGCAACTTCACGGCGCTCTTTCCACGTCTTTTGGAAGCGGTCCAAGAGCGCAATAAGAGCGCACCAAGTGGTTTACCCTTGATTTCATGAGGAAAGAAGCAAACCAGTAGAATCGCCCTGTGCTTGTATTGCGCTAAAAATATGAGCAGATGAAGAGCGAATGACAAGGGCACTATAAACAAGCGCAGCAAGAGCGAGCCAAGAGCACATATATAAGCGAACCTGTGGAATCGGACCTTAAGGGTAGACCTACTGACATGTCAACTCTCAGTTAACTTCCCTCAACAACTGTTCAAACATTTTCTACTTTTTGGTCGGTTCTTTTTCAAAGCATCTAAAAGTCATTTGACCACAATTCTGGAGAATGTTGTCTTTGTTTTTGCAACAAGGCTTATAAAACCTCTCCCATTTGTATTTGAAATCTTTTCCTGTGAAGACTATTTTTGCTTGCCGTTTTTGCTCGCCTGATGATTAGATATGATGTAGTTGTATATGTAAATTGGATTTTTAATTAAATTATGAAAATACATTATGAAAATGATTATAGAAAAAGAATAAAATTCAGTCTTTTAAGTTATAATTCTGTGAAAATTTGTGTGGAATATTGTTTATTTAATATGGATATACATTGAGAACATCACAGCTCAGCAGTAAATATCTACGACCTCATTATGACGTCACAAATTGTATATAGAGAGACTTCTGTCCACGACCTGGCAGTGAGTGTTGGGCAGAAGAAAGGGACGGTTCGGTGGAAAATCTAGGCTTCAAGCAATTCTTATTTTTTGTTTTGTTACGAAGTTATCAATTAATTCTTAGGGGCTGAAGTAATATAGGCTCCCAAGAACAGTGCTGCACTTGATCTGCTTGTTTCTCATTTGACTTGACTCAATGCCTTCGTATCTCTAAATGGCTCGATTAATTTATATGGATTTTAAGAATATAGTCAACGCAGCGGATAGAAATCTTTATAACAAACAAAACAAAGGACTCGCAACACAAACGTTATATATACATGATAGGCTTTATTATGACACGCACAAAGCTATTTACGCTGATGATTAACTGTTGGCGCAACACTAAACCCCATGTCATACTGAGTCGATCAACTCGACGGGGGTATTAATTAGATTAAAACCGGCTCAGTTGACACAGGGCTTAAGTTGCTTGGTCCCGGAGTGGATGGAATGTGAGGACATACTAACATGCTCCACACATGTATGGACACATCTCAGCCATGTTGGTGAACGCGCCACACTTGTTAGCGCCGTAGTAACTGCAGGACCAATTATCCTTTTGTGGGCAATTTTCTGCAATAGAGGAGTTGTCAAGTGATATATGATATGGCTTGAGTGAATAATAAGCATGGGTTGGATCAATTTAGATAGATGTTTGATAAGAAATGGTTTGTATACAGTGGAACCTCTCTATTAAGACCACCCTTCTGGGTGGATAATCAAAGGTAAATAACCCAAATATACTCCTTAGGATGACATATGAAATGCAAAGAAATATTCTTGAATTTTGATACACATATTCATGCGACTAGGAGCCCTAACCACCCCATAAATGACATTTCTACTGAGTGTTCTTGTAGAGAAAAAATTTGGACATTCACTTTAGAGTATTTTTCTTTACGTGAAATAACATTTATATAAAACCTACTGAGTTTGTTGCATCTTTCTCCTTTCCAATCACCAGTACAGTCGCAGCTACATGTATTGGCATTTAGGGTGCCTTGGTTCTTGCAGTACAAATTGTTCTTCCCCGGGCACTTGGCTAAAAGAGTTGTAACACATGCTATATAGGTCAGATTTTCAGAAAATGTACAATTCAACTTCGCCAATCTTCTCAAATAACCCAAATTTCAGACGAAAAAAAAGTTCAAAATACAGTTCAACCTAACCAAACAGATTGCTAGAATCAATGCAATGCCGAATATACTCGAATATACCTAGCATTGACCAAATTGCAGCCTAATTTAGCAGAATTTACTAAATGTGTACAGCTGCCGATTGTACATTTTCTGAAAATCTGAACCATATGGGCCAGATCGTCAGAAAACATACAATTGGAAGCTCTACAAATCGGGCTGACAATGTTTAATCCCAGGTATATCAGATTATACGTGGTATTGCATAGATTTAACCAAATTCTGTTTGGTTACAATAAAGTGTATAATTTTCAATCTGAGTTTTGTCTTAAATTCGTGTTATTTGAGAGGATTGGTGAAGGCGAATTGTATATATTTTCTGGCAATTTCACTCACATAGCAGTGAGTGATAAACGGGAGATGGGAAAGGGAAACGGGAATGAGATTTACCTAACAAAAGTGCTACATAATGTCAAATAATATTTAAAAAAATATAGGCTAAGGTAAATTAGGTAAAATACTGCAAATAATCACCCTGGTTCTAAAGGAATTACAACCCTCCATAGAGAATTTGCAATATGGACGTGAATCTGACTATTGTAGACTTGAAATTATAATTTTTACAGAACATTTTGGTTTATATATTGACTATAAGTATAAGTAAAATTGTTTTAAAATCAAACACGTCACGCCAGGTGCAGTTTCTTTAGGCACTGATGTATGAAGGTAGCCTTTTATACTTGTATTTTATTAACGATTTCAAAACGCCCAAAATAATGATAATTTGGATAGTTTAAGTAATATTATCTTTTCAAGCTAATGTCACTATTATGTCAGTGTAATCGCTCTCGATTGGTA
The DNA here is from genome assembly GCA_942159475.1 of Sthenelais limicola. NCBI lineage: Eukaryota > Metazoa > Annelida > Polychaeta > Phyllodocida > Sigalionidae > Sthenelais > Sthenelais limicola. The sequence continues at coordinate 27,850,571 of OW804097.1, read as the reverse complement.
TGATCTAAAATGTTATATAATGCCTCAGGTGATGAAAATAACACTTTTTGTAATTCATATCCTCAATAAAATACTTTTCAAATGAAATCTAATGCCTCGGTCCGAATTCCCCTAGTACTTCTCACATGTAGGCTTATACTTTGGCTCAATAATCACATGAAATATTCGTATTTCAAGCTTACCATCGCACAGTCCACACATTGTTGGGCATTCGATAGGAACGTTGATGTAGTGACAGTCCTTAGCTTGATAAGATCGACCACAGTTGTAAGCATCGACCGTTGGACACGAATCTGGCTCTGAAATGATGATAAATCT